>CM064551.1:7217951-7432951 GCA_032716605.1 Paralithodes platypus
ATATTTGAACCCCAGTCGTAACAAGAGAGATTGAATAGATCAATAGATAAGGTAGGTGAGGGAGTCAGTAAGGCGCCGTAGGGTGAGTCACAACTCTGACTCACTTTGTCTAGTACTGCAGTGATAGAGAGAGAGAGAGAGAGATTGAATAGATCAATAGATAAGGTAGGTGAGGGAGTCAGTAAGGCACCGTAGGGTGAGTCACAACTCTGACTCACTTTGTCTAGTACTGCAGTGATAGAGAGAGAGAGAGAGATTGAATAGATCAATAGATAAGGTAGGTGAGGGAGTCAGTAAGGCGCCGTAGGGTGAGTCACAACTCTGACTCACTTTGTCTAGTACTGCAGTGATAGAGAGAGAGAGAGATTGAATAGATCAATAGATAAGGTAGGTGAGGGAGTCAGTAAGGCACCGTAGGGTGAGTCACAACTCTGACTCACTTTGTCTAGTACTGCAGTGATAGAGAGAGAGAGAGAGAGATTGAATAGATCAATAGATAAGGTAGGTGAGGGAGTCAGTAAGGCGCCGTAGGGTGAGTCACAACTCTGACTCACTTTGTCTAGTACTGCAGTGATAGAGAGAGAGAGAGAGAGATTGAATAGATCAATAGATAAGGTAGGTGAGGGAGTCAGTAAGGCGCCGTAGGGTGAGTCACAACTCTGACTCACTTTGTCTAGTACTGCAGTGATAGAGAGAGAAAGAGAGAGATTGAATAGATCAATAGATAAGGTAGGTGAGGGAGTCAGTAAGGCGCCGTAGGGTGAGTCACAACTCTGACTCACTTTGTCTAGTACTGCAGTGATAGAGAGAGAGGGAGATTGAATAGATCAATATATAAGGTAGGTGAGGGAGTCAGTAAGGCACCGTAGGGTGAGTCACAACTCTGACTCACTTTGTCTAGTACTGCAGTGATAGAGAGAGAGAGAGAGAGATTGAATAGATCAATAGATAAGGTAGGTGAGGGAGTCAGTAAGGCGCCGTAGGGTGAGTCACAACTCTGACTCACTTTGTCTAGTACTGCAGTGATAGAGAGAGAGAGAGAGAGATTGAATAGATCAATAGATAAGGTAGGTGAGGGAGTCAGTAAGGCGCCGTAGGGTGAGTCACAACTCTGACTCACTTTGTCTAGTACTGCAGTGATAGAGAGAGAGAGAGAGAGAGATTGAATAGATCAATAGATAAGGTAGGTGAGGGAGTCAGTAAGGCGCCGTAGGGTGAGTCACAACTCTGACTCACTTTGTCTAGTACTGCAGTGATAGAGAGAGAGAGAGATTGAATAGATCAATAGATAAGGTAGGTGAGGGAGTCAGTAAGGCGCCGTAGGATGAGTCACAACTCTGACTCACTTTGTCTAGTACTGCAGTGATAGAGAGAGAAAGAGAGAGATTGAATAGATCAATAGATAAGGTAGGTGAGGGAGTCAGTAAGGCGCCGTAGGGTGAGTCACAACTCTGACTCACTTTGTCTAGTACTGCAGTGATAGAGAGAGAGAGAGAGAGAGATTGAATAGATCAATAGATATGGTAGGTGAGGGAGTCAGTAAGGCGCCGTAGGGTGAGTCACAACTCTGACTCACTTTGTCTAGTACTGCAGTGATAGAGAGAGAGAGAGAGAGATTGAATAGATCAATAGATAAGGTAGGTGAGGGAGTCAGTAAGGCGCCGTAGGGTGAGTCACAACTCTGACTCACTTTGTCTAGTACTGCAGTGATAGAGAGAGAGAGAGAGAGATTGAATAGATCAATAGATAAGGTAGGTGAGGGAGTCAGTAAGGCGCTGTAGGGTGAGTCACAACTCTGACTCACTTTGTCTAGTACTGCAGTGATAGAGAGAGAGAGAGAGAGATTGAATAGATCAATAGATAAGGTAGGTGAGGGAGTCAGTAAGGCGCCGTAGGGTGAGTCACAACTCTGACTCACTTTGTCTAGTACTGCAGTGATAGAGAGAGAGAGAGAGAGATTGAATAGATCAATAGATAAGGTAGGTGAGGGAGTCAGTAAGGCGCCGCCGTAGGGCGAGTCACAACTCTGACTCACTTTGTCTAGTACTGCAGTGATAGAGAGAGAGAGAGAGAGATTGAATAGATCAATAGATAAGGTAGGTGAGGGAGTCAGTAAGGCGCCGTAGGGTGAGTCACAACTCTGACTCACTTTGTCTAGTACTGCAGTGATAGAGAGAGAGAGAGAGAGAGATTGAATAGATCAATAGATAAGGTAGGTGAGGGAGTCAGTAAGGCGCCGTAGGGTGAGTCACAACTCTGACTCACTTTGTCTAGTACTGCAGTGATAGAGAGAGAGAGAGAGAGAGAGATTAAATAGATCAATAGATAAGGTAGGTGAGGGAGTCAGTAAGGCACCGTAGGGTGAGTCACAACTCTGACTCACTTTGTCTAGTACTGCAGTGATAGAGAGAGAGAGAGAGAGAGATTGAAAAAGAGAGAGATAGATAGATAGATAGATAATAGATAGATTGAGAGACACGAATAAGTCGTATACTAGCGGCTACTACACATGCAGATTTTTATAAGTGCAAGCAAGTCTATCATTATAAACATTGCTTCCCACGTATTCTTACTTTTCTTTCTGTTTACCTTTCATAATGCAGGAGCAGCTTCGTATATTGCAAACAAAATAAATATTCACATATTACCTCTCTCTCTCTCTCTCTCTCTCTCTCTCATATATTTAATAGAAACTAAAACAATTGTGAGAATGTAGCCAAACAATGTAGTCAATTGTCGTCAGTGTTTTGTTTTATGACAGTGGCATGATCAATGTTATGGTGTGTGTTTCATTTTACATTTGTATTAATCAGCATGTTAACACATTCACATGTTTTTTTTTCTCAATTAAATGAAACATTGAATAATGTTCAAACAAGTTGATGTGTATATACGTACAGTCGGCCTAATATGTGATGTCAGGGCACCAAGTATGTTTTGATCAATAATTGGTACCAGCAATAATTATCTAAAGCTTGAATTATTCGTTTCGAGTGAGATATACAAACATATGTTCCTACACTTATCCACCCTTTTCAACATATGACAGACATTAATACATCACAGATCGAGTCAAACTTAATGCCAGCTGAGACATGACTTATTAGCGCAATCGTACCTTCATAGACAATTATAATTAGTTGTATTATTATTACTACATGTATCACGGATTCAATCACATTGTATTATAAAGAGTATAAATTGTATACAAATTCGTATATTAAAATGGAATTCTACTCCCCTATAAATACCTGGTGGGAGAAAACGTGCTGTTTAATTGTATTTGTCTGCGAAAAAATGCATGGATTTATTTGTTGACAAATACAATTCTGTATTCTGGAACGGTTGGAAAAATTGTCAGTCTGTTATTTAGTTACTCGTGTGTGTATGTGTATTATCAATATATATATAATTATATATATATATAATTTAATAATGCTACAACACTGGTACCGTAATGTTTTACCGGCCATTTATCTGTATAGACTGCTATTATCCCTTCCTGTACCGACGACGTCATTTTAGTTTTATTATAGCTACCTTTACACAATGTTGTGCAGCTTAAGAAGGATCTGTGATAGTAATAAGGGTGAGGAGCGATATTTCAAAGCCTGTTAATCTTAATTGTTGGAGGCCCTTTTTAAACTTAATAAAACCGTCTAATAGCCAAACTAAAGTGAAAACAATGGCACTGGTACTGACTGGTTTATGCACTATACTTCTTATTTTTTCTTTATTCATTTAATTTTTCATAAACAAATATACTTGCGACTTTGTGTGCAGAACTACATGTATTTATTGTTGTGTCATTAAGGGGAGATGGGTCGCTTTTCTGGATCCCCTTCTCCTTCATGTTTAGCATATTAGTTTTGAAATTTTAAAGGTGGTGGGGCGTCCGAAATTAAAATTAATTTATAATGTATTTAAAGAGATGTTTAGATCTCCAGTAATCAACCTGACTACTCCTTTGTCAAAATTAATCTTCAATATTAGAGAACAAATCAAAAATAGATATTGAATTGCGACCCCTTGCAACTAGTACTCAAGTGAGGATGTGACGTACGCCCAGGCAAACATTTGGGAAGTAAACATCAGCAAGTATAGCAAAATTGGTGAATAGGTGTGCTGTTTTCGGGTGTAGCAACATTCCCTGGACCAAACATAGCACTACACAAGTTTCCAAGTGATCCATACCATTGTAACAAATGGGTGAAGTTTATACAAAGAACCAGAGTGTGGGAGGCAAAGCCCAAAACAAGCTTCATATGCAATGGACATTTTCGTGATGAATGCTTTGGCAATAAAGTGCAGTGGAGTATGGGTATGGCTAGATGCACCCGCTGATTGCCTATACGGACTGGGGTCTTGTCACGCCCAGTGCCAGGTCCGTATATATACGGACTCGCCGAAAAAAAAATCGTAGCAGCGAAACGACTGCACCTATAGCTTTCATATTTCTACCACATGTACCTTACCCTTCTGGCGTCTTGCTACCACCACCCCAACCCCCTCCCCTAATCCACTCGCCGACCATGGGTCGCCGCATCAGGCCATCACAAAGGAAAAAAAGGAAAATATGTGGCGGCGAAACGACTGCACCAATTGATTCCATATTTGTGTGACAAGTCCCCTACCCTTCTGTCTTCCCCCCACCACAACCCCAACTTACTCCCACCACCCACTTCCAGCCTATCCGTAGATCATCACATACAAAAATGAAAATCCGTGGTGGCGAAACTACCTCACCAATCGGCTCCATATTTGTAACACGAGTCAATTACCCTTCTACCTTCTCCCCACCATCCTCCAAACCACCCTCCCACCCATACGTGCTTGCCAATTTCAGGAGTCAGGAGAGTGGATAATATGGGCTAACTTAAGCCTAGCCCAAATTATACAGTCAGTGTCGATGGATATAGGCCTAACCTAGGCTAAAGAAATTTATTGGCTGAAATTCAACTACTAGCAACTAGGCTCTTAAAAAAATAAAAAATAAAAAAAATCGATCGCCGCGGTTTAAGTTCCCGTCTATTTTTACGGCGATTTTTTCTGTTACTTGCACCCTGTTGGCAATGTATATGATGATGACAATAAGTCATGGAGGCGTGAGGGGCGGGCTTTCATTATTGTATCCAAATGCAGTCAAAATAGACGGGGACATGATCGCTAGCGTCCGCCGCGGCTCCGAGTAGTGTAAACAAGGCGGGCGGTAATCACAGCTGCTTCTCCCTCCTCTCCTGCTGCTGGATCTCGTCCTACAGGTTCATACATATAAGCCTGGACACCACCAATATTCATCACTTGAGGTTCTTTGCCATAATCACGGTTATCACCCTCAGTATTGGCAAACGAATCGGAACTACTGTCACAATCCTCCATTTCCACCTGTCAGAAGAGCTTGTTGTGTTCCTGGGCATACGTCATCAGAGCGCTTAAACTCCGAATCCAGAAAAGTGTCACCCATATCCGATTTTGGCCATTATATAAATAATTAAGCCATTGTAGCAGACAATATTGCACCAAAAGCTATAGTGCACACTGCCGGTAATGATTGTGGAGGAAAATAATAGCATGCACACCCACCTTTAAGACGTTCGGCCCATTACTTTGGCGATTTTAACACCTTAGCTCTATTTCGTTGTCAATTTTAAGACCTATCGTGCCATTATCACTTTATGATTTTTCAATTTATGAATGACATTTGGTATGCATCAATTACAAGACTACAGTATATATACTTTCTATCAATAAGCACATTCCGTTCAAAAATCAATGCAGCTAGTTATAGCTGCATAACAAAAAACACACACACATAAGGGGTCCCGGGATTTGTATAAGTGACTGTACCGTACTATATTTCCACCCTTGCTAAAACAGCTTCCCAGAAGCTGTTTAATCACTTCGTGACAAAGAAAATATAGCCTTTCGTCTCATTTACTCACGTCCTCTCACCGACTTTTTGCAATCACTCTCTCTTCGCCGCAATGTTGCATCTCACTCACTATTCTACCGCTATTACAGTAATCAGTTTTCCTCAGAGCCTTCCCATAATAACTTCATCTTAACCGTAATCCCACTTTTAGTATCCTTTCCGTAAATGTTCTTACGTGTCTGTATAATTCTACTCCATTCCACTCACTATCTTAACAGCTCATTCTACACATTATAATTTAATTAAATCATTTAATTTAAATTTGTATTCAGTGTTGGACAAACGATGTGTCAGGTCCAGCCGTCGAACGTTAATGATTGATGACTCCCGAGAGATGGATTGGTGGTAAGAGGGATATAATACACTCCGTAAAAATCACACCGCCATAATTTCTTTCGCTAACTTATCATTTACTTTTTGTCATTCTAGCCCAACTCATACTCTTGCCTAAATCAATTTAGTAGGTACGTTCACACACAGCTACTGTACGATCGGGGTATTAAGTGTTGTCATAGATTCCATTGGTTTTCGCTCAACAAGTGTTATTGGTATCTTTATAGTTACTGGGAAAAGTGCTTATCCCCCAGAGTATTAGTCAGTGTCCGAAACTTTGTGAAATATCTGACAACACTTATTAACCTCGATTGTACACAACACATTTTTGAATGGATATATTCTCGAAAATACACATTTCTATTGTAATTCAGAGTAATGGATATATCATTGAGTTAATCGAAAATCTGTATATATTGATTAACATTTATGTGTCGGTAATTATGTATGTATGTATACAGGGTGTTTTAAAACAACACTGCCAGAGTATAACGACCACATTGATAAAAATATATAATACACATATTTCTATTCTTTTTTTACCAAAAATATATTGTAACGGAGATAAATGGTTATTTAGAAATGTAGCAAAACAGGGTTCTGAGCTCAGCACAAAACATATGATACATAATATGAATGATTACCAAGTAAAAAAGGTAAAGAGGAGATATCTAATGACCTAATCACATATGAATAATTACAAAATCAAAGTAACATAAAATTGGTAATGATATTTTGCAATTAGAAGAAAACTGCTAAGTATTATAATCCAAGTAGCGTAAAAAGATATGCACCATTTGTAACCATGACCAAGGGGTAAAATAATGAATCTCAAGTCTGGTTCAGGTATCCGAACACTGCTATAGGTAATTTAATCGTTCGTGAAACTGTTTGAATGGGAAAAAATTGTTCCTGAGCAATTTACTATGTCAATACAAATACCTCATTACGTTACTATTATCACAGAGTACTAACGAAATATGTCTATCAGGTTTATGGTTGAAGTATGACGATGTTACGTAGCTGTAGACATACAAGTATACGGTGTTCAGTAATGAATATTTAAAATCATCTAATGGTACCCAAAACAAACAATTTACGTCACTTGGACTTAACGAGTATAAAATAACAAAGGCAGAGACACACCTAAATAACGACAATCCATATTTATGTGATATTATAAAGTAAATAAAATCACTATGACAGAAGAAGATAGCACCATGGCCGAGCAGATGATTAAACACATGAGAAGATTCGTTATGACTCCAAAGCTTCGAAGAAAAACTCGAACTGGGATGGGAGGCAAGAGCTAGACTATTTGGGGGGGAGGGGGGGACACTAGCCCGTGTTCGGATTATAGCTCATACCTGGGTGTCACTAATTATTTTACTCTATGCAGTTTAAATCATTAATGGTATATTATTTTGCATTATGTCCTTAGATAATCTTCTTCGTTATGTTATGTACTAATTAGCATATGAGGTCTGTCAGTGTTGTTTTAAAACACCCTGTATATATACCGTATATACTGTATATACGGTATATATTATATATATATATATATATATATATATATATATATATATATATATATATATATATATATATATATATATATATATATATATGGTAACCAAAACATCCGTAGGCGGCCCAGGGCACCGAAGTCTCCACACCAGTAGGAAGAATAGGGACAATATGTTGCTGAGCTCCATCTTTATTAACTAATTTTCGGCCACAACCAGAGACCATCTTCAGGTGTACATTTTGATCCTAGACAATGCAAAAATGCGTTATTTAAAATTAAAGTGGATCTAAAAACTAAGTTTAATACAATATGAATTAACACCAAAACCAATATAAAATACATAAGAGAACTACCCTCACCTCAGTAAACAGCAACCACAGTAAGACTAAACGGTAATAAGAAAATCATGTTTATGTTACCTAACCTATCATTCAAACTTAAACACTAAACAAACGAAAAATAAAACAAAAATAAATTAATTATATCGCCCAATAGTCTATGAATTAGTGGAAATATTCAACTCAGGTTTCAATTTTTCAATGACCAATTTTTCACCGATCAAAGTTTCATAATGGCTATAGAATCTCGCAATTACTTTAAAGTCCTGTATAATAAAAGCATGGTCTTCCTCGCGTGCGTGGTTCCTAATGGCCGACAAAGAAGCAGTTTGTAACAATTTATTTGATCTCACACTCCTACCCATGTGTTCAAACACCCTGACTTTCAAGGATCGTCCAGTGGATCCTATGTACCTGGCCTGACAACCAGGGCATGAACATTTATACACGATGTTTGAGCACATGAGATCCGGTATCTGATCTTTTACGTTAAAAAAGTTACCAATTCTGAAGTCATTAGTTAAGATTACCCGAAAATCCACCGCTGGGAAAACATCTTTAAGTAATTTAGTTATGACCTTCTTATACTTAAAACTGATGTGACCGTAATATGGCATTTTTATATATTTAATTAATTTCGGGACTTGAAAAGTAGTTGTTTGTTGATTGCAAAATTTAACAGATTTTGTTTTATTTAGAATTCTATCAAAAATATCATTTGTATAATTGTTCCTTTTGAAATATCTCCTGAGCCTACACATTTCAGCATGTAAAGTTTCATTAGTGGAACATACATCATACGCTCTGTTTAACAAAGTTTTTATAGAATTAATTTTGTAAAGTAATGGAGTGAAACTACACCAATTTAATCCTTGATCTGTGGATGTAGGTTTCCTATATATTCCGGTGACTAGTCCCTGTTCCGTTTTGTTAACTAAAACATCCAAATATGCTAATGAACCATTATTTTCAGTTTCGGAAGTAAAGGATATATTTCTATGTTGTTTATTCATGTAATCCAGAAATTTCTTATTTGCACTATCATTTTCAAATATCAGGAATAGATCATCTACATAACACCTGTAATACAACGGCTTAAACTCATCAGGGCAACTATTTAACCACTCTGTTTCTCTAGCACAAAGAAAAGCATTACTCATTGCTTGACCTAAACTTGAACCCATACTTAACCCATCTACTTGACTGTATAAAGTGCCATTAAAAAGGAAACACGACTCTGAAGTAGAAAATCTTAGTAACTTCTCACCAGTTTTGCGATCTAAATCATAACATTCTGTAGGTACGTATTTATCTAGAATAATATCCATGGTCTCTTGTAACAGTACGTTAGTATGTGACGCTTCTGCATGGTAGCCACGTGCGGGCATGCGCGCGCGTCGGCTGCCCAGCCGTTTAGAAAGCCGGCCGGCCGGCTTTTCCTTAGTATATATCCTACGACAATGTAACTAATGTCTGGGATATTCTTATGTTGTTTCACAGCTT
The DNA here is from genome assembly GCA_032716605.1 of Paralithodes platypus. NCBI lineage: Eukaryota > Metazoa > Arthropoda > Malacostraca > Decapoda > Lithodidae > Paralithodes > Paralithodes platypus. The sequence goes on from CM064551.1 coordinate 7,227,586, forward strand.
GTAGCTGCCCTTATTCTTAACCAACGCATCTTAGTATATTTTATTCTCGATAGTTGATTGTTTCATTATAATATATAAGATGTAAGTCTAGTGAGAGTGGGAGGAGACGAGCGGGAGAGAGAGACCGGCTGGGGGACGTTGCTTCGCGCGGAGAGTCTAGCTTGGGACGAGCCTGATGTTGCCATATGCATTTGTTGGCAACGTTAGGCTTAGTTTCGACTCACGCAAGGGGTAGACGATTTTGACCCGGCAACTGTGTTGAGTGTTGCCAAGCCTGGGATGTATTCTGCATGCCTAGGGCGGGGTCCAGACAGATTCAAGACTCAGAGCTCACCTCACTGTCGTACCCTTCGGACCCCCTTGATATCTATCCCTCTCAACCCCACTTAGAAACTTTCTCTCTTACTTTGTATACCTGCCTTCAACTACTTCACCAATCTATTTAATTATCCCATCCCCTTGATAGACCTTATATCTATTATTGTATTAACGACGAGCTCTCAGATAACTAGATAGGATTTTGGGCCTTATGCAGAGACGTAATTGTTAATGAGACCTAGGAAGCTTTTTTGTTGTCTCATATTTGGTGGTTTCATGCTTGTTAGTGTGTTCTTGTGTCAGGTTAGCAGGGGCTAGACCGGAGGGGAGGCTTTTTGCGATCCTTTAAGTAAAGTCTGCTGGTGCGAGTCATGTGGACCCGCACGACTTTACTAGGATACCCGTGGGAGTCTGGGGGCATTTTCTTGTCTGTGTCCCTGTGTGTCTAGTGTTGTGTTGTGTGAGGGCCCTTGCCTAGTCCACTCAGCACTGCGCTAGCACGTCTTGCTTTTGTTTTAGGGTCGCCAGGAGAGAGTCAGATACTTGCGATCTGAGTCTCTCAAGAGAGCACCCTTTCAATTAGAGTAATTTGGCGCACAGACTTGGGAACGTCCCTAAGCTAGAGCAGGTGGCTCAGCCCGGGTATCCGAAGCCTATATCCTTCCGGCTAGACCGCTGCCACCTGGCAGATTAACAGCTACGGGTTTATTATTTCTGTATGCTTGTTATTGTGCCACAGTTTACCGTTTTTGTGAGCATTGTGAGTCAGGGTGTGGCTTAGAGACTCTGTCCGAGCAGGCTTGCCTGACTAAGAGTGAGAAGCACACCTGTATGTGGTTATGTTGCGAGTTGCTACCTTTATTTAATTATACCTATGCCATTATACACTGTATGGCCTATCACTAGTATTTATTCCTGCTTATGAGTTAAGAGTTCTCTAAATCCGTAACTTACTTTCTTTGCTAAGCATCAGATCCTACAGTAGCCACATGCAGTTTAGAAACCGCATCTTGTCTACCTGTACGATGTATTGAGGACTGTTTGCTTTCACCTTCTTTCACGCAGGGGTGATTAGTTGTATTAATTAACGTAACGTTAAATGTACTTTCTTCTAGTTTGTTATTAAATTGTTTCTGTAATTTAATTCCGTTATCTACCTTTTCCTTGAAGCTTTAAGTCAACTTAATTGTGTGATCTTTTATATAGCCTGCTTGACTATCAGCAGTCTATAGTGCGTGCACCCTGTAACCGAGTCATAGGATACCTCGTTGTCCAGGCAGGACTCTTGACGGTTTAGGGTGGTTTGTTGCCTGGGTTTATAGATAAGGGTTGGATCTACCGTTTTCCGTTGTTGCTTGTTGCTGCATACCTAGTCCAATAGAAAGAGCCCAGTGTTTATATATCCCAGGACGTAACAAGTATAATAAAGATGAATGAAGATATAACACCAGTACTCTTCAATCCTTTATTGGCTAGGGTTGAGTACAGGAGCGCCGAGACGCTGGTTGGTTATGTGAGAGTCTGGTGTGAACTGAAGGACTTGCTGCCTCCACAGGCCTGGGTGCCAGTGGCGCCCGCAAGTCTAAAGTGTCTGTGGTGCCATATGGTGTTGGACAATAGTGGTGTATACATTATTATTATATCTCCCCCCCCCCTATTGGCGTCCGACGAGGCGATGGAGGAGTCGGGCGGTGTAGGTTGAGTGGAGGGCGGTAGACGAAGCTGTCGTAGGAAGCGGCGGTTGCGGAGTGTGGCTCGCCCCGACCCATCCACCCGGATGGTATACTGGCGGTGTGGATGCACCTCCACTACAGTGCCAGTCTTGTTCCACCGTGTCGGGTTGTTGCCCCCCTGGTTCTGGACGGAGACCCGGTCACCGACGTGGAGTGGTGATAAAGGCCGGACTGAAGCATTATAGTATGTGGCTAGGGCAGCGTTACGGTGAAAAAGGGCTGCCTCACGAGCTTCGGCCGAGAGAAGCCAGTGGGGGTGGAGGTGGAGAAGTGCAGGATTGCAGGGGACGTGGTCCCGTAGGGTCCTGCCGAAGAGAAGTTGAGCTGGATACTTGTCAATGGTCGAGAGGGGTATGTTCCTGTATTGGAGGAGGGCGCGGGCTGCGGCGTCGTTGTCTAGAGAGCCAGTGGGGGATGTATAGTCCGCGATGATGCGGCGGGCTGCTTTAACAGCCAGCTCGGCGCGGCCATTAGACTGAGGGTAGAACGCAGAGCTGACCCGCTGTGACACACCCCAATGTGCCAGGAATTCTTGGAAGTCCCCGGCTGTGAACTGGGGCCCACCATCGCTCGCCAGTACCCGGGGTGCTCCGTAGTGGGTGAAGAGGGTACGGCACGCCGAGATGAGGTGGTGAGCATCACATTTACCTGGTGGCAGGTAGAAGATGTGGACATTGCTGGAGAAGCGATCGACGTAGACCAGGTAGTGTTTGCCCTGGTGCTGAAAAAAATCGGCGGCTACCTGGTCGTATGGCCATTGGGGTGGGTCAGATGACATGAGTGGCTCTTTCGGCTGGGACGGGGCGTGGGCGCGGCAGTAGTGGCAGGTATCCAGGAAGTTGCGTAGGGCCTTGTCAATACGTGGCCAGTAAACACTCGCACGTGCACGGGTCTTCATGCCAGTCATACCCTGATGAGCTGAGTGAAGGGCCTCGAGAACTCTGGACCGAAGATGATAGGGGATGACTGGTCGTTGATCCATGAGGGCTACCCCGTCGACGGAAGTGAGGCGGTCTCTAACACCCCAGAACTGTCGTAGTTGTGGGGCGGTCGCCTCTCTGGAGTCCGGGAAGCCCTCGGGGATGGTCTGAAGAAGGGAGGTATACTCGCTGTCTTGTTGGCCGGCAGATTTAAGGTCAGACCATGATACAACTGGGTCAGGTATGGCGGCGAGCATGGTGAGGGAGGCCAAGGCAACGGAGTGGATATCGAGCTCGCTGGCGGCCGCACTATGCACATCATGGGCGTCCGCGGAGGGCCTGGTCGGGTAGCGGGAGACAGCGTCGGGGCCGCGGTGCCATTTGCCAGGCGTATGTTGAATGATGAAGTGATGGTGGGTCCGGCGAAGTCAACTGAAGGGGCGGCGAAGGTAAACTTGTCATGGTTGAAAGTGACACCGTTGGTTGCACAGAGGACCAGGTAATCAAAAGTGTGCCAAAATGCCTCCTCGACTAAAGAGTCCCACAAAAGGGAGTCGTCGACACACTTCACCTTACGAGGGACAGCCTGTATGATTGCATCGAAGCGTCGGGTATAGGCGTCGCCAGCTGCCAAGTAACCTTGAGAGGCCCCGATATACCTGTAACGGCCAAATTCCGTGATAAAAGTCGTAGCCTCCCTGCTGGATTCGTCGAGTAGAACAGCATGGTATCCATTCCAGGCGTCTAGGACCGTCTTACGAGTGCCTGCAGGGATGGATTGGGCCAAGTTGAATGGGCTCGGGGTGTGATGTGTCGCCCGAAGGCAGGCGTGGTTGAGTGCCTGCAGGTCAACTGTACGGCGGGGTTGTCCAGTTTTCTTGGTGACCACCACCATCCTAGAACACCAGGTAGTAGGGGTACCGATGGGGACAGGCTCAATAATGCCCAGTGCGACGTCCCTGTCGAGATCTGCTTTGACCTGGGCCTTCCAATGATGTGGTATAGGGGCAGGGGTGTGCACGGCACGTGGAGATGCGCCAGGCTTGATGTGGATGTGCATGGGAGGGCCAGACATCGTGGGGAGTGGGCCGCTGGTGGTGTTGAATGCTGAAGATGCAAACTGTGACAAGAACCAGTCACGAAGGTCAGACAGGTGCAGGTCGTTAGGTGGGAAAGGGAGGGAAGTGGGCCGGTGTGGTGGAGGGGTCCTGGTCAAGGTGGGTGGTGGTTGGGCTGTGTGGGTGGCAATGCAGGGGGTAACTGGCATATGGTGGGGCACTGAGATATGGGGAGATGTATGAGGTGTGGGTGTCTGTGTAGAGGGATGAATAAGTGTATCACTGGTGGGGTGTGAGGCAAAGGATGGGTCAGCCTGGTGGATAACATTACTGGCCTGGGGCTGATGTTGTTGAGGCTGGTGGGGCTGGAGATCCTGGCGGGGCGGTGGTGGAGCTGTCGCGGGGCGATATTGTAGATCCTGGCGGGGCGGTGGTGGAGCTGTCGCAGGGCGATGTTGTAGTTGTGGAGGCTGCTGGTCCTGGTGATGCTGTAGAAAGGTGGCGATACTCGATTGGAGGGCGTCGATCCTTTCATTCAAGTAGATGATGGATGGGTATGGAGACAGGGCATCGGGCAATGAAGGCTCGACCGGTTGGGAGGTAGATGTAGCAGGGTAGGGACCGCATGGCGGCAAGCCGGCTTCCACAGCAGCTGCAGCCTCAGCTAGGTAGTGCAGGTTCTCCATGTAGGTTCAGATACTGATATACACTGCGCCATATAATAAAGATGAATGGAGATATAACACCAGTACTCTTCAATCCTTTATTGGCTAGGGTTGAGTACAGGAGCGCCGAGACGCTGGTTGGTTATGTGAGAGTCTGGTGTGAACTGAAGGACTTGCTGCCTCCACAGGCCTGGGTGCCAGTGGCGCCCGCAAGTCTAAAGTGTCTGTGGTGCCATATGGTGTTGGACAATAGTGGTGTATACATTATTATTATAGTTAGTGAACAATGATTGAACATCATAGCTAGCCATTAAGACATTGGAGGGTAAATTTAACTGTTTAATATCTTCAGCAAATGTTTTAGAATTAGACAGAATATATTCATTAGTAGTGAGTGGCGATATTATTGGCAATACAAATTTAGACACATTATATGCAGCAGTCTTCAAACATGAAACAATCGGCGTTAATGGAATATCAGTTTAGAGGACAAATTAAATAGAATTTTGCGTAACATAAAACTCAAAATAGGAAAGGATTTGTATGACTGGTTATTTGCTTCGGGAACTATTCCAGGTAAAATTTATGAGTTACCTTAGATTCACAAAACTGATATTCCATTAAGGCCGATTGTTTCATGTTTGAAGACTGCTGCATATAATGTATCTAAATTTGTATTGCCAATAATATCGCCACTCGCTACTAATGAATATACTCTGTCTAATTCTAAAACATTTGCTGAAAAAATTAAACAGAAAAATTTACACTCCAATGTCTTAATGGCTAGCTATGATGTTCACTAACGTACCGTTACAAGAGACCATGGATATTATTCTAGATAAATAAGTACCTACAACATTTTATGATTTAGATCGCAAAACTGTTGAGAAGTTACTAAAATGTTCTACTTCAGAGTCGTGTTTCCTTGTTAATGGCACTTTATACAGTCAAGTAGATGGGTTAAGTATGGGTTCAAGTTTAGGTCAAGCAATGAGTAATGCTTTTCTTTGTGCTAGAGAAACAGAGTGGTTAAATAGTTGCCCTGATGAGTTTAAGCCGTTGTATTACAGGTGTTATGTAGATGATCTATTCCTGATATTTGAAAATGATAGTGCAAATAAGAAATTTCTGGATTACATGAATAAACAACATAGAAATATATCCTTTACTTCCGAAACTGAAAATAATGGTTCATTAGCATATTTGGATGTTTTAGTTAACAAAACGGAACAGGGACTAGTCACCGGAATATATAGGAAACCTACATCCACAGATCAAGGATTAAATTGGTGTAGTTTCACTCCATTACTTTACAAAATTAATTCTATAAAAACTTTGTTAAACAGAGCGTATGATGTATGTTCCACTAATGAAACTTTACATGCTGAAATGTGTAGGCTCAGGAGATATTTCAAAAGGAACAATTATACAAATGATATTTTTGATAGAATTCTAAATAAAACAAAATCTGTTAAATTTTGCAATCAACAAACAACTACTTTTCAAGTCCCGAAATTAATTAAATATATAAAAATGCCATATTACGGTCACATCAGTTTTAAGTATAAGAAGGTCATAACTAAATTACTTAAAGATGTTTTCCCAGCGGTGGATTTTCGGGTAATCTTAACTAATGACTTCAGAATTGGTAACTTTTTTAACGTAAAAGATCAGATACCGGATCTCATGTGCTCAAACATCGTGTATGAATGTTCATGCCCTGGTTGTCAGGTCAGGTACATAGGATCCACTGGACGATCCTTGAAAGTCAGGGTGTTTGAACACATGGGTAGGAGTGTGAGATCAAATAAATTGTTACAAACTGCTTCTTTGTCGGCCATTAGGAACCACGCACGCGAGGAAGACCATGCTTTTAGTATACAGGACTTTAAAGTAATTGCGAGATTCTATAGCCATTATGAAACATTGATCGGTGAAAAAAAAATCATTGAAAAATTGAAACCTGAGTTGAATATTTCCAATAATTCATAGACTATTGGGCGATATAATTAATTTATTTTTGTTTTATTTTTCGTTTGTTTAGTGTTTAAGTTTGAATGATAGGTTAGGTAACGTAAACATGATTTTCTTATTACCGTTTAGTCTTACTGTGGTTGCTGTTTACTGAGGTGAGGGTAGTTCTCTTATGTATTTTATATTGGTTTTGGTGTTAATTCATATTGTATTAAACTTAGTTTTTAGATCCACTTTAATTTTAAATAACGCATTTTTGCATTGTCTAGGATCAAAATGTACACCTGAAGATGGTCTCTGGTTGTGGCAGAAAATTAGTTAATAAATGATGGAGCTCAGCAACATGTCCCTATTCTTCCTACTGGTATATATACAGTATATATATATATATATATATATATACTGTGTAAATTATATGTGTGTGTGTGTGTGTGTGTGTGGTAGAGAATATGCTAGTAAATATTTAATTTATCAGTTTGACACAGGTATCATGTATACAGTTATTATTTCGTTTAAATTTAACTGAACGTTGTCTCTTATATCAGAGTTTCTTATTGGTGACGAATATGTGCCTCTAAGTGCGTGTGTGTTGGTTTTCATACATACATTTTTCGGTTGTGTGTTATCGTTTTGCGTTGCTGTGTCTATGTGTGCGTTCATCTATGCGTGTGTGTGTTCATTTGTACGAGTGTGTGCTCGAGAATGTGAGTGTTACAGTGCTACTTTACTAGAATTCCTGGTGCTTCATAATTACCCAAGTTTTATACACCTTCCTCCTCATGAAATTCGTCGACTATCTATTTACGTATATCCTCATGTTGACTCGGGTGTCAGGCAATAGGCAAGTGTTTTCAAAGCGTTAGTTGGCGACATGTGTTAACAAGAGTGAGTGAGTGAGTGTGTGTGTGTGTGTGTGTGTTTTGTTTTGTTTGTAGTGTCCTTCTTTTCACGTCTTTCCTATATCTAGGCTAATGTAGATAACTCTTATAACTAAATATATTTTTCAAAATATATCTCAGAGATTTGTCATGATAAAATGTTATATTACTTTCCTATTATTTATCGTTCAATACTAATGGTGTATGAATATATACACCATGTGAAGAGGAGCACTTTATTGACAACGTTTCGCATAGAGCTTCATCAGGTCAAATGACTGATGAATCTATATGCGAAACGTTGTCAATGAAGTGCTCCTCCTCACATGGTGTTTATATTAATTTTGTCTACTTTTCAAAGTTTATTTTCATCAACAAATGGTGTACGTAACACAACAATCAATCTTGCACTTGAGGGTAAAAGCAAATCTAAATATCATATACATAGACATGCATAATTATAATTACCGGTATACCACACAATATACCCGCCATTAGGACAAGAGACTGAAACTTCACCCATGTGTGGACCACTCAGTCTTAACATTTTATGTATGTATATATGTAAGTATACACATACCTTTCGTGAAATATGCTAATGTTGGACCTTTTACACTTCCTCAGGTAGGCTAAGTGAAGTGATCCCAGCAGTGTAACAGTCCAGGACCCAGGGTGTGATAACTGACTGTGGTGGTGGTGGTGGATGGCTCTTGGTCAGGTTAGTTATTTTTATAGCAGGTGAATTGACCACTTGCGAGTTTCGTTCTATAAGGAAGTTGGAGCTGTAGACATCGATATTTAACATAATAACCAGCTGAAATTCGGTTGTAGTAGATTATAAGATATATAAAACCCAATTTAACACACTTTTTATCCCATCAAAGACCTACATTATTCTTGCATTTCTGTTGAATAGCGATGTTTACAGCTCCAACTTCCTTATAGCTTGCAAGTGGTCAATTATTGAAGCGGATGTGTATTAGGTAAGATCAAAAGTCCGAGGATATATGATTTATATTAGCTGAATGTCTTATACCCAATTATTGCTCTCTAGGACAATGAGTGCACTGAGAATACAAAATGCAATGGAACAAGGGGTTTCAAAATATTTAGCACACTATTCCAGCGAGAATCATATTAATGTATTCTGTTTCCCTTGGAAGTTGAAGTATCATATATTTTGTGCAATGCTTATCTAGTATTCAGTATCTCCAACGAGTTGTGCGATCGAGTAATGTTAATGAGTTACGTAATAGTCACCTTTTATAAGTGGAATCCGTAACAAAACATATATATAAGTGCCAATGTTTCAAAGAGAGTGGCTTCGTGCTGATAATACCGGCAACATTTAATTCATATTATAATTTCCTATGCCAAGCCTATTTATAACAGTATCTGCACACATCCTTACCCTATCCATTCTCATGTGGGAGTTATGGAAGTGCGCTGTTAATGCATTAGGTTAAGGGAGAAGGGTTTATTTGTTGGTCGATTATTTCATATATTTATTACCGGTATTGATTTAGTTTCCTCCCTAGACCTCCATCAAACTAAAAATAACAATCCCAGGATCCCTCTTCAAGATTTACTTATACATTTTTCGGTAGAAAAATGTCCCGACCGAAAGTCGGATCCTGCTAAATTACAGGCTCGGTATCGCTCGCCAGGAAAAAAATCGACACCTAAATGACACGAAGTCTTAATATTGACACTGGAGCTACATATCTTAAAATCGACACCTAAATGACACGAAGTGTTAATATTGACACTGGAGCTACATATCTTAAAATCGACACCTAAATGACACGAAGTCTTAATATTGACACTGGAGCTACATATCTTAAAATCGACACCTAAATGACACGAAGTGTTAATATTGACACTGGAGCTACATATCTTAACCCTTAATTAGCGGCGAGCAACATAAGTCGAGTTAAAAAAAGCTGGACTATGTGGCGGCGCTCGACATAACTCGAGTGGCAATTTCAGCACGTAATGTGGCTGAGAGAGAGAGACAAGTGGTGGCAGGAGACTAGCGAGCGTATGACTGCTCCAGACCACCGCGGCGAACCTACTGACACAAATCTCAGCTCCCTCCTCCCTCTCTCACTCGCTACATACTCAATTATGTACTGAAAGTACCGAATTACCTGCTTTTTGCACTCGCGTTGCACGGTTATTGCAAGAAAACTATCCATCATACAAGGATCGTTATGGTGTCATTCGAAAGCTCTGTTTATGCCCTTTCAGGGATAGGTACTTGTTTTACGTTCTGGGTCTTATTTAGGCATGAAAATGATCACGTAAACAGCCCTATTTTGGCTAAAAACACCCCGCTGTGCGGTACACATAAATAAACCGCATAGGCCGCTCGTAAGGTGTTAAAATCGACACCTAAATGACACGAAGTCTTAATATTGACACTGGAGCTACATATCTTAAAATCGACACCTAAATGACACGAAGTGTTAATATTGACACTGGAGCTACATATCTTAAAATCGACACCTAAATGACACGAAGTCTTAATATTGACACTGGAGCTACATATCTTAAAATCGACACCTAAATGACACGAAGTCTTAATATTGACACTGGAGCTACATATCTTAAAATCGACACCTAAATGACACGAAGTGTTAATATTGACACTGGAGCTACATATCTTAAAATCGACACCTAAATGACACGAAGTGTTAATATTGACACTGGAGCTACATATCTTAAAATCGACACCTAAATGACACGAAGTCTTAATATTGACACTGGAGCTACATATCTTAAAATCGACACCTAAATGACACGAAGTCTTAATATTGACACTGGAGCTACATATCTTAAAATCGACACCTAAATGACACGAAGTGTTAATATTGACACTGGAGCTACATATCTTAAAATCGACACCTAAATGACACAAAGTCTTAATATTGACACTGGAGCTACATATCTTAAAATCGACACCTAAATGACACGAAGTGTTAATATTGACACTGGAGCTACATATCTTAAAATCGACACCTAAATGACACGAAGTGTTAATATTGACACTGGAGCTACATATCTTAAAATCGACACCTAAATGACACGAAGTGTTAATATTGACACTGGAGCTACATATCTTAAAATCGACACCTAAATGACACGAAGTGTTAATATTGACACTGGAGCTACATATCTTAAAATCGACACCTAAATGACACGAAGTGTTAATATTGACACTGGAGCTACATATCTTAAAATCGACACCTAAATGACACGAAGTCTTAATATTGACACTGGAGCTACATATCTTAAAATCGCCAAACTAATGTGCCAAACGTCTTAAAATCTGAAAACTAATGATATAGCTTTTGTATCCTGGCTGTAGGACCCCCTTCTCCCTCATGTTTGTCCTCATTAGTTTTCATATTTTAATACGTTCGGCCCATTAGTTTAGCGGGTTTAAGACCTTTCGCCCCATTTATTTGACAACTAGGAGGGGTACCCGGCGTTGCCCGGGTTTAAATTCTACTACCATAATCACCATCATCAATCACTACTACCACAATCATCACAATACTACTACCATAATCACCGGCCTCGACCTCCCTGTGCCTCATTACACGGCGACCTCTATTTCGGCCGCTAAATGACCTCCGATTTTGGGTCTGACCTCATCCGTACCCCCATTTTGGGGAGCTGCGAACAACTTTCGGTCCATACACCTTTTCGATCGGAGGCCTCCTTCTGCCCCAAACGGCAATTTTTTTCGCATTTTTTTCGCTCCCGTATACTACATAAGTTCTGCCGAAAGTTTTATTAAACAAAAGTGTCTCTGATTTCCACTAAACTCGCCTAAAACCATCTCCAAAGCCTGGGCTTTCCAACGGTGCCCCACACGCCCACCTGGCACCAAAACTGTGAGAGGAGTTTAGTAACAAAAGTACAAAGGTCGGGTAACTGACAAACAGACAAACATTGACCTTTATTTATTAAGATATTGAGACTTTTCCTGTCATTTAGGTATCGATATTTTCCTGGCGAGCAATAGCGAGCCTGTTATTTAAGAGGAACTGGCCTTTGGCCGGGACATTTTTCTATCGAAAGTGTACAAATATATCTTGAAAGGGGATCCTGTGGTTGATTTTTTAAGTTTGATGGAGGTCTAGGGAGGAAAATAAAATAATATTGAATACATGAAAAATTCGACCAATTTGACTGTTCGATCTCTGCTAGTTTCAGCGGGGCTTTCAAAAACATATATAGCCAAAACTGCGAATGTATTGAATAATGTACCTGTTCCGTATTGTATAATATATACTATATATATATATATATATATATATATATATATATATATATATATATATCATGGCACAATATCATGCATTTTTTTTTGTTCAATTTGCAGGTAATAACACAGAAGCCCCAAATAATATTATGAATTATGTATTGAATTCTCTAAAAGTTGTGAGCGTGCTTGCACAAAAAAACGAAATGCATATCTACATCCAAGAGCACATTTGCTTAGTTATTACAAACAAATAATAATGGGATAATATTTAACCCCTTCTGTACCGGTGATGTCTTTTTTAATCTTAGGCTGGCTACTATTTAACAATTTAATTCAATTTCAAAAGGGCCTCTAGCAATTAACAGGCTTCGAACTATCTCACTTAACCCATTTTACTACCACAGATCCTTCTTAAACTGCACGAGATCGTCTAAATATAGATATAATAAAATCAAACAGACGTCGCCGGTACAGTAGGGATTAAAATAAATCATGGGATATTATTTAAACCAACCGTGCCAGGTAATATTGACCATAGTATTGTATTATTTAAAGGGCTAACGTTATTGAGCAGTATGTACTGTAAATGAAAGCGCATCCGAAGGGGGATGTAAATCCTGCGCTACGCAAGCACTGCAACATTAATTTAGCATGGGTGCATTATTTGGTCTAAGGGTGATTTTGTTTAATGATAATTATGCTTGTCGCGTCCCATAACTGGGCACCACACCCTATTGGGGTCACCCAACCGTCTCCTAAATTGTTGTATGAAGGCAGCGTCTACCCAAGACAAATAATTATACCCTGTTCCAAATAGGTAGTTCAGAAATCGTGAACCCTACCTTTGTAACTCAAAAAGGCTTAGAGCAAATGGGCTGTAAATTCCCACTCCTGTTCCCTGGCTGACCCTTCCCAAATTATATAATTATTAGCTCTAATACTTCTGTCGTTTATGAATTATAGAGGTTAATGTTCAAGAGTTTTGGCCCAATTACTTGGAATAGGGTATAGTACCTTGAATATCGTGATTATAGAACAAGAACAGGGGAGGGCCAAGGGAGGATATTTGGGAGGAGTTTAAGAATGGGGGAAGTGCTAACCAAACGTTAATGGGATCCTTGTGAGTACAGCATGAAGTGACTGACCAAGTATCGTCGAAATCTATTAATTCGTTGTTGAGATATTTTGCGGACAGACAGCCAGATACACAGGGGAGAAACAAAGCTTGCGCCTCACCCCTACGGCGACACAGAGGGTAAACATCGCAAAGCATAGCCAGTGACCATATGGTGTTGCCAGTTAAGGGGAGAGTTTAACTTGAGAGATACATTTCGAATTCCCTTCTCCCTCATGTTAATTTGGAGAGTTTAAGACATTCGCCCCGTTTGGTTGGCGATTTTAAAAACTTTTGCCCCATTTCTGTCAATCTGAAGACCTTTTGTGGCATTTAGTTGTGGGGTGATTCAATTGGCCGTGGAATTCGTAGACTGTGCCTCAAATTTCATTACATATATTGTGGTAACAATTTCAAATCCATTAATTAATTATTGAAAAATCACATTTACAAACAGAAAGGTAAACACACAGACATACAACGACAATCACAGAGATAATTATCATCACCAGTAGCAGGAATGTGTTTTTTTTTCCTATGCGAGTGAGGGAGACAAAAGGCAGAACTGCCTGTAGAGAGTGCCACCTCCAGAGTTGAAAGAGTGACAGGGAAAAAATCAAGGGACGTTCGAGCCAAAATGCCTGGACACACGGAGTTTGAAGCAATTTAAGTCATGGGAAGGGGGAAAGACTGAATCTGGGAGAGAGTTCCAGAGCTCAGCTATTAAATAATTATTGACAAACTGAAGGAAAAACAAACTAAACAAAAAAACAGACAGACAGGGACTGTCATTATAATCTTTGCATACTAATTTTCACCATCAGTAACAAGAATGTGTCTGTCTGTTATCGACTGTTACTAAGAGCGGACTGGAGACAAATGAGAGGTAGTGTCAGAGTCGAATGGGTCTGCCTCCTCCATGTTGACGAGAGTTGGTAACTGGTTCATGGGAGTTCTTGTTTGTTGTTGTTGGTGAACACAGAGGCTTTAACATAAAGGATGGGATTACTATTCTCTAAATAACGCAATGTGGATTGGTCTGAGATAAGTTCATATGTATTCACCAACCCACAAATTAACTTACAAATATATATAATTAATGAAATCAATAACACTAATGAATATATGTAGTACTCCAAGGATTCGAACCCAGGATACTCACACGAAATTCGGCGCACTAAGCAATATACTTTACTACCAAGACAGTTAAAGGTTTATGCACAAGCCTACGACATAAATAGCAGGAATTTTGTATATTATTCTGTTGAGAGTACATGAATTGCGTGTTCTAGCCAACTTATTAGATCACTTTAAAATAACGGTTAAATGTACACCCTATGTGGTTGATTTTGTTATTTTGTTTCATTGTTTTTCTTGTATTAAAAGTTATTTCTACATAGCGATTTGCATGAGTTATTTTGCGTCTATCTTGTGTCGTCCCAGTTTTGGTTTGTTTTCCTTCTAAAATTACATGGCGAGCGATAAAAGTCGACACCTAAATAGCACGAAAGGTCTTAAAATTGACAATGAAATGGGGCGTAAGGTCTTATATCGTTAAACTAATGAGCCAAACGTCTTAAAATCTCAAAACTAATATGCTCTATAATCTATATTATACAGCAGATCTTGTCTACCATCTGCGTAAGTGCTTTCTCTTTACAGTATACCTAATATACAGGTAAAACCCTGAATGTCTTGAATAATGATATAGAGGATAATAATGAAAATACTCCTATACCTTTGCTATAGTCCGTCATTCTAGGTTGGGCAGGGATTGTAACCTCTCACCTCTTATAACTGAAAAAGGACTAGAGTAATCGAGCTAATTGTGCTACCAAATGGGAAAACTTGGCTAGGGAATAGGTGTATAAATTGGCAGCTCATTTGCTCTAGCCCTTTTTGAGTTACAGAGGTTAAAGTTTACGATTTCTGCCCAACCTAGAATGAACGGACTATAGTTCTTGCTTTGGGAGATAGTGAGGTGAGGTTGTTTTCCACATGTCCAGTTCTCATAATGTATGGTCCATATTTGTGTTTAGTCTTAATTACTGTATATGCAATGGTGAAATTATGGTATATTAGTCGCAGTGTTATTTCATGTTGATTTTATTGTATTTTTTGTCTTAATAATTAAAGTCTTATAACAACATTGCTCCGGTTTGACACCCTGGTCCATAAATGTCATGTTATACTTCCTATAAACGGTTCACATGTTTTACAGGGGAGGGTTGTCCTAGGTTGGTAGCAGCTCTTATAAAGGCTACTAAAGAAGCGAGGAAGGAAGGTGGTCCACTTAATGTGATTCACAGTGGCCTAATTTCCCCAGAGCCTCGCACTGTTTGGCTTATATTTTCCTCCTCAGGCTCTACACTGATCCCTCGTCTTCCTTACATTCTCCTACTTTTTAGAAGATGTTATGCAGTTTAAGAAGGACCTATGTTACTAAGAGGGTTTATTGAAATCGTATTTACCCATTTGAGTTGTAGAGGTAGATTATAAACTAACGAAAATCGTCTAATGGTAACCCAAATATGATGACAATGACGTAATGGTGGTGAAGAGGTAAAGTTGTCACCAGGCACCACAGTCTCAGAGGGTCGGGGAATTTGACAAGACACACAATTCGGGATCTCAGATGAATTTTCAATCGGGGCCTGACGAGTGGATTTATTAAGGGAGGATTGGCCGATTGTTTTGCTCATTTATGTATCTATATATTATTATTTTAGTTTCCTCCCTAGACCTCCATCAAACTTAAAAAACACGCCCCCAAGACCTTCCTTTACGAGATATTTGTACATTTTTTTGATAAAAAAAAAATCCCGGCCCCTTCGGCCGGTTCCTCTTAATTTACAGTCTCGCTATCGCTCGCCAGGATTTTGTTTACACCTAAATGAAACGAAAAGTCTTAATATTGACAAAGAAATAGGTCTTAAAATCGCCAAAGTAATGGGCCGAACGTGACTTAATTTGAAAACTAACGGGGCTAAACATGAGGAAGGAGGGGGACCAGAAAAACGACCCAAACTCCCCTTAAGCTCTCGGAAGATGACTGTGGGTTATTAGACTCGGGTTCAAGAGAGAGAGAGAGGGAGAAAGAGAGAGAGAGAGAGGGTTATGAGGTGTGTGTGTGTGTGTGTGTCTGTGTGTGAGAGAGAGAGATAGTTGTGTGGGTGTGGGTGTTTGTGTGTGAGAGAGTGTGTGTGTGTGTGGGAGGTTTGTGGGTGTGTGTGTGTTTACTGATGTAGCTTATACAACTCGTTTTTATCACTACGTTACGGTACTCAAGTTGTTTTAAATGTCTCTTAAATTAATATGCTGTGTTACTTTAAGGGGAGATGGGCCGTGTTTCTGGTCCCTTTTCTTCCTCATGCTTACCCCCACTAGTTTTGAGAGTTTAGGACGTTTGACCCATTAGTTTGTTGATTTTGAGACATTTTGCACTATTTCTTTGTCAATATTAAGACCTTTCGTGCCCTTTAGGTGTCGATTTTTGTTCTGGCGAGCGATAGCGTACCTGTAATTGTGGGGGAATCGGCCTCTGGCCGATTGTTCCACCGAATAAAGTACGAATTAACCTCTAAGGGGAGCTAATGAATGTGTTTTTTATAAAGTTTGATGGAGGTCTAGGGAAGAAACTAGAAAGATAATAACTAAATGAAAAAATTAATCGACCAAAAATGAACCGAGTATTGGTAGCCATGGTGAAATCTTGCAATCCCTCAAATGTAAACATGTTGGTAGTTATGATTTGAGAACGAAAGACTCGAGTTTGTATCAAAGGAAGTGATTGGGTCTGAGTTTCCCTGAGGCATATGTTTCCATGTAGCTATTTTTGGACTAGGTAAACGCTGTAAGAACTGTTTATTTATGTTATTCGTATGTTTTGATGCTACACGTGAGTAGCTATTAATGGGGTATGGGCTTATTTATTTGCTCATTTAGGCCTATGTACTGTATATATTTACTTTGTTGTTAGTTTCCTACGTAGTCCTCCATCAAACTTGAACAAAAAACATCCATTAGATCCCCTTTCGAGATAATTTTGTAAATTTGTTGATAGACAAATGTCACGGCCGAAGGCCGGTTCCTGCACAGTTACAGGCTCGCTATCGCTCGCCAGAAAAAAATACCTAAGTGGCACGAAAGGTCTTAATATTGACAAAGAAATGCTGCGAAAGGTATTAAATTCGACAAACTAAAGGGGTCAACGCCTTAAATTTTCAAAACTAATGGGACTAAACATGAGGGAAAGAAAGCGACTACTACCCCCTAAAGCGACTACTACCCCCTAAAGCGACTACTACCCCCTAAAGCGACTACTACCCCCTAAAGCGACTACTACCCCCTAAAGCGACTACTACCCCCTAAAGCGACTACTACCCCCTAAAGCGACTACTACCCCCTAAAGCGACTACTACCCCCTAAAGCGACTACTACCCCCTAAAGCGACTACTACCCCCTAAAGCCGCACAGTTAACTTCCGGATATGTGGTATATATCAGTAGTCCGGTAATAGCCTGGCTGATGGCTTATGTTAGGGACACTGTTTAATGTTGTGGTAATGAGAGAGAGAGAGAGAGAGAGAGAGAGAGGTAGTGGACGATATTGATAAGTCTCCAAGTTATCCTTTTTAGCAACCATATTATGATGTTTGCCCGATTAGTTTGTCGAATTTAAGACCTTTCGTCCTATTTCTTTGTCAATATTAAGACCTTTTGTGCCCTTTAGTTGTCAATGTTTTTTATCTGGCGAGCCTGTAATTGTGGAGGAACCGGCCTTTGGATGTGACATTTTTCTACCTAAAAATTTACAAATTAATCTCGTAAGGGTGTCAAATGGATGTTTTTTTTAAGTGTGATTAAGGTCTGGGGAGGAAACTAAAAAATAAATGAATATATATATATATATACCGGTATATATGTTTCCAAGCTCTCAGTGGGGTTCGAACCGTCGACCGTCAGACGATAGCCAACGCTTTAATCAACTACACCACGGCAGATTAAAGCGTCGGGTATCGTCTGACGGTCGACGGTGCGAACCCCACTGAGAGCTTGGACACATTTAGTGGCTCACGTGCTTTTTTTTTTTTTTTTTTTTTTTTTTTTTTTGAGACAATGAACGGAGGAAGGAAAAACACAGATAGAACAAAAAGGATATAAAAACATATTTGTGATATATACTCAATATATACAGTATATATATATATATATATATATATATATATATATATATATATATATACTGTATATATATTTATATATATATATATATATATATATATATATATATATATATATATATATATATATATATATATATATATAACTATAATTATAAATAGCCCCCTAAAAATAACCACTATCGCCTTAAAGCCGCAGAGTTAATTTTCGGATATGTAGTATATATCAGCAGTCCAGTATAGCCTGGCTGATGGCTTATGTTAAGGACACTGTTTAATGTTGTGGTAATGAGAGAGAGGTAGTAGAATATGTATAAATGTTCGAGTAATCCTTTTAGCTACCATATATCCTTCCTAACTTAAGAAAACCATAAAAATAAATCTTGAAATAATATACAGTATACAGTATATATATAATACACCGGTACAGAGAGGGTTAACTGTTCAGAACGTCTCAACATTCCAAGTCTCAGAGTTTGGTAGCACCCCCCCCCCCCTGTACAGTGGGTACCACCCCAAAAAAATGTCTGTCGTCGTCGTCGTCCGTCTGTCTCCAAACTCCTAGACCGTTGGACGGATTTTCACAACATTTCCCACGAACATTTGTTGGGTGAATGCGAACGTCAGTCAAAAAAGATTTTTTGAATTTATGCAATAGTTATGATTTTAGGTCCAAAATATGGTCCCCCCCCCCCCCCCCCCCACCCCCACTCCCCTTCCGGGTGAGCCCAAAGGGGCTCACACACAGAACGCATTCGTTCTGGTGCTGAAATCATCTCGCCCCACATCTGTTAGGTTAAGTTAGTTTAGTTGACATTAGAAGTGATGATAGTAATAGTGGGGATGATGGTAATAGTAGTGACGATGGTTGTAGTTGTAGTGATGATTATGACAGTAGTAATGATGATGGTAGTGATGACGACAGTAGTAGTAGTAGTGATGATGGTCATAATAATGGTGATGATGGTAACAAGTAATAAAGTAGACGTGCCGTTTTGCCAAAAATCAAAACGGCATACCCAACTCTGCGATGGGTTACCATTATCACTACTAATACCATCATCAATCACAATCACCATCATCAATACTACTGCCATCATCACTACAACTGCCACAATCATCACGACTACTGTCATCATCACCATTACTTTGATCATCACTACTTCAATAAAGTAGACGTGCCGTTTCATCCAAAATCAAAACAGCATACCCAACTCTGCGATGGGTTACCATCAGCACTACTAATACCATCATCAATCACAATCACCATCATCACTACTACTGCCATCATCACTACAACTGCCACAATCATCACAAAAACTGTAATCATCACCATTACTATGATCATCATCAATACCACAAATACGATTATCACTACTACTCTCACCATCATCACTATTACTGTCACAATTGTCACTACCATCTTAATCACTACTCTCACTGATACTACACCTATCAACCATCATTACTACTATCATCACCACCATCTTACCATCATCATTACTACTGTCACAAATATTACCTTCATGTATCCTACTATCACAATCATCACTACTATTGCCATCATCACAACTATTGTCATCACTACAACTTTCACCATCCTCACTACTACTCACCATCATCACTAATACTCACACCATCGTCACTACCATCATCACTACTGTCATCATTATCACTACAACTATCATCATTACTTATCACCATCATCACTACTATTATGACCATCATCACTACTACTAGTATTGTCACCATCATATCTACTACTGTCACCATCATATCTACTACTGTCATCATCATCACTACTGTCATCATCATCAATACAAATACATCCATCATCACTACTATTATCTCCATCATCACTACTATCACCATCAATCCCACTATTACTACCATCACTTCTAATGCCAACTAAACTAACTTAACCTAGCAAATACAGAGCGAGAAGTTTTCGACCCCAGAACGCCATCATTGCTGGGTGTGGGGGTCCGGGAAGGGGTGGGGGGTGGGGGGGTAAAATCATAGTTTGGACCTAAAATCATAACTATTGTATAAGTTCAAAAAATATTTTTTGATAGACGTTCGCATTCACGCAACAAATGTTCGTGTGAAATTTGGTGAAAATCCGTCCAACGGTCTAGGAGGAGTTTCGGGACAGACGGACGACAACAACAATGACAACGACAGACATTTATTTCGGTGGTACCCACTATACGGGGGGGGGGGGGGGGGGGGCGCGATTCCAAACTCAGCTGACGCAGAGTTGATCAAAATCATCGCTACTACTCTCACCATCATCACTACTACTGTCACCATTGTCACTACCATCTTAATCACTATTATCATCATTGATACTACAACTATCAACCATCATTACTACTATCATCACCACCATCTTACAATCATCATTACTACTGTTAACATCATCACTGCTACTATAACCATCGTCATTACTACTGTCACAAGTATTACCATCATGTATCCTACTGTCACCATCATCACTACTACTGCCATCCTCACCATTACTGTGATCTTCATCACAACTATTGTCATCACTACAACTTTCACCATCCTCACTACTACTCACAATCATCACTAATACTCACACAATCGTCACTACTGTCATTATTATCACTACAACTATCATCATTACTTGTCACCATCATCACTGCTACTAGTGCTGTCACCATCATATCTACTACTGTCACCATCATAATTATCTACTACTGTCATCATCATCACTACTGTCATCATCATCAATACAACTACAACCATCATCACTATTATTATCACCATCAATACTACTATCACCATCAATCCAAGTATTACTACCATCACTTCTAATGCCAACGAAACTAACTTAACCTAGCAAATGCTTAGCGAGATGTTTTCGTCCCCAGAAACGGGGGGGGGGGGGTGTAAAACCATATTTTGGACATAAAATCATAACTATTGCATAAATTCAAAAAATCTTTTTCGACTGACGTTCGCATTCACGCAAAAAATGTTTGTGTGAAATTTGGTGAAAATCCGTCCAACGGTCAAGGAGAAGTTTCGGGACAGACGGACGACGACGACAACAACAACAACGACGACAGACATTTTTTCCGGTGGTAAACACTATACGGGGGGCGATACCAAACTCTGCTTACGCAGAGTTGAAAATGATTATGGTGATAGTTGTAGTGATAATGATGACAGTAGTGATGATGGTAGTGACAATTTAATGGTGACAGTATTAGTGAAGATGGTGAGAGTAGTAGTGATGAGTGTAATAGTAGTAGTGATGATTATAGTAATGGTGATGATAGTAGTGATGATGGTGACAGTTTTAGTGATGATGATAGTAGTAGTGACAATGGTGACAGTATTAGTGAAGATGGTGAGAGTAGTAGTGATGCTTGTAATAGTAGTAGTGATGATGATAGTAATGGTGATGATAGTAGTAGTGATGATGGTGACCGTTTTAGTGATAATGATAGTAGTAGTGATGATGGCAATATGACAAAGGAGTACAAAGTACAAAGGAGTACAAAGGAAATCAAGCAACAACAGATCTAGTGACCCTTCTAGGCTGCTTGTCCTCCAAAACACTGAGGATCAAGTGTCCTAACAGTGGTTTAGAGTGGGTAGGGAACATTGGAAAGGGAATTAATGTCCGTGGCAGGATTAGGAAGTTAGTAGGGGACAGATGGGTTAGTAACTGAGGGGAGGATAAAATAAAGTTATTCATTTACAAACGCAGTCAGTCGCGGGTTTGATGCGAGATATTTGTCTAGGCGGAGTTTAAATGAATCAACGGTGCTTCAGTCTATAACGTCTCGGGGAAGCCTATTCCACAAGTTGATAACTCGATTGAAGAAGAAATTCTTATATTCGTGTGAGTTAAAAGATTTACCAATAATTTTGCAACCGTTTCCCCGCGTGTAATTAGATTGGTCGATAGTGAAGTACTTACTACAGTTCATATTGTCGATGCCTTTGATGATTTTGAACACTTGAATTAAGTCGCCTCTTAATCTGCACTGGGTTAAAGGAAATAGATTTAATTCTCTAAGACGCTCTTCGTATGGTTTGTTCTTTAGGCTAGGTATCATTTTGGTAACTCTACGGACAAAGGAATTGTAAAGGGTTAGGATAACTTCTTTGGATTTATGCTCAAATGACCTGCCTATAAAGCCAATGATTTTGTTTGCCTTCTTAACAACTTCTGAACATTGTTGACTCGGTTTTAGGTTACTCGATATTGTTACTCCCAGATCGGTTTATCTGTTTACATTCTTAAGCTGAGTGCCATTCATCGAATAGTTTGCTTTCTCAGTTAGATATCCGATATGTAGTACTTTACATTTATCCGCATTGAAACTCATTTGCCAAATTTGGGCATATATATAATATCTACAGCTTTACTCTCATCATAGAGGTTGAGGATATCGTGGAAGAAGTCTAACAGGTTTGTTAAACAGAAACGTTTTTTACGAAAGCCATGTTGAGTATATATCTTTAAGTATGTTATTTTCCTGTAAGTGATTTACGAGTCTGTCTCTTTTGACCGTTTCTAGCATTTTGCATACAACTGAGGTTAAGCTATTTGGACGATAGTTACTGGGTAGGGATTTGCTGCTTTATTTGAATATCGGTGTTACGTTGGCTAGCTTCCACTGATCAGGCATAGTTCCAGACTGCAAGGATTTATTGAATAGTAATGTCAGTGGTTTGGAGAGCTCATCCTTAGCTTCCTTTAGAACTCTAGGCGAGATTGTATCAGGTCCAGGCGTTTTATTTACCTTGAGTTTATCAAAACAATTCAATACTTCTCTCTCTGTAATGGTGATATTGTTTAGAACATCTGAATTATCGATCTGAATCGGCGATGTTGTAGGGATATCACTGAGGTCTTCTGTTGTATAAACTGATGCAAAGAAGATATTGAGGGCATTACTCATTTGTACTTCGTCTTTGGTGTATTCTCCATTTTCATCGACTAACGGTCCAACAGTTGAATTAACTACTTTTTTCTTTCCAATATAAATATAGAATTCTTCGGGTTTATTTTACTTTGAATGGCAATATGTAACTCTAGGATCTTTTTACTTTGCTTAATTAACTTTTTGGCTTTGTGTCGTAGCTCCACAAATTTCACCCGTTCTTCGTCATTTTGTGAGGATTTAATCCATCATTAGCAAATTTTTTAGCAAGCAGACAGTTTGAAATATCTTTATTCCACCATTTGGGCTTATTATTATGGCCTGGACGTCGTATATTCGATGGTATGCAGTCCTGCACTGCTTTTAGGTAAGTGGTTTTGAATAACTTCCAAGATGTATTTATGTCGTCATTGTTAATTAAAAAGCTCCAGTCAGTTTCTTTAAACATAGCTCTAAGTTTATGAAAGTTTGCTTTCTTGAAATTAGGGACTTTTTCGATGCTACTATTTGGTTCGTTACTAGTAAACTTTAAAGTGAAAGTTTTCGTACGATGGTCGCTGTTACTGAATTCATCACCAACATTCAAATTCTCTATTAATTTTTCTTTTGTTGCAAGTACAATGTCAAGAACGTTATTACCACGGGTCGGCGTTCGAACAAATTGATAAAGCGAACTCTCTTGCAAGTTCGTATACAAGTCATCTTGTATACGAGTATCTTGTATTGGAGTGTGAAGTAAGAGTATCGCCCCACTTGGTCACAGGTAAATTAAAGTCGCCAAAAATTACGGTATCTTGTGAGTTACTTACATCTGCAATTTGTTCGTAAATTTCTTGGTCAGTTTGCACTGATTGAGCTGGAGGTCTGTATATTAACGCAAGTATTGTTTTTGTACCTTTATTATTCTTCATTAGCACACAAGATGTGTCGACGTTCACAATTTGAGGTTTTGACAAGAGGATAGGGTTAAGACTTTCTTTGATATAGAGTAAAACGCCACCTCCATTTCTATTTATTCAGCTTTTCTCAAACAGTACATAACCGGGAAGTGAATATTCTGCTAAAAGTCTCTATCTTCTGTATTGAGCCAAGATTCTGTTATGCCAATCACATCATATTTTTCTGTAAACACTAGCTCCTCTAAATCTGAAAATGTATTGCGTATGCTACGAGCGTTTGCATAGAAAACCTTTAAATTTGTTATTTTAGAACTCACGGAACGCTCTTTAATAATATTTTGGTTCTTGTCGGATCTACATTTATGTTGATGGCTGTCCTCGGTCCTCGCTGTCTTCAGTCCTTATCGCTTGTGGTCCTCGGTTGCCTCTGTTTTTTGCTTGGCGTTAGATGATTTATGTCACTGCTGCTTCTTCTCGGATGGCGTTTTTTGATCCATGGCTGCGGACTGCTTCGTGTAGGAGACGACCCATGCGTGCTGAACCCACAAGGTTTAGATGAGTGCCATCCTTGTGGAACAGAGTAGGCTGGTTATAGAAATTATCCCAGAGGTTGATGAATTCAACTTCTTGCTTCAGACACAAATATTTTAGTCGGCTATTTGTGCTGAAGGCCTTGTCGTAGAATTTGTCAGGTGCGTCGATCTTGGGGAGAATGCTTGAGATGATGATATTCCTTGACTTGTTTTTGTAGTGCTGGATCATCTTGCGATATTTCTCCATCAACTCTTCGGATCTGGTGCGCATGACGTCATTTGAACCAGCATGGATGACAAAAAGGGTATTTTCGTTTGCATCCTTTGTGGTATCTTCGAAGGCTTCCACAATGTCGTCCAGTCCAGCTCCTGGGATGCAAAATCTTTTTCGTCGATTTGGGACTCTGTCGCAGAACTCTTCGACCTGTCCTCGTAGGATGGAATCCCTAACGAGCCTGGTCTCTTCTGGTTCGTCTTCGATCTCTACCAAGATCTCAAATCTGTTTTACATTGTGACTGGTAGATGAGACCTTTTCTGCGTTGGCCGTGCACCGTTCCTCACTGGTGTAAATCCGGAAATCTGTGGTGGCGAGACTCTGCGTACAGGTTCTGGAGAGGAGTGGTTAGAACGGGGGCGAGGGGTTGGTACTGTTCGTGCTAGCAGGCTTCTTGCACGAGGAGTGGGGGAGAGACTAAGGTGAACAGGGGGGCTGTCCTAGTTTGATGTCGGCTCAGGCTCATCAGAAGCATTTGCTGCATTGGCTACTGCAGGTGTTGGATTGTTGGCAGATGACATTGGGGCGGTGGTAGATGCAGGAGTTGAAACAATTGGAGTTAGTGACACTCCAACGTTGAGTGTTACAAACTCTTGGAGTTATTCCACCTTCCTTGTGAGGGTGTTGATCTTGTTGTGGGCTTCATCCAATTTCGCTGTCAAATCCTCTCATTGTTGGCAGAGTCGGCAGACTTGTGGATCGGCAGGAGCAAACATAGAAGCACCAAACCTACCGATGCAGCTCGTACAGGCACGAGGCATGGTGACGATCACTTTCTTCAGATCACTTCACTCACTTAAAAACACTTAGGGTACGAGTACCAATGGAGACGCATTGCCCAAAGGAGATGCACTTGAAACAAAAAAACTTGCACAGGCATAGGATGAGTAGATAGATGCATAAATGGTGGGCCAAAATAGTCTTTAACTATCACCTAATATGCTCACATAGTACCAGCTTATTATTTTCATATGTTATTGTGTGAGATGAGATGAACTAAAAAAATGTCATGTTTTCGCAAATTCCTTACGAAAACCTAAGGATTTTTTTTTTTAAAGCTAAATTTCTTACAGTTCCCTAATTTGAATCTCGTTTCTATTACTGCAGGTTGATAGTGCATGAGTTGAAGTATAACACCGCATGATCAAAAGGCTTTTACTTGCACGGCTGAAGGGGGGTGAGGGTGCGTCCCCATAGGTCCAGCAAAAATAGTAAAATCCAATGGAGACGCATTTTTTCAAATTGATGCCAGAAGGTCGTACACCACACTGGTAACATAGCATACTCTCCTCTATGTCTGGTATAAATAAGGTTGAGTTTCCTTCACCATTGACGAAGCTGCCTTAACTAGAACCCTGGGCCCTATAGAGACGCACACGTCTGCTTAGGGTAGCCGGGTTGCGTCTCCTTAGGTCCTTGTAAATGTGTGTTTATTTTGTTAACATTATTAAACATAATAACCTTTTATTTTATCCTGGGTGAAGGAAATTCGACCCTAATTACACCATACATAGTGGGGAGAATGGCTTTCTACCAGTGAGGTATGGCAACAGTTTGAGAAATGCATCTCTATTGGACCTCCAGAATTTTTTGCTGGCCCTAAGGAGACGCACCCCTTTTACCCCCTCAGCAATTCAAAATCACATTAAGCATGTTCTTGCCACGCAGTCAAATGTTTGTGTGGGCCCTGTCATCCAAGTGATGAAAAAATAGACTATATTTCCAGGCCCTCCGCCCCTTTCCTATCCCTATTTTCCCCAAATATGCCCGGGTTGGTGACTGGTGCTTGATTTAAACCTCGTATTAGCATGAATGTTACATATATAACTTCCCTGCATCCTCTAAACTGTTTTGTTATTGGCCTACAATGAGCAATTAGTATGTTTAGTAATATTTTATGTCTCTCTAATAATATATATTATAAGGCCTATGTCAGTCCGTTTTATTGCTTTAGCATTGTCAACTTACAACCAAAAGTACCATGCTTTCTTTCTGGTACCCATGAGGTAAGTACTTATATCATTTTATGTGTGTTTTTGTGTTTTAAACATACCTGCATCTCCTTAGGTCTAGGGGCGTCTCCTTATGGTTTTGTGAAAAAACTGGAGACGCATCTCTTATTTGTCTTCTCTCCCTTAAAGAATAATGCTTGGTTCACACATTCACGTATATGCTCCCGACAGCTCCCGTACGAAGGTTTATTGGTAGTTGGCACCCGAATATTGGTAGTTTGGTCAAACGTAAGGGCATATTACGCAAAACGTAAATGAAATTGTGTACAGTCGGGGGGGTTGGTACGCATGGCGGGAGTAGCGACGCGGGTCGGGTAGGCGGTTGGTGCGAGCGATGCCGCCCGATATGTTTTGAAATTGGAATCAGATACGTGGCTCGCGCTCACGTATGTCAAAAGTCGGGAACTTTTACGACGGTCCGGCCCACCACGGCCGTCTGACGGGAGCAGCCCCGTCAAACATAGCCGCTCGCACATCAGACGTGAGCTGCTCACGTCAATCGTAAAATATTCCCGTCAAACGGGAAAGTTTACGTTCATCGGGAAGTATACGGCAACACCGCCGCACTGCGGGCTGGCGGGAAGACGCGTCAACGATGTACGGGGGGTATATAAGGACCAGCGGGACACACTGCCGTCAGTCATACGTCTCACCATACCGGAGCAACAACCTACAGCCAACCCTGCCACCCTGTCACCCTGCCACCCTCTGCACGCTGCCCTGCCCTGCCCTGCCCTGCCCTGCCCTGTCACCATGAATACCAAGAAAAGCGGGAAGAAGGTCAGGAAGGTTTCCCCTCCCACCTCGACGCCTGCTACCTCTCCGCCTGCCACCTCTCCGCCTGCCCCCTCGATGCCTGCCACCTCTCCGCCTGCCCCATCGACGTCTGCCACCTCACCGCCTGCCCCCTCGATGCCTGGCACCTCCAACTCTGCTGAGCAGGCAGAATTGTTGATCAACATCGACGACGAGAATGGAGAGGTCATGGGGCAAGTCGAAGATGATCATGAGGAAAGTGATGACGACGACGACGACGACGAGGACCCACCCCCTACAAATTCCGGCGTCGAACAGCCACAGCCACCACAACGGCGAAAACGGCGCCGGAAGAGCACCAACATTATCCTGACGGAGGAGACTGAGCGTATGCTGGGAGAGTGGCTGGAGTTCGAGGCGCCTTTTCTATATGATAAGGGTGATCCAGGCACAAACAGAAGGAACAAATAGAGCATATTGTGGCGGAGAAGGCAGCCAGCATGGAACCCCTCATCACAGCCTTGGACTTGATGACGTGGTTCACCTCTCTCCGCTCCAGGTTCGGCAGGCTCACCAAGCTGAAGAGTGGTGATGGGGCCAAAAGGTTGACGGAGAGGGAGAAGTGGATCATTGACATTTTCCGGTTCCTGAAGCCACACATCGTGCGGCAAAATAAGCCCAGGACACTTGGTATGCCTCAGGTACGTTTATATTTTTTATGTTTTCCAACCCTTTCACTATTAAATCGACAACCACATCAATATTTTCCTGGCGAGCGATAGCAAGCCAAGAGGTTTGGCGTCCTCAGGACAGTGACAGGTTTTGTCTTTTTCTGAATTATTTTGCTTATAATGATGTCATTATTTTTTTCAATGTATCTTGTTCACTTAAGTTTATAATTACCTAACATTTTTGTTAATGAAACTCAATAACACAAAGCAGTTTATTAATTTTATTTAAAGGTTACAAGGATGAATGTTTATGTTGAATGGTATTTTACAGTTGATAAATAATGTACATGTTACTAATTATACATTCATGTCCCAACAGTCTGCTGCCCAAGCTGCCGAACCTGCTACTGTTCCTGTGCCTGACCCAGCCCCAGCACCTCCCACAGACAATGTGGAGGAACTCTCTGCCGGCAGTCAGGAGGACACCACCCGAGCCATCTCCATGTCTGCGCGGAAGGCGAAGCAGGGGAAGCCTCCTGGTGCTGTACCATCCACAGCATCCACATCACACGGAACCCTGGAGCAAGTGAGTAGAGGAAATATTAGTTTCATAATAGCAACAATAACTTTGAACATAAGAACATAAGAACATAAGAAAATGGGAGTCTGCAGAAACCCAATTGGCCTAAACAAGGCAGATCCCTGTCCCACAAAACCACAATTACAAAGCCCAATGATAGGCTCCCACTATAGCATATTGGCTTCCCAGAATACTACATAATTTTATTTGTTAAAATTCTTAATTGGTCAATTATTGAAATATGTTATGTTTCGTGTGATGTGCAACGTGTCAATGTTCTCTTTTTCCATAATGGTAACAATAACTTTGAACATAGTAGGCTTCCCATAATACCACAACATTTGATTTGTTAAAATTCGTAATTGGTCAAATATTAACATATGTTATGTTTCGTGTGTTTAATGTTCTCTTGTTCCTTGTTCCCATACCAGGTCCTTGCAACTGCGGAGAAGGTGCGCCACAACATGGCTGGGATTATGGATGTGGTCGAGGATCCGGAGCTACAGTATTGGCGTGCCTCCCTGGATGTCATGGCCAAGGACTGTGTGGGGTTGCCGGCAGGTTTCAACACCCCACTGAAGATTGAACTGATGGCAGCTCTCAACCGGTTCTGAACTGCCCATGAGGAGGGAGTTACCAAGCCTGGTCAGGACCTCATGCTGAACGCCACTCGGAACTATGGCTTTCAGGCGCCCCAACCCCAACCCCAGGCACAGCAGCATCAACCGGCAACCACAGAGATGTACCAGGGCAATCCGCCAACCACCCTGCCTCAACCCATGCCGACCCAGCCCAAGCCTGCTACCTTCGTGCTACCTTCACAATTGTATTGCAGTCATTGCTGCGGCCGCAGCAATCAGCAACACCCCCTGGCATATTCCTGCCACCTAATGCCTCCACGCCCACACATTCTCAGTTAGTGGACCTCTCAAACTTGGGCTCACAGTTTGGGAACACCAGCTTCAACCTGGATCATCTTCTGTCTGCATCACCTGGATATAATCCAGGTACGCCCGCACAATCCGTCGATCCAGATCAGACCCTTGAGACCCCCAAGAAGCCACCCTAGCAGCCCTAGTTGCAACCCTCCTTGTCTCTGTTTCTAATTAATGATAATTTATGTATATTAACAATATATCTATTTGTGTAATGACGTGTGTGATTCTATTTCCAATATTGTAGCTAAAGTATTTATTAATAAGATGACAAATGAAATATATACTGAAAGTAATGAGTAAGAATAAAAGAAATGACTAATTGAAACGCAATAATGATAATATGGTTAATAATAAATATGAAAAACCTTGAAAACGTAACTAAAACATAAACTACAAAACAAAGGAAACATGGAAACAATTAAAAACTTGATTGAAATATAAAAGTAAAAGATGAAAAATAAAGTAAGCAGGGAACAATTGAAGTAATTAAAGGAAATATAAAAATATACAATAAACAAAATATCGAAGAACCTACAAACTTAAAGAAAATCAAAAGTCACAGATAAAAGTACAATACAAAGCAAACTGTCAAAGACTCGATAACAAAAATGTAAAATGAAACTGAAATATAAAGCAAAATACAAAGTAAACAGGGGAAAACCGTAAAAATTTCAAAGAAGTATTAAAGTAGATATAACTCACCTAAATACGGTCATCCTGCCCAGCCACAGATCCTTGAGGGGAAGAGAAGTAGGTCTTGAGGTAGTTCCGTTGCTCCTTGGCAAGCCTGGTTGCAGTGTTGCGGGACACGGCTGGGATGTTGGTTCCTACAGGTGGGTCACTCCTCCAGGGGGCATGTATGAGTTGGTGGGTATGTGGGTCCTCTTGATCTACCTCTGTTCGGGGTGGGTTTCGTCCTCGTAGGATGTTGTGCAGAATGCATGAGGCCAACACAACAACCTCTGCACGCTCAGGTTTCATACACATTGCAGTGTGGAAAACCCGGAAGCGGTTGGCAAGAATACCAAAGGCGTTCTCTACCACCCGGCGGCCCCTGCTGAGTCTGTAGTTGCAGATCCGTTCAGGTTTCGTGAGGAATCGTTGGGGGTAGGGCTTCATCAGGTAGGCGCGCAGAGGGAATGCATCATCACCTGCTAAGAAGTATTCCGTTGGTGGTCCAGTGGGATCGGTAGAGATGACCTCGGCGGGGGGCAGTTTGGCGCTGTGTCTATCAAGCAACTTAGACAGACGGGTGTGTGCAAAGCCACCACCATCAGACTCTGACCCTATGGCACCAACGTCGACGTAGATGAACTTGTAGTTGGAGTCAACAATTGCCAACAGGACAATGGAAAAAAAATCTTGTAGTTGAAGTAATATGTGCCACCAAAGGATGGGTTGCGGATCCGTATGTGTTTGCTATCAATGGCTCCTATACAATGCGGCAGGTTCCATCGTTCCTCAAAGCCGCTGGCAACCTCCTTCCATTCAGCAGGCGATTGTGGCGTTTTGAGCTCCTGATCTCCGTAGACAGAGATGAGGGCCTGGCATGTGTCTGGAACAATTTGGCTGATGGTGTTGTGGGCAACCCGAAAGGAGTACTGCAGGCTCCTGTAGGTTTCACCCGTAGCGAGGAAACGTAGGATGATGGCCACCTGCAGACCAGGAGGAATGGGTTTTCGCCAGAACGTAGGTTTCCTCTGAATGATGGGGGTGACACGTTCCACAATCTCATCAAATAGTTGTTTGTCTACCCTGGTGAAGTTCTTGTACATGTGTGGACATTCTCTGGCCAACTCTTCCATCAGGTTCTCCTAATGGCCATGTTCAAGCCTTCGTTGCAGATAAGGCCACACCCACACTGGCCTCTTGCTCCTTTCCTTCTTCTCTTGTTCCTCTTGATGGATGTAGTTTGCTATTGCAAGTAGTTTTAAGATTTCTATGTAGGAAAGGATCCATTTCATTAGCCGCGTGTTATGCCTGTTCTCCGGTTTGATTAGGGAGTTCACAAAATTTAACTCCTCCAGGATGAATTCCGCGATGTTGTTCATGGTGCCGAGGAAGGAGTGGGAATGGCAAAGGTGTAGCCAGTCCTGCCCTTTTGTAGTTCCCAGATTCCAACCAATACCTACGTGGTTGACAAAGACTGTCTTTGTCTGTGTTTGGACAGACGGGGTGTGCCTACGTTTGTCCGGAACCGGTCCAGGTAGGTCCTAAACAATCCCAAGACGTACGGCCTCAGCTACGCAGGTCTTGTGGTGGCGTGGCATGGGAGTGGCCTGTGTTCCCGCAAATTGGGCAGCCCATGCGGACGAACGGGGACGCAAGTCGCAAACACGTACGTAGTTCACTACGACTATATTACGACTGACGTAACACTGGCCCCGTCACGGTACGTCTGACGGGAAGTGCAATAGTCGTGGTTATACGGGCGTTCACGGCCGGACTACTCCCGTCAGAACACAAAATTGGCGATTACGCCTGACGGGAACTGTCGGGAGCAATATACGTGAATGTGTGAACCAAGCATAAGAGATACAATACAATTGTTGATTTGCTTTAAAAATATAGCCTTTTTGCTATTTATCCCCCCTACCCCCAATTTTCAATCTGTTATAGGTTGACAGAAGCAACTCGATAACAAAAAATAGTACCCATTTTTGCGTCTGCATTGGGCATCGTACCCTAACTCACTTTAAAAACACTTAATTCACCCTAAAAACACTTAACTTACTTTAAAAACACTTATCTCACTTTAAAAACACTTCACTCACTTCAGGTCGCTTCACTTACTTAAATAGACCTAACTGAAAACAAACAAATTTAAATACGCACAAATAGGTTATCAGCGGTGATAGCCTAACCAAAAATTAAAACAAAAACAAAATTAAATTTAAATACGCAGTGATAGCCGAATCGAAAACAATTTTATCAACTGCGTAAGCAGAGTTTGTAATCCCCCCCCCCCCCCCCAGTATAGTGGGTACCACACGAAACAAAATTATGTCGTCGTCGTCGTCGTCGTCCGTCTGTCTCGGAACTCCTCCTAGACTGTTGGACGGATTTTCACCAAATTTCACACGAACATTGGTTGCGTGAATGCGAACGTCAGTCAAAAAAGATGTTTTGAATTTATGCAATAGTTAGGATTTTAGGTCCAAAATATGGACCCCCATCTCCCGGACCCCGGGAGATGGTGATGGTGATGATATTAGTAATGATGGTTGATAGTTGTAGTATCAATGATGATGGTAGTGATTAAGATGCTAGTGACAATGGACAGTGATGATGGTAAGAGTAGTAGTGATAATTGTAATTGTAGTAGTGATGATGATCATAGTAATGGTGATGTTGACAGTAGTCGTGATGATTGTGGCAGTTGTAGTGATGATGGCATTATTAGTGATTATGGTGATTGTGATTGATGATGGTATTAGTAGTGATGATGGTAACCCATCGCAGAGTTGGGTATGCCGTTTTGATTTTGGGCAAAACGGCACGTCTACTTTATTTTTATTTAAACAGAAATAGGCCACTAGGGGTGATAGCCTATCCTAACCGAAAACAAAAATTATGAAATACCGCTACGCAGAAATAGGCCACCAGCGGTGATAGCCCAACTGAAAATGTAAAAATTGAAGTACGCAGAAATAGGCCACCAGGGATGATAGCCTAGACAAACCGAAAAAAAAATAACCGAAAACAAAAATTATTAGTGATGATAGTAACCCTTCGCAGAGTTAGGTATGCCATTTTGATTTTGGGCAAAACGGCATGTAGTAAGCAGAGTTTGGTTCCCCCCCCCCCCCCCCCGTGTATATTGGGCACCACCCGAAAAAAATGCCTGTCGGCGTCGTCGTCGTCGTCGTCCGTCTGTCGCCGAACTCCTCCTAGACAGTTGGACGGATTTTCATCAAATTTCACCCAGACATTTGTTAGGTGAATGCGAACGTCAGTCAAGAGATTTTTTGAATTTATGCAATATTTATGATTTTAGGTCCAAAAGATGGTTTTACCCCCATCCCCCCCCCAGCAATGATGGCGTTCTTAAGCAGGTGTCGCACTATGCCAATTTAAGTGCCGACGCACCACGACTTAAGGGTCGGGAGCAGGTCTTTGCCTACTGCCTACATCACCGCACGACGTGGTGATGGGTGGGCACCAACTCAAGAGAGCCGTTGGGAGAGGTCGTCAGGGGCCTCAGGAAAAGTTCGACATGCACAACTCTCATAAGCTGAGTCGGCGGCTAGTACATTGACGGCACGGGAACGGTAGGCTGGGGGCGTCGGGCGTCGTCCGGTATGCGTCATACGTTACAAGGGCGCCAGCCTGTCTGCGTCAGATGCCGCTTATAAGGTAGGTCGCCTTCAGGCAACGACCCGGTAACGCCCAGGTTACCAGGCATACAGTGAGTCCGCGACCTGGCAACGTCGCACGGGACATCGTTGATAGATGGTTTTGGGGGTGTTTTTGTTTTAACCTTGATGGAGATCTAGCTAGGAAACTAAAAAATAAATTAATATATAAATAAATAGACCCCAAAAATCACCACTGTCCCCTTAATCCGATCCCATCAACGAGTGACTATCTATAAACCCTTTCAATAGTGGTGGCGTCTGTTTTGCCATAATTCTGCTTTACTTAGACGATTTTATGCAGCTTAAAGGTGGGGATCATGGGTTGAGATAAACATGGAATGATAATCGCCGAGCTGTACATAATTATCTTGCAAAATGCAATGGCACTGAAATAATTATTAACAATGGTATAAAGGATTTTGTGGATCGTCTATACCGGGCCTGTGACGTCACAAGAGTGTAAGTCCACCATCCAGTCTAGGCTAAGGATACTGGATTGACGTCACTATGACGTCACAGGCCCGGTACAGACGAACCACAAAATCCTTTATACCATTGATAATAATTATTTGAGTGCCATTGCATTTTGCAAGATAATTATGTACAGTTTGGCGATTATCATTCCATGTTTATCACAACCCATGAGCCCCCACCTTTAAGAACGGTCTGTGGGAGTTAAGAGAGATAAATGAGAGGAATGGAGGTCTTGTGATTGCTACAGGCCCTTTGTAAGCATAATACAATAACCTAATAGTTGCCAGACTATAACGAGAAAGACGTCACCGGTACTGAAAGGGTTAACTATAGATGGCCTTGTTTTACCAAATACTAAAAATAAAATAACACTTAATTAAGGGGAGATGGGCGCATTTGTTTGCTCATTTATGGATCTTTTTATTATGTTTTTAGTTTCCTCCCTAGATCTCAAGCTTAACTCCCCCTCACCCACCCACACACATACACACACACACACACACGTCGCCTCCGACGGACCGGTTTGCCTCGGTCAGGATCAAGTGTGACGGAGTAGGGGTCCAGTGTGACAGGGTGGCTGTCCATCGCCGCCGTACTATCTATCGGCACCCCTCGTCAGGAGCATTGTCGCCAACCACTTTGCATGGTACGGCACATGACGCCGCCCCAGCGTCGTCATTTATCTTCCTTGGGTCTTGCATGGTTGCCTCTCGACCCCTTCCAGTTGCCGTTAGGAGGCATGCC
Source organism: Paralithodes platypus (assembly GCA_032716605.1). Lineage (NCBI taxonomy): Eukaryota > Metazoa > Arthropoda > Malacostraca > Decapoda > Lithodidae > Paralithodes > Paralithodes platypus. The sequence goes on from CM064551.1 coordinate 7,262,869, forward strand.
CGTCCATACTGCCCGCCGTGGGCGTCCCGCCCCTCTATCACCCACGATACTCGGCAGTAGTCTCCCTCTTGTATCACCACTTCTTAAGTCGTGGAGCGTCGGCACTTAAATCGGCAAAGTGTGACACCTGCTTTAGTGTATGAGCCCCGAAGGTGCTCACACAATAAGAATTAATTTGTTCTGGGGGCGAAAACATCTCGCTCCGTATTTGCTAGGTTAAGTTAGTTTAACTGGCATTAGAAGTGATGGTAGTAATAGTGGGATTGATGGTGATAGTAGTGATGATGGTGATAATAGTAGTGATAATGGTTGTATTTGTAATGATGATGATGACAGTAGTGATGATGATGACAGTAGTAGATATGATAGTGACAATACTAGTAGTAGTGATGATGGTCATAATAGTAGAGATGATGGTGATAAGTAATGATGATAGTTGTAGTGATAATGATGACAGTAGTGATGATGGTAGTGACGATGGTGTGAGTATTAGTGATGATGGTGAGTAGTAGTAATGATGGTGAAAGTTGTAGTGATGATGACAATAGTTGTGATGATGAAGATCATAGTAATGGTGATGATGGTGATAGTAGGATACATGATGGTAATATTTGTGACAGTAGTAATGGTGATGGTTATAGTAGTAGTGATGATGTTAACTGTAGTAATGATGATTGTAAGATGGTGGTGATGATATTAGTAATGATGGTTGATAGGTGTGGTATCAATGATGATAGTAGTGATTAAGATGGTAGTGGCAATGGTGACAGTAGTATTGATGATGGTGAGAGTATTAGTGATGATTGTAATTGTAGTAGTGATGATGATCATAGTAATGGTGATGATGACAGTAGTCGTGATGATTGTGGCAGTTGTAATGATGATGACAGTAGTAGTGATGATGGTGATTGTGATTGATGATGGTATTAGTAGTATGATGGTAATCCATCGCAGAGTTGGGTATGCCGTTTTGATTTTGGCATAACGGCACGCCTATTTTAACAACTCTGCATAAGCAGAGATTGGTATCGCCCCCCATATAGTGGGTACCACCGAGAAAAATGTCTGTCGTCGTCGATGTCCGTCTGTCGTTGAACTCCTCCTAGACCGTTGGACTGATTTTCACCAAATTTCACACAAACATTTGTTGGGTGAATGTGAACGTCAGTCAAATTTGTTTTTGAATTTGTGCAATAGTTATGATTTTAGATCCAAAATATGGTTTTACCGCCCCCCCCCCCCCCCTTGCAATGATGGCGTTCTGTGTGTGTGTGCCCCATAGGGGCTCACACACAGAACTCCTTCATTCTGGGGCAAAAACATCTCGCCCGGCATTTGTTAGGTTAAGTTAGTTTAGTTGACATTAGAAGTGATGGTAGTAATAGTGGGGATGATGGTAATTGTAGTGATAATGGTGGTAATAGTAGTGATGATGGTTGTAGTTGTAGTGATGATGACAGTAGTAGATATGATGGTGACTACTAATAGTAGTGATGATGGTCATAATAGTAGTGATGATGGTGACAAGCAATGATGATAGTTGTAGTGATAATGATGACAATAGTGATGATGGTGACAGTATTAGCGATGATGGTGAGTAGTAGTGATTATGGTGAAAGTTGTAGTGATGATGACAGTAGTAGTGATGATGAGAGTAGTAGTGATGATGGTAAGAGGAGTAGTGATAACTATAATAGTAGTAGTGCTAATGATAGTAATGGTGATAGTGACTAGTAGTGATGATGGTGACCCATCGCAGAGTTGGGTATGCCGTCTTGATTTAGGGCAAAACGGCACGTCTAGTTAATCAACTCTGCGAAAGCAGAGTTTAGTCTGTCGCTGAACTCCTCCTACTGTAGACCGTTGGACGTATTATCACCAACACGAACATTTGTTGGGTGAATGTGAACGTCAGTAAAAAAATATTTTTTGAATTTATGCAATAGTTATGATTTTAGGTCCAAAATATGGTGATGAGAGTAGTGATGATGGTAGTGACAATGGTGACAGTATTAGTGAGGATGGTGAGAGTTGTTCCCTAAGTTGCCTGGCCGAACAGCCCCGAGTCCCTGAGGAAGGCCATGGCCACAATCGGGCTTTCCCACAGAGCTCTCATTGAGTGTAGATTGTGTTGTTGGCGTAAGTGGTTGTGTGAAATGCAGTCTTCTATGATGTCATTGATGTGTTTAATGGTATGGGGTGCTGTGTTACATCCCGGGCAGGTGTCGACGACGGAGTCAACCATTCTCTTCGGATAGCTCAGAAGAGCTGGATAGTGTCCGCATCTCAACCTGGTCAGGTGGACTCTGTCCTCGCGAGGAAGGGAGGATTCAGAAGGATGGATTTCGGGAGGTCGTGCTTGCAGCTGCGTGTTGTCTATGAGTGAGTGGATGGATCGGCGAGAGATATGAGTATGGATGGCGATATGAGTAAGATATGAGTATGTTGAGAGTAGTAGTGATGATTGTAATAGTAGTAGTGATGATAGTAGTAGTGATGATAGTGACAGTTGTAGTGATGATGATAGTAGTAGTGATGATGGTGGTAATATTAGTGATGATGGTAACCCATCGCAGAGTTGGGTATGCCGTTTTTATTTTGGGCAAAACGGCACGTCTCAACATTTCAAGTCTCAATATTTAACTTTCTTATCTTTGCCTTTCATATATTTTTCTGGTTCCTCCTTATATTGTGTCTATTTGTCGTTTATTTTTTATTTTATTTTTTATGTTAAACACCATTACTGCAGGTTTCCGGTCCAGTAAAATGTCGTTCACAATGTCGGGACTCCATCATTATCGCAAGTTTGACCATAGTCAGGTCGTTTTGTTAATGTAATGATCCGTGTGTGTGTGTGTGTGTGTGTGTGTTCAAGAAAGAGGTCAAAATATATCGAGGGAGATGAGCTAATAATTATGGGGTCTTTACGCGGAAAACGATGATGAGAGAGAGAGAGAGAGAGAGAGAAGTAACTGCAATTCCTACAATTGTTCTACGCTCCATAATGGTTCAGTAATTTTGCTGTGCTATTGCAACCAACTACTTATTTTAACCCTTTGAGTACCAGCGACGTGTGTTATATTTTATTCTAGCTATATTTAGACGATATTATGCAACTTGGGAAGTTTCTGTGGTAGGGTAGTTAAAAAGGTTGGTCGAGATAGTATGAAGCCTTACATTGCTAGAGGTCCTTCCCAAGCTGAATTAAAGAATAAATTATGATGAATAGGACGCCCCTGGTACTGAATGGGATAAGTCTTTAAGTAGTCCAACACGGAAAGGTAGGAATATGATTTACTAAGATATAACTCCGGGGCACACTTCCTTGTATTAGCATGCTCCTCTTCTCAAAATATAAACTTTCAAACTCATGATGTACAGCTAGAGTGACTCAAATATACAATCGTCAACAAACTTTACGTTGCACCTCCTCAAATCCATGTTAATACGTTTCTCCAGTTACAAAAGGAAACTTATCCTTAACAAACTGAAAACAATTTGTATAGTTGTGGTAAAGAGCAATGGCTCTCAACAACATATTTCCCCTCAGCTTTTCCTTCATAATTGCTGAGGGGCACAGGGCCTTTGGTGGGGCTTTGGTTTCCCGGGCGTTTCCACACCCTCCTCAGCTCTCTGCCTTGGAGTGGTTTCGGTCACCTGGGCTTTATTAGTGGTAAGTAGGGAGGGTTCTGTGGGGGTGCTTGGTTATGGCCTTGGCCTTGCTCGGGACCTTGGGGCTGCTCGGCCAGACAGCCTGGGGAACAACAACAACAACATATTGCAATCAATAAAACGATATATTTAATTGTGGTATAACAAAACTTAAACTTGTATTAACAATCATTACCGCACAGGCAACTACACATCCGTCTGTTCCCTTTCTAACATTAAACTCTCAATTCTCTTCCTAGACTCCAAGCTCCACTAATTGTGTATTATTATTCAGTGTTACACATGTCTATATGGGTGTGTCCTGTCACATAAATACCCCCCTCCCCTCCCTCCCCTTACTCTACCTCGTTATTATTGTTTTACCTTACTACATTTCAATTGCCCTTCCAGACTCCTTGCTGACTTCTCTTTCTCCCTAGTCTTACTTGATAAGCCTTGTGTACATTAGTCAGCAAGCCAAACAGTCACCAATCCGTAAAGTCAACAACATTATGTCGGAATCTTCAACGTAATTACCGTGTGTGTGTGTGTGTGTGTGCGGGTGTGTGTGTGTGTCTGTGAGTGAGTGGGTGTGTGTGTGTGTGTCGGTGAGTGAGTGTGTGTGTGTGTGTGTTCACTTGCTTGTTCGTCAAGGGGAATCCACGCAATGCGAGCTAAGCTCATTATTATCGCGCCTCCTTAACTGGGAATGTATTGCGTGAAATGTATGTTAAGTGTTTATGTATCGTTGGAATGGCTGGGGATGTGTGTGTTGTCTGTATTTTACCCAATTGGCGACATCTGGAAACGAAGGCTTAGGGTTAATCTGTACGGTACCATTCTCACTACGGTACCAGTCTCACCCGAAGGCTTAGGTTGACCAGTGCGATATCCATCTCACCTTGTAACCGATCACCAACCCCAGATGGGAAGTCACAACTTCGTCCCCTTATACCAGGTTCCTATTTATACTGCTAGGTGAACAGAGGCTACACCGTTAGGAGACTTGCCCAAATGTCTCTATCCCTCCCAGGTCTCGAACTCGAGACCTTCTGGTTGTGAGCCAGACGCTCTATCAGTTACGCCACGGGGAGGTGTGTGTGTGTGTGTGTGTGTGAGTGAGAGAGAGAGAGAGATTGTGTTTTATTATTTAATGATATAGCAGTAGTCTTTGTTTAACATAGATAAACTTAATGTGCATTAAATTCGTGTGTCCAGACATTTTTACCCCAACGTCCCTTGAATTCGGCCCTGTCACTCTTTCGGCTTTGGGGGAGACACACGTTACAGGCAACCTGCCTTTTGTCTCCTTCATACACACAACAACAAATAGAATAACGTAATGAGTGAGTAGAGCATTGCCAAGATTGGAAGGAAACAAGCACAAACGAAAACAACACTTATAAAAATACGAAAGTTACGCGAGGCAAAAAGCATGGTTTAGTTAGACCCCCTTCACCCTACAATTCCTTATATAGCGAGTGAGATTGAGGGAGCTGGTTTAAGTCCGCCTCATTAGTTTGATGATTTTAGGTTGTTCGCCTCATATCTTTGCCAATATTGTCTCTCTCTCTCAGCAACATTACGGCTGAAATTTTTTTTTGCCACTGGCGAGGGATAGCGAGCCACATAGTCCAGCTTTATTAATGCGAGCCTTATGTGGTGGCCGAGACATTAAGGGTTAACATAGAAAACTTAATGTGCATAAATTCGTGTGTCCAGGGATATTTTCCAACGTCCCTATTAATATCGGCCCTGTTATATACTGTATATATATATACACACGTTACGGGCAACCTGCCTTTTGTTTCCTTCATACACACAACAACAAATAGAAAGAAATGGTAGAGCATTGCCGTTGGAAACAAGCAAACGTTTCCAGGTCTCTATAAAATGAGTTTTAGGTGGAGGAAGTAGTTTGGAGTTGGAGCAAAATTCATGGTTTACAGTCACATTGATTATTGAGATTTTAAGACGTCCGCCTCATTAGTTTGATGATTTTAGGTTGTTCGCCTCATATCTTTGCCAATATTGAGATATTTAAAAGGTAAACAGTGCACAGGGTATATATAGAGGGTGGAGGATCAGAGGAGGAGGAAACCTTTGGCAAAAGTCTGCTACTAATTTGCGCAAAAAAACATTTCTTTCAACCTCGTATCTATTAAAGAAAATTTATTACCTGGCTTTACTAATATATATATATACTGTATATATATATATATATATATATATATATATATTATATAATTATATCATATATATTATATGTATATATATATATATATATATATATATATATATATATATATATACGTATATATATATATACTGTTATCATTATTATTATATATTTCTTTAAAGCATGATGGAGGTCTAGTAGCAAACTAATCCCCCCACCCCTACCATCACCCCACCCACTCCCTTAACCCTTAACTGGCGGCGCACAACATATGTCGAATGAAATATATCTGGCCTAAGTGGCGGCGCGCGACATCTGTCGAGCCCCATTTTCAGCACGTAATGTTGCTGAGAGAGAGAGCTGAGCGGTAGGACGAGCGTAGCAACCCTATGACCGCTCCCCACGACCACCATGGACATACTGAACTGTATTCTACTTTCCCCCCTCCTTTCTCACTCGCTACACAGGGAATTATGTAAGGAAATTACCTTATTTCAGGGTTTTTGCACTCGTGTTGCACGATCGTTGCAAGAGAACCAGTGGTTGTACAAGGATGGTTCGGGTGTCCTTGGAAAACTCTGTTTACGCCCTTTCAGAGATAGATATTTGTTTTACGCTCTGGGTCTTATTTAGGCATGAAAATGATCACATAAACAACCCTATTTAGGGTTAAAAAAAAAAACGCTGTGCGGTACGGTCAAATAGACCGCCTAGCCCGCCAATAAGGTGTTAATTAAGGGGGCACACCTCGTTTTTTGTTTCTCTCTTTCTCTCTCTCTGGCTTGTATCCATGCTGCCCCATTCAGCCTACTATTTTAAGACGTTTATCCTCATGCAGGTGTCGATTATTTCCTGGCAAGCGGTAGCGAGCCTGGATATTTGTTTTAATGTTTTTGCCAGCAGGCTAAATTTGTAAATTTTTCGATAGAAAAATTTCTCTGGCAAAGATGGATTTTTTCCTACAATGCTGGCTCGCTATCGCTCGCCGGGAAGTATTCGACACCTGGATGGGGATAAACATTGTGATGGGGATTAAAAAAAAAAAAAAAAGTCTTAGTACAGTAGGCTGAATGTAGCCGAATGGATACAACCCAGAGAAAAGGAGAGAAACATAGCAGGTGACCCCCCTTAACCCGTCCAGCCCCGGCTAGTTTTGTAATGTTTGTTCACCAGAACCCAGCCGGTTTTCAAAAAATTGTTTTATTCCAGAAACAATAGCGAATGGGTTAGGAATGAAGGAAAAACCACGAAAAAACGCTCAAAAAGCTTAAAAAATGGTCCTACAGAGCACCCGAAAACGTATTTTACAAGAATAAAAAATTGAAGGCAATTATCCCAAAAAATCAGGTTATTGCGCGCTCACCTGCACGCACGTGGACTTTGAGAGTTTTCAACCATCGGCACGGTTGCGTGGGATACGTACACAGTTCCCATACAAATCTGAGCCCTCTTGAGTGGCTACACCTGAGGTTACGGTCGGCGCAATTAGGGTGACGCGCCAGACGCGTCTCTGGGGCTGTGCGTTACATACATCGCCGACGCGTCAGGCGCGTCGCTGGGGCTGTACGGGTTAAAGAAATGTATGCGTGTGGTTGGGCAGAGGGGAAGGGGTGTGAGAGAGATAAGACATTGAATGAGTGTGAAGGAGCAGGACAAGGAAGACCACCAGAGAGAAGAAGGAGGGAAGGAAAGAAGAGTGATGATGGATGGATGGTGGAGGTGGAAGATAAGGAAGGAGAATGGTGACCCCAGGAAATAACAAAGGGTGGACGTTGATGTATGAGAGAGAGAGGCAGGCAGGCAGATTATTTGTATTTCCATTAAATATAGAATGGATGATTATACAATAAAATATTCTTTCGTAATCTTACATAAGCAGTATCGGTCAAAAGGTACATAGAAATAGTTCCTAGCGAAATTAGATTAGAAGTATACAAGAGAGAGAGAGAGAGAGAGAGAGATGTAGAATTAAAAGGTAGAACTATGTATGTGGTTATTCTTTGAACAATACAATTTTATGGAACATGAGAAAGACTAGAGAATATAATGGGACTAACATTGAAATAGGGCATGGGCCAGTGACGGAGAACTGACTGAATCCTTTCCGTACCAGTGCCGTCCTTTTAACGTTATTCTGGCTACTGTAAGACGATTTTATCCAGTTTATAAAGGGCTTCCAGAAATTATGAGGATTCGAACTGTTACTTAACCCTTCTTACTACCTCAGATCCTTCTTAAACTGCTCGAAATCGTTCAAATATACCTAGAATAAAATTAAAAAGACGTCGCCGGTACAGAAGGGGTTTAGAAAGATAGGAGAGACTTCTATATTTGTTTTCTCGTTTCTATTTCACTACTTCTACTATTTATTTCTCATTTTCCACTTTCTTCTGTTTTAGCAATTCTTCTCTTCTCTCGTCTTTTATTGGTTCCCTGTCTCGTCTGTTTTCTTTCTATTTCCTTCCTATTCTTACGTATGTCTTTCTTCTTTATATTTTATATGTATTATCTTTTCCGCCTCTCTCTCTCTCTCTCTCTCTCTCTCTCTCTCTCTCTCTCCAAATACCATTGATTATAATTATTGATGCTAAATTATATCTGATAACCACACCGTACCAGCCGAAGTAAAACATGTAGAACATTCAGAACTTTAGCTTGTAGTCTAGATTAAAAAGCAACATCAACCCTGAAACATCGAATATCCTTATGAGATTAACTTTTTAGTGAATGTTTTTCATTGAATATTAGTGAATGAGAAGAAGAGTGTCTCTCAGTGATTATATATTCATTCGTGCGATTTGTTTTGTTGTATGTCCTTCAGCATTACACATTTAAGAGGAGATGGCCCGTTTTTCAGGACCACTTTCTCCCTCGTGTTTAGCCCTTTTAGTTTTGAGATTTTAAGACGTTCGGCAAATTAGTTTGGCGATGTTTACACCTTTCGCCCAATTTCGTTGTCAATTTAGTGTCTGTCTGTGTGTTTGTGTGTCTTCTATCTCACCTCCCTCCCACTTTTCCTCATCCACCCCTCCCTCTACTCCCCTCTTCTTCCTTTTCTCCCCCCCCCCTCTTCCCCCTACCTTCCTCTATCCCCCTTCTTTCCTCCCCTTCCCCCTTCTTTCCTCTCCTCCCCCCTTCTTTCCTCTCCTCCACCCCTTCTTTCCTCTCTTCCTCCCTTCTTTCCTCTCCTCCACCCTTCTTTCCTCTCCTCCACCCCTTCTTTCCTCCCCTCCCCCTTTCTTTCCTCTCCACCCACCTTCTTTCCACTCCTCCCCCCTTCTTTCCTCTCCTCCACCCCTTCTTTCCTCTCCTCCCCCCTTTTTGCCTCTCCTCCCCCTTCTTTCCTCCCCTCGCACTTCTTTCCTCTCCTCCCCCCCTTATTCCTCCCCTGCCCCCTTCTTTCCTCTCCTCCACCCCTTTTTTTCCTCTCCTCCACCCCTTCTTTCCTCCCCTGCCCCCTTCTTTCCTCTCCTCCCCCCTTCTTTCTCCCTCCACCACCTTCTTTCCTCTCCTCCCCCCTTCTTTCCTCCCCTCCCCCCTTCTTCCTCCCCTCCTCCCCCTTCTTCCTCCACTCCCCTTCTTTCCTCTCCTCCCCCCTTATTTCCTCTCCTCCACCCCTTCTTTCCCCCCTGCCCCTTCTTTCCTCTCCTCTCCCCTTCTTTCCTCTCCTCCCCCTTCTTTCCTCTCCTCCCCCCTTCTTTCCTTTCCTCCCCCTTCTCCCCCCTCCCTCCCCCTCCCCCTCCCCCCTCTCCTCCCCCTTCTTTCCTCTCCTCCCCCCTTCTTTCCTCCTCCCCCTTTCCTCCCCACCCATCTTCCTCTCCTCTCCCCTTCTCTCCTCTCCCGTCCCACCTTCTTTCCTCTCCCACCCCTTCTTTCCCTCCCTCCCCCCTTCTTTCCTCCCCGCCCCCCCTCTTCTTTTCCTCTCCTCCCCCATCTTTCCTCTCCTCCCCCTTTCTTTCCTCCCCCCCCCTTCCTCCCTCCCCCCTTCTTCCCCTCCCCCCTTCTTTCCTCTCCTCCCCCTTCTTTCCTCTCCTCCATCCCTTCTTCCCCCCCCCCCCTCTCCTTCCCCTCCCCCTTCTTTCCCCCCCCCCCTCCTTCCTCTCCCCCCCCCTCCCTCCTCCCCCCTTCTTTCCTCTCCTCCCCCTTCTTTCCTCTCCTCCCCTCCCCCCCCCTCTCCTCCTCCCCCCTTCTCCCTCCCCCCCCCCCTCCTCCCCCCCTTCTTTCCTCTCCTCCCCCCTTCTTTCCTCCCCCTTCTTCCTCTCCTCCCCCCTTCTTTCCTCCCCTCCCCCCTTCTTTTTCCTCCCCTACCCCCCTTCTTTCCTCTCCCCTGCCCCTTCTTCCTCCCCTCCCCCCTTCTTTCCTCTCCTCCACCCTTCTTTCCTCTCCCCCCTTCTTTCCTCTCCTCCCCCCTTCTTTCCTCTCCTCCTCCCTCTTTTCCTCTCCTCTCCACCCTTCTTTCCTCTCCTCCACGTCTTCTTTTCCTCCCCCTCCCCCTTTCTTTCCTCTCCTCCCCCCTTCTTTCCTCTCCTCCCCCCTTCTTTCCTCTCCTCCCCACCCCTTCTTTCCCTCCTCCCCCCTTCTTTCCTCTCCTCCCCCCCTTCTTTCCTCTCCTCCACCCCTTCTTTCCCCTCTCCTCCCCCCTTCTTTCCTCTCCTTCCCCCTTCTTCTTTCCTCCCCTCCCCCCTTCTTTCCCTCTCCTCCACCCCTTTTCCTCCTCTGCCCTTCTTTCCTCTCCTCCACCCCTTCTTTTCCTCTCCTCCACCCCTTCTTTCCTCCCCTGCCCCCTTCTTTCCTCTTCCCCCCTTCTTTCTTCTCCTCCGCCCCTTCTTTCGTCTCCTCCCCTCCCCCCTTCCTTTCTTTCCTCTCCTCCCCCTTCTTCCTCTCCTCCCACCTTCTTTCCCTCCCCTCCCCCCTTCTTTCCTCTCCTCCCCCCTTCTTTCCTCTCCTCCCCCCCCTCTTTCCTCTCCTCCTCCCTTCTTTCCTCTCCTCCCCCCTTCTTTCCTCTCCTCCACCCTTCTTTCCTCTCCTCCACCCCTTCTTTCCTCTCCTCCCACCCCTTCTTTCCTCTCCTCCCCCCTTCTTTCCTCTCCTCCCCCCTTCTTTCCTCTATCCACCCCTTCTTTCCTCTCCTCTCCCCCCCTTCTTTCCTCTCCTTCCCCCTTCTTTCTTCCCCCCCCCCCTTCTTTCCTCTCCACCACCCCTTATTTTCCTCCCCTGCCCCCTTCTTTCCTCTCCTCCACCCCTTTTTTTTCCTCTCCTCCACCCCTTCTTTCCTCCCCTGCCCCCTTCTTTCCTCTCCTCCCCCCTTCTTTCTTCTCCTCCGCCCTTTCTTTCCTCTCCTCCCCCCTTCTTTCCCTCCCCTCCCCCTTCTTTCCTCTCCTCCCCCCTTCTTTTCCTCTCCTCTCCCCTTTCTTTCCTTCCTCCCCCTTCTTTCCTCTCCTCCACCCCTTCTTTCCTCTCCTCCTCCCTTCTTTCCTCCTCTCTTCCCCCTTCTTTCTTTCCCCTCCCCCCTTCTTTCCTCTCCTCCACCCCTTATTTCCCCCTGCCCCCTTCTTTCCTCTCCTCCACCCCTTTTTTTTCCTCTCCTCCACCCCTTCTTTCCCCTGCCCCCTTCTTTCCTCTCCTCCCCCCTTCTTTCTTCTCCTCCACCACTTTCATTCCTCTCCTCCCCCCTTCTTTCCTCCCATCCCCCCTTCTTTCCTCTCCTCCCCTCCCCCCCTTCCCTCCTCTCCTCACCTCTCCTTTCCTCTCCTCCCCCCTTATTTCCTCTCCTCCACCCCTTCATTCCTCCCCTGCCCCTTCTTTCCTCTCCTCTCCCCTTCTTTCCTCTCCTCCACCCTTCTTTCCTCTCCTCCACCCCTTCTTTCCTCTCCTCCCCCTCTCTTTTCTCCCCTCCCCCCTTCTTTCCCCCTTCTTTCTCTACTCCCCCTTCTTTCCTCTCCTCCCCCTTCTTTCCTCTCCTCCCCCCTTCTTTCCTCTCCTCCCCCTTTTTTCCTCTCCTCCACCCCTTCTTTCCTCTCCTCCCCCCTTCTTTCCTCCCGTCCCCCCTTCTTTCCTCTCCTCCCCCCCTTCTTTTCCTCTCCTCCACCCTTTTCTTTCCTCTCCTCCCCCCTTCTTTCCTCTCCTCCACCATTCACCCCTTCTTTCCTCTCCTCCACCTTCTTTCCTCTCCTCCACCCCTTCTTCTTTCCTCTCCCCTCCCCCCTTCTTTCCGCTCCTCCACCCCTTCTTTCCTCTCCTCCCCCCTTCTTTCCTCTCCTCCACCCCTTTCTTTCCTCTCCTCCCTTCTTTCCCTCTCCTCCCCCCTTCTTTCCTCCCCTCCCCCCTCCTTTCCTCTCCTCCCCCCTCCTTTCCTCTCCTCCATCCCTTCTTTCCTCTCCTCCCCCTTCTTTCCTCCCCTACCCCCTTCTTTCCTCTCCTCCCGCCTTCTTTCCTCTCCTCCCCCTTCTTTCCTCTCCTCCCCCCTTCTTTCCTCTCCCCTCCCCTTCTTTCCCCTCCTCCCCCCCCTCCCCCCTTCTTTCCTCTCCTCCCCCCTTTCTTTCCTCTCCTCCCCCCTTCTTTCCTCTCCTCCACCCCTTTCTTTCCTCCCCTCCCCCCTTCTTTCCTCACCTCCCCCCTTCTTTCCTCTCCTCCACCCCTTCTTTCCTCTCTCCTCCCCGCTTCTTTCCTCCCCTCCCTCCTTCTGTCCTCCCCTCCCTCCTTCTGTCCTCCCCCCCCTCCCTCCCCCCTTCTTTCCTCCCCCCCCCCTTCTTTCCTCCCCTCCCCCCTTCTTTCCTCTCCTCCACCCTTCTTTCCTCTCCTCCCCCCTTCTTTCCTCTCCTCCACCCCTTCTTTCCTCTCCTCCTCCCTTCTTTCCTCTCCTCCACCCTTCTTTCCTCTCCTCCACGTCTTCTTTCCTCCCCTCCACCTTTCTTTCCTCTCCTCCCCCCTTCTTTCCTCTCCTCCTCCCTTCTTTCCTCTCCTCCACCCCTTCTTTCCTCTCCTCCTCCCTTCTTTCCTCTCCTCCCCCCTTCTTTCCTCTCCTCCCCCCTTCTTTCCTCTCCTCCCCCTTCTTCCTCCTCCCCTCCCCCCTTCTTTCCTCTCCTCCATCCCTTATTTCCTCCCCAGCCCCATTCTTTCCTCCCCTCCCCCCTTTTTCCCTCTCCTCCACCCCTTCTTACCTCCCCTGCCCCCTTCTTTCCTCTCCTCCCCCCTGCTTACTTCTCCTCCGCCCCTTTCTTTCCTCTCCTCCCCGCTCCCACCTTCCTTCCTTTCCTCCCACCTTCCTTCCTCTCCTCCCACCTTCTTTCCTTCCCTCCCCCCCCTTCTTTCCTCTCCTCCCCCCTTCTTTACTTTCCTCCCCCCTTCTTTCCTCTCCTCCCCCCTTCTTTCCTCCCCTCCCCCCTTCTTTTCTCTCCTCCCCCCCCTTTTTCCTCCCCTCCCCACTTCTTTCCTCTCCTCCACCCCTTCTTTCCTTTCCTTCCCCCTTCTTTCCTCTCCTTCCCCCCTTCTTTCCTCTCCTCCACCCCTTCTTTCCTCTCCTCCTCCCTTCTTTCCTCTCCTTCCCCCTTCTTTCTTCCCCTCCCCCCTTCTTTCCTCTCCTCCACCCCTTATTTCCTCCCCTGCCCCCTTCTTTCCTCTCCTCCACCCCTTTTTTCCTCTCCTCCACCCCTTCTTTCCTCTCCTGCCCCCTTCTTTCCGCTCTCCTCCTCCCCTTCTTTCTTCTCCTCCTCCCCTTCTTTCTTCTCCTCCCCCCTTCTTTCCCCTCCCCTCCCCCTTCTTTCCTCTCCTCCCCCCTTCTTTCCTCTCCTCTCCCCCTCCTTTCCTCCTCTCCTCCACCCCTTCTTTCCTCCCCTCCCCCTTCTTTCCTCTCCTCCCCCCTTCTTTCCTCTCCTCCACCCCTTTCTTTCCTCTCCTCCCCTCCCCCCTTCTTTCCTCTCCTCCCCCCCCTTCTTTCCTTTCCTCCCCACTTATTTCCTCTCCTCCCCCCTTCTTTCCTCCCCTCCCCCCTTCTTTCCTCTCCTCTCCTCCTTCTTTCCTCTCCTCCACCCCTTCTTTCCTCCCCTGCCCCCTTATTTCCTCTCCTCCCCCTTCTTTCCTCTCCTCCACCCCTTTCTTTTCCTCTCCTCCCCCTTCTTGCCTCCCCTCCCCCCTTCTATCCTCTCCTCCCCCCTTCTTTCCTCTCTCCTCCACCCCTTCTTCTTTCCTCTCCTCCCCCCTTCTTTCCTCCCCTCCCCCCTTCTTTCCTCTCCTCCACCCCTTCTTTTCCTCTCCTCCCCCCTTCTTTCCTCTCCTCCCCCCCTTTTATTCCTCCCCTCCTCTCTTCTTTCCTCTCCTCCACCCCTTGTTTCCTTCCCCTCCCCCTTCTTTCCTCTCCTCCCCCCTTCTTTCCTCTCCTCCACCCCTTTCTTTCCTCCCCTCCCCCCTTCTTTCCTCACCTCCCCCCTTCTTTCCTCTCTTCCACCCCTTCTTTCCTCCCCTCCCCCTTCTTTCCTCCCCTCCCCCCTTCTTTTCTCTCCTCCACCCCTTCTTTCCTCTTCAATCGTTCAAGTATTATCCATATGGTTCATCGTGCGGAGTATTTTAAGCACGTAAATGAAGGATTTTGAAATGTGACAAGTGTTAATGGAATCAGAAGCGCGCATGTGGCTAGGCTCCAGGTGCCGAGTTACATATATACGTTTTATTTTTCTGCAATGAATCTAATATAGAAATATACAAAGATGACCATTTGAATATTAAGAAATGTTCATAATTATGTGTAATAGTTCCTTTACCTGTTAAGGAACTCTATCGCGTGGCGTTTAATCCACCTGTTTAAGGATGGGAGGGCAACATAAGGTTGGTTGTTGCTGGGAGCATGGCCGGCTGAACAGGGGGGCCAACATACTCGTAAGAATGCCTAGTGCACAATTCTCTTATATACGATATCACAGACACATTTAATTTGTTCAATATAATATCCTATTAGTTAACTCTGTATTCAGATTGTTTCCTAATTGTATTGAAATCCTGTTACGTATTTAGTGACGGTGTAGTGCTATGCAGTTAGGTTGGCATCCCTCACCACTCCCCCAACCGCCGCCTTCACAGCTCACTTGGGTACTCAAGTCACCTCGGCGCGGATGTCGTTTTATTGTGTGTTGTTCGTGGTTTTATGTGCGTGCGTGCGTGACTTTGAACACTGGGATGGCTGGGAGATGAGTTTAACCGTTAGCAGAACATTGATGGAGTCTAGCTGATATCTATACATCGCCAGTGAGACACATGGAGGGCGAATAAAAGACGTGGACTCATCCCTCCCCCTTCCCTCCGCTTCTCTCTAGGTAAAGGCGTCGGTTTTAACCCTTAATTAGCGGCGAGCAACATAAGTCGAGTTAAATAAAGCTGGACTATGTGGCGGCGCTCGACATAACTCGAGTGGCAATTTCAGCACGTAATGTGGCTGAGAGAGAGAGACAAGTGGTGGCAGGAGACTAGCGAGCGTATGACTGCTCCAGACCACCGCGGCGAACCTACTGACACAAATCTCAGCTCCCTCCTCCCTCTCTCACTCGCTACATACTCAATTATGTACCGAAAGTACCGAATTACCTGCTTTTTGCACTCGCGTTGCACGGTTATTGCAAGAAAACTATCCATCATACAAGGATCGTTATGGTGTCATTCGAAAGCTCTGTTTATGCCCTTTCAGGGATAGGTACTTGTTTTACGTTCTGGGTCTTATTTAGGCATGAAAATGATCACGTAAACAGCCCTATTTTGGCTAAAAACACCCCGCTGTGCGGTACACATAAATAAACCGCATAGGCCGCTCGTAAGGTGTTAAGTTTACGTTGAGGGACCTGCAGAGGCCACTCTCGGGCGGCATGATATGCGGGGATTGTGCATGGGACTAGTGGTTGGGGACAAGATCAGGATTAGGGATGTAATGATTGGTGATCCTAGTTCTAAAAGAATCAAGAGTGGGGCTATTAACTACATGAAATGGGAGGTGATTCCACTCTTGGATGCTGCGGGGAAAAAAATATCTAAATATGTCCGTGGTTGCCTCATACTTGTGGTATTTTAATCTGCGGATGCGTCTCGTAAATCGTATAGGTCTATATGTAGGGTGTAAATATATATTTGTGTCTGTCTACTAAGTTGTTAGTGATTTTGGTAACATTCAAGGAGACTACATCAGGACTCTTCTTCTTCTTCTTACCTCTGACCAGGTATATGCTATCCTAATGTTTACCTGCCTATACCCCTTTGAAAGGACATTAGCCTAACCTAACAACCTTACCTAACCTATCCTAGTATTATGGGTGGGGGCTGCCGCCCCCACAGCCCCGCTATTTGACATCTTTGACAGATTTTTGGTGTATTTTTCTTTGAAATCGGGTTTTGTCAAGTGTCGATAACGAAATTCCTCCAAGCGGACTATAATGAGAAAAATATGGCGAGTCTATTGGTCCCTATTTTCCCTAATAAATTGTTTCTAATAAGGCGGATGTAGTGTCCTTGAAGATTATCGTGATTTTATATAAACAAAAATTGTCTGTGCATTTGTGTTTTTGTTACATGGGGTCTAGTCTACAATGTCTTGTTTGAGCGAAGTGACAGACGTAGTGCGTCTGTATTTACGTGTGATCCATCATGCAGCTTTGTCGTATGAACTTTATTTGTAGCCATATAGATAATTGTTAACCCTCTGAGGATCCATGATGCTATTTTAACTGTTTCTGGCTATTATTAGATGATTTTATTAAGATAAGTAAAGGTCTATGCAAGCCAGAGGGTTAACTGAGAGAGTCTTTATAATTTTCATTCCCACAGATCCTTTGTAAACTGTATAAAACCGCCTAATGATAGCCAGAATAAACTGCTAAAACTCGTCATGATCCTCAAAGGGTAATGTTACAATATGTTATAATGGTCGTTGTTACAATCTGCCTTGGTTTAAGGGGAGGTAGTCGCTTTGTCTGGACCCCCCTCTCCTTCATGTTTAGTATATTAGTTTTGTGATTTTAATACATTCGTTTCGTTAATTTGGCGATTTGGAGACCTTTCGCCCCATTTCTTTGTCAATATTAAGACCTTACGTGCATTTAGGTGTTGATTTTTTCCTGGCGAGCAAAAGCGAACCTGTAATTTTAGAAGGCATCGGTTTCGGCCGGAATTTTTTTCTACCAAAACTTTTACAAATATATCTTGAAAGGGGATCTAGAGGGTGTTGTTTTAAGCTTGATGGAGGTCTAGCGAGGACTAAATATATTAGTTCGTGCAGGCACCAATCGAGCAGGGCGACACACTGGGTCATAATTATGATAGAGAGTTGCTGGAACTCCTGTTTCATTTGCCTGGCTTCCCTCACTGTATCAATTTGTGTCTCACCTACACTAAAGAGTAATCCACCTAACTCACAAACACCTCCTCCTTCTATTCAATTCACTACACTCAACAAGCACACCACACTTCTTTCCAATGCACCTAAGTTACCTTTAACGTACCTTGATTTTGGCTCTCTATCACTCTTTCAACCTTGAAGGGAACACTTGTTACAGGCAGTTTTGCGTTTTGTCTCCTTCATGCACATAGAAGACAAAAATAGATGAATAAACGGATTGTGTTTATCATATTCGCACCCTGTTCCAAATAGGTAGTCCAGCAATCGTGAACCGTAACCTCTGTAACACAATATAGGACTAGAGCAAATGGGCTGAACATGTCCAAACCTATTCCCAGGCTGACCCTTCCTAAATGCACTACCCTAAATAGAGCTATAATCACTGCAGCACCTCCCACGTTCTAACCAGTAACACCATTAAGGGGAGATGGGCAGTTTTTCTGGTCCCCCTTCTTCCTCATGTTTAGCCCCATTAGTTTTCAGATTTAAAGACGTTCGGCCCATTAGTTTGGAGATTTTAAGACCTTTCGTCCAATTTCTTTGTCAATATTAGGACTTTTAGGTGTCGATTTTTTCCTGGCGAGCAATAGCGAGCCTGTAATTTATGAGGAATCGGCCTGCGGCCGGGACATTTTTCTATCGAGAAATGTACAAATTTATCTTGAAGGAGGGTCTATGGGTGAGTTTTTATAAACTTGATTGAGGTTTAGGGAGGAAAATAAAATAATCGTAAAAAATACATAAAGTAGCAAAGAATACGCCCATCCCCCCTTATCACACTTAGGAAGGACCTCGAACAAATTTAGGGCCACATACTATCTCAGTAATTCCTTTTAGCAACCCCAGATCCTTCCTAATCTGAATAAAACCGTCTAATAATTGCCCGAATATAATTAAAAAGACGTCACTGTTACAACAAGGGTGTACACACTCAGGTCATGCCCCATGTTACTGTCTTGGTTACTCATCTATTACACAGGGATCTTCCTTGGGTGAGCTGATCGGCTTTCTGCAGACTCCCATTTTCTTATGTTCTTATGTTCTTATTAAGTAGATTTTGTAGCGAAATATGTTGTTAATTATGAAAACTTGCCATAAATACGACGCAGAGAAATAGTAGATTCATGTTTGTCCCATTGAGGATTGATATATCAGTTGCTAAGGGATTCAATTTACCATCAGCTGGAAATAAACAGTCTTATTAACACACCTGGGTGATGCACCACAGAATTTCTAACACACCCAGATGATGCGTCGATTCCCAGTGATTAGCCGAGTCGCTGCGAACCGATGAATTGGGTTGATCAGGCAAATTAGCGTGAGTATGAGCGAATCCGGCGAGATTGCAAATTATGGCATCTGGGTGAATCACGCCGATTAAATCATTCAGTACCAGTAGCGACAGAATCACCACGTTGCTGCTAAAAGGGTGTATATACGAGAACAAATGATCGAAGTTTGTTACAGTTACCACTATTTTTTAGCTTTCTATTTTCCTAGCTTGTAACTATATCTCTACAAATGTTCATCCATTATCTCAAACTAGTGCTTGAACTCAGATGGTACTCATTTCCAGTGATTAACCCTTTGAGTAACAGTGACGTGCGTTATATTATATGCTAGCTATATTTAGACTATATTATGCGGCTTAGGAAAGATCTGTTGTAGTTATAAAGGTTGGTTGAGATAGTTTGAAGCCTTATTATTGTTGGAGATCCTTCCTAAGCTGAATAAAATCGTGTAGTAGTTGCCGAAATAGGATGAAAATAACGTCCCTGGTATTAACTGGGCTAAATATGAGGTGGAAGGGGGGACCAGAAAACCGGCCCATCTCCCCACTTAAGTATAAATAGTGTGAACATAACCCCAGATGGGAACTGGTATCGTTACCGGGATTGGGATAAGAATTGGGTGGGAATTCAGGTGTTCATTGAGGTACTTAAGGGGAGATGGGCGTTTTTCTGGTCCTCTTTCTCCCTCGTGTTAAGCCCCATTTGTTTTGAGACTTTCGGCCCATTAGTTTGGCGATTTTAACACCTTTCACCCCATTTTGTTGTCAATGTTAAGACCTTTCGTGTCATTTAGGTGTCGATGTTTTCCTGGCGAGCGATAGCTAGCCTGCAATTTTAAGAGGAATCGGCCTTCGGCTGGGACATTTTCTACAGAAAAATGTACAAATTTATCTTGAAGGGGGGTCTAGGGGTGTTTTTCTAAGCTTGATGAAGGTCTCGCAAGGAAAGTAACAAATAATGAATACCAGTATATATATATATAACTAGACCCCCCTAAAAAAAATATATATATATAAGAAATAAAAATACAATACAAATAACCACTGTCCTCTTAAAGGTGGGGGTTCATGGGTTGAGGTAAACATGGACAAATAATCACCAACCTGCATATAATTATCCTGTAAAATGCAATGTCACTGAAACAATTATTAATAATGGTATAAAGGATTTTGCAGATCGTCTATACCGGGCCTGTGACGTCATAGTGACGTCACACCAGTATCCTCATCCTGGACTGGGTGGACTTACACTCCTGTGACGTCACAGGCCCGGTATAGACAAACC
The DNA here is from genome assembly GCA_032716605.1 of Paralithodes platypus. Lineage (NCBI taxonomy): Eukaryota > Metazoa > Arthropoda > Malacostraca > Decapoda > Lithodidae > Paralithodes > Paralithodes platypus. The sequence goes on from CM064551.1 coordinate 7,282,646, forward strand.
ACAAAATCCTTTATACCATTGTTAATAATTATTTCAGTGCCATTGCATTTTGCAAGATAATTATGTACAGCTTGGCGATTATCATTCCATGTTTATCTCAACCCATGCGCCCCCACCTTTAAGTATAAATAGTGATAAAATAACCGGATATGGGAACTGTTATCGTCACCGGGATTGGGGAAGGAATCTGGTGGGAATGGGAATAGTGGCGAGCAAAACCCTAAGACTTTATTGTTATGTGAGAAGTAATGATGGTGGTGGTGGTGTAGAGTGGGGATCTGGTTCTTGAGGACAGGTTCGATGATTATAAAGTACACACACGCATGCACGAATACACGCACAGACACAGACAGACCGACCGACACACACACACACATACACACACACACACAGAACCGCACACACACACACACACACACACACACACACACACACACACACACACACACACACACTTAGACGTATTCGGCATATACTTTTTTTCTCTTTCTCTCTCTCTCTCTCTCTCGCTCTCTCTCTCTCTCTCTATATATATATATATATATATATATATATATATCTGCACATATAAAAACAAGGAGAAAAATATACAAATGATGAGTGAGGTAATGAGGACTATAGCGAACCAGGGAAGAGGGATAATGATGATAATGAAGGAATAACAAGGCGGGATGATAAAAGGTCGGAAGGGCAGCAAGGGAGGAGAGAGACCATTAAGGGGAGATGGGCGTATTTACTTGCTCATTTATGTATCTTATTATTATTATTTTTAGTTTCCTCCCTAGACCATCAAACTTTAAAAAAAAAAAAAAAAAACCGCCGAAGACTCTCCTTCAAGGTACAGTATATGTATACATTTTCCGATAGAAATAATGTCCTGGCCGAAGGCTGGTTCCTCATAGATTACAGGCTCGCTATCGCTCACCAGGAAAAAATCGACACCTAAATGACACGAAAAGTCATAATATGTCCATAGATATGGGACGAAAGGTCTTAAAATCGCCAAACTAGTGGTCCGAACGTCTTATTATCAGAAAACTAATGGGTCTAAACATGAGAAAGAAGGGGGACCAGAAAAACGGGCCATCTCCTCTGAAGTAAGGAAGGGAGGGAACGTTTAATGACGAGGAAGATGAGTGAGAGGGAACACCAGTGATATTTGTAGCATTAACCCTTTCTGTAACGGCGACATCCTTTTCATTATATCCTAGCTATATTTATGTACGGTATCTTATTATTATTTGGTTTTAGTTTCCTCCATAGACATCCATCAAGCTTTAAAAAACAACCCCAAGATCCTCCTTCAAGATATATTTGTACATTTTTCGATAGAAAAATGTCCCGGCCGAAGTCCGATTTCTCCTAAATTACAGGCTCGCTATCGCTCGCCAGGAAAAAGTCGACACCTAAATGATACGAAAAGTCACAATATTGACAACAAAATGGGGTGAAAGGTCTTAAAATCGCAAAACTAAGTGAGGGAGAACATTTGTGGCTTAATCCTTTCTGTACCGGTGACATCCTTTTCATTATAATCTGGTAACTATTAACCGACTATATTCAGCTTAGGAAGGACGTCTACCAATGAAAAGGCTACTCCATTCAACCTAATATAAACCATATATCCATCCACAGTGGTGGAACGAAAGTCATTGATTGATTATGTATGTGTGGATGAACGAATGAAGAAATCTGTGATGGATGCTAGGGTGTATAGGGGTATTGGAGGGGGTCTGTCTGATCATTATGTAGTGGTAGCTAAGGTTAGGATACAAAAGAAGTGGGTGAGGAGAGCGGGAGGGAGGCGAGAGGAGGGTGGAATGGTGAGGAGGGTGGAGAGGTTGCAGGAGGAGGAAGTCAGGGAGGAGTACAGGAGAGCAGTGGAAAGACGACTAGGTGGGTTCGACCTGGAAGTTATGGAGGAAGTGGAGGAGATGAGCAAGGTGTTTAAGGATGAGATCTGTGCAGCATGTGAGGAGGTGTGTGGAGTGAGGAGAAGAGGGAGGGGAGTGAAAGGTACAGCATGGTGGACAGAAGAGGTAAGAATAGCTGTGGAAGAAAAGAAGAAAGCATATAGAGAGTGGTTGGGTAGTAGAGGGAATGAAGATTCCGAGAGGCACCACCGAGCGAGGTACGTGGAGAGTAAGAGGGTGGTGAAGAGAGTAGTGAAGGAAAGTAAGAGAAGAGTAGATGAGGAATTTGGAAGGAATCTGAGTGTAAAATGGAGGGAGAGTAAGAAACTGTTCTGGAAAGAAGTCAAGAAAGTTAGGGAAGGTAGCAAGGGAAACAGTAAGGGTGTGAAAGATAAGAATGGGAGAATGCTAGCCGAGAAGCAAGAGAGAGTCGAAAGATGGAGGGAGTACTTCAGTGAGTTGCTAAATGAAAGGAATGAAGAGCCAGCAAACATAGCTGGATATGGTATGGGAGGGAGAAGAAGAGAAGTAGTGGAGGAGGAGGTGGGGATCAGGAGGTCAGAAGTGTGGGAAGCCATGAAAAGAGTGAAGTTGGGGAAAGCACCAGGAACAGATGGAGTGTGTGGGGAAATGTTGAGGTATGGTGGTGAGATAGTGATAGAATGGGTATGGAAAATGTGCAAACTAGCATGGGAGAAGGGGAGTGCACCCGATGACTGGAAGACTGGCATAATAGTCCCCCTATATAAGGGCAAAGGGGAAAGAGGAGTGTGTGGTAACCACCGAGGAATATGTCTTCTAAGCGTAGTAGGGAAGGTATACAGTAGGGTAGTGATTGAGAGAGTGAGAGTGAGAACGGAGAAATGGATAGGCGACGAGCAGGGAGGTTTTAGGAAGGGAAGAGGATGTGTAGATCAGATTTTTACCCTGAATTGTGTTGTGGAGAAGTATCTGGAGAAGAAACAAAAGGTGTATGTTGCCTTTATGGACTTAGAGAAGGCCTATGACAGAGTGGATAGAGAAGGTTTGTGGAAAGTACTTAGAATATACGGAGTAGAGGGCAAGTTGCTGAAAGCAGTGAAGAGCATGTATGAGGGTGCAAAGGCGGCAGTACGTGTGGAGAGTGAGCAGAGCGAGTTCTTTGACCTGAATGTTGGTTTGAAACAGGGGTGTGTGATGTCCCCGTGGTTGTTTACTGTATATATGGATGGAGTTATGAAAGAAATACTATCAAGAGCAGTGGATGTTGGTGTATCGCTGAAAAGGGAGGGAATTGAGTGGAAGCTACCTATACTGCTGTTTGCGGATGATACAGTTCTGATGAGTGATAATGAATGGGAGTTGCAGGGTCTGGTAAATGAGTTTGGAACAGTGTGCGAAAAACGGAATTTGAAGGTAAATACGGGGAAGAGCAAGGTTATGGTCTTCGAAAGGGGTGAAGTCACAGAGTGTGAGGTGAAGCTGAACGGTCAGGCTATGGAGATCGTCAACTCTTTTAAGTATCTGGGCAGTGTGTTGAGTAAAGATGGGACTATGGATGAAGAGGTGCGGGAGAGGGTACAACAGGGGAAGAGGGTTGTAGGAACGCTAAAAGCAGTAACAAGAAATAGGGTGGTCAGTATGGAAGTGAAGAAGTCCTTGCATGACAGTGTGGTAATCCCGACACTGACTTACGGAAGCGAAGCATGGACGTTGGTTGAGAGACTCAGACCAAGAGTGAGAGCAGTGGAAATGAATTACTTAAGGAGTGCGTGCGGAGTTACATGGAGGGATAGACAGACTAATGAGGAAGTAAGAAGGAGGTGTGGTGTGGAGGTAGATGTGCTGGAAAGTGTGAAAAGGAACAACTTGAGATGGTTCGGCCATATGGAACGTATGGAAAGCGAGAGAATGACTAAGAGGGTGTACGAGAGCGAGGTGGAGGGACAGAGGGGGAGAGGTAGACCGAATATGAGGTGGAAGGATGGAGTGAGGAACTACATGAACGAAGGCGGTGCTGGTTGGGGGGAGGGGCGTCGACTGACTGGGGACAGAGGTGCATGGGGGCGGTTCGTTCGTGGCCACCCCTTCGGGGATCACGGCGTCAGGCAATAGATAGATAGATAGATCCATCCTAAGCTTCATAAAATCGTCTAAATGTAGTTGAAATATAATGAAAAAGACGTCGCCGGTACAGAAGGGGTTAACCCTTCTGTACCGGCGATGTATTTTTCAGTTTATCCTAGGTATATTGAGAGGATTTTGTGCAGTTTAAGAAGGATCTGTGTCTTTAACCTCGGAAGGGAAGCAAGAGAGTGAGAGAGACCATTAATTGAGGGGAGAGGGGCCTTTTTCTGGTCCCCTTTCTCCCTCATGCTTAGCCCCATTTGTTTTCAGATTATAAGACCTTCGGCCCATTAGTTTGGAGATTTTGACACCTATCGCTCCATTTAGTTGACCTTCCGTTAACTGTAAATGCACAAAATCATCTAAATATAGCTAGACTAAAATTACAAATATGTCTGCGGTACAGAAGGGGTTAAACACATACATTTACACACATTGACATTTTTAGAGCATGACACAACAGTTGTGTACAAGGGCAGGTAATACTGTTAACGACGAGCAAGGTAGTCCCGTAACGATGGTCATTATCCTCACAACGACCCAACACAACTCACGGGGTTGTTTGAATAGAAGTTTTAATCGTGTGTTCCGGTATTCACTTTGTTTACTAGAATGCCTGTATACGGACGGACAGATAGGAGTACACTAAATAAAGACACAGACACACACATATACACATGCAATACATTAATACACACACTACTAACTCACGGTGTTGTTTGAATAGCAGTTTTATCGTGTGTTCCGGTATTCAATTTGTTTACTAGACTGTCTGTATAGGCTACTAACAGACAGATAGCTGTACACTAAATAAACACACACACAGACACACACACACACACAACAAACACACATACACACACACCTGTTCCTGTGGTTCCTGTGGTGAGTAGTTTCAGGCAGTAGTTGCTGCCCGTGGCCACGCTGATGCGCCGCCACTAGTATAACCCGTCTGCTCGTCTCTTCGCCATCTGGTCTATGATGCTGTTGCTGGCAGTGCAGAGGTGGTATGTGGCAGCTTGGGTTGATCGGGTATTGTCCGTAGGAATTTATCTAGTTGGTTCTTGAAACGTTCAAGGTTATGTTCCGTTGAGTTACGCAGGTGTCTGGGCAGTGCATTGAAGAGGAGTGGCCCTCTTATAGCGAAAGCGTTTTCTTTGAGCGTCTTGACTCTTGTACCTGCTCTGGGGTATATCCTTTCAATATGGCAGAGCCGACCCAGTCGTTGGTGGATGCTAAAACATATATTCAAGTTATTTACAGATTTTTCGGTCAATATTTTTTTAGATGTATAATATAGCATACCTTTCTCTACGCCTTTCTAGTGAGTAAAGGTCGAGTTCACGTAACCTTGCCCAGTAGTCTAAATGTCGGATGTCAGATATTCTATGGGTGAAAGATCTTTGTACTGTTTCAAGTGACTGCTTCTCTCCTGCTCGCCACGGCACAGCTGACATCAATACTCTAGCAATGGTATCACGAGTGACTTGTATAACATCAGCATAATAGGAAGCCTTGCACATGTCCGGAAAGTGCGAAGGATCCAGCCAGCCTGACTTCGTGCCTTCTTTACCACATTTTGTATATGTTGGGTAAAGTTTCCGTCACACAACACACACATACACACGCACACACATGCACACGCACACACACACATACAGTACACACGCACACACACATACACACACAGATGCACACACACACACACACACATACACATACCGGTACACACACATATGCACACACACACACACATATACACACACACACACACAAGCCCGTAGCCTAGTAGGTAGAGCTCTCGTCTCACACACGAGGGGTCGGGGGTTCAATCCCCCGGCCGGGCGGAGACAAATTGGGCTTGTCTCCTTTCATGTGTTAGCCTCAGTTCACCTAGCTGTAAATAGGTACGTGGAATAAGTGGACGACGTTGTGACGTCCCATCTGGGGTTGGCAAAAATGATACAAGGCGAGATGGGTATCATATGGTTCACCTAAGCTGATGGCTACCTAAGCCTTCGGGCGAGACGGTACCGTCTATAGTGAGAATGGTACCATACAGATCCACCCTAAGCCTTCGTTTCCGTTGTCGCCAATTGGCTAAATACAGACTACACACACATCCACAGCCATTCCAACAGTACATAAAACACTTAACATGCATTTCACGCAATACATTCCCAGTTAAGGAGGCGCGATAATAATGAGCTTAGCTCGCATTGCGTGGATTCCCCTTGACGAACAAGTAACTGAGTAACACACAGCCCGTAGCCTAGTGGTAGAGGTCTCGTCTCACACACGAGGGGCCGGGGGTTCAATCCCCAGCCGGGCGGAGACAAATTGGGCTTGTCTCCTTTCATGTGTTAGCCTCAGTTCACCTAGCTGTAAATAGGTACCTGGAATAAGTGGACGACGTTGTGACGTCCCATCTGGGGTTGGCAAAAATGGTACAAGGCGAGATGGGTATCATATGGTTCACCTAAGCTGATGGCTACCTAAGCCTTCGGGCGAGACGGTACCGTCTATAATGAGAATGGTACCATACAGATCCACCCTAAGCCTTCGTTTCCGATGTCGCCAATTGGCTAAAAATACAGACTACACACACATCCACAGCCATTCCAACGATACATATAACACCTAAACATATAGGAGGTGGGAAATAACGAGCATGCTCACTCCCGCAATACAACTAGAGTAAGTACAACTAGAGTAAGTACACCCAAGCGGTGGTCTGTTTATCGGTACACACGTTATTTTTGCATGCTTACGAGTACATTTTTCGATTTTTAAACCAAAATAAAACTATCTAGATAAAACTTAACCTAACCTGACCTAACCTAACTTACCTAACCTAACCGAAAACACTCCATTTCAACGTATTTTAAAGAGGTGTGTACACTTAAACTGTCGCCCTAAACCTCATGTACCTGCAAACCTACATATTTCGTGAATTTTGTACCTTTAAACACACCACCGCTTGTCCTCACACACACACACCTGTGGTTCCTGTGATTGTAGTTGAGGGCTGTCAGTTAGCGCCCCGTGGTCCACGCCGTTGTGGCGCCGCCACTGTACATCCCATCTACCCTCCTCTGTGCCAGCTGGTCAAGAATGCTGTTGCTGGCAGCACGGAGGTAGTAGTGGGGGTAGCATGGGTTGGTCTGGCAGTGATGACAGGAAATCATCCAAGTCTTTTTTTAATTTGTCAACGGTTGGGGAGTTTTGGTTTCTTATTTCTTTTGGCAGTGAATTGTAGAGTTTCGGACCCCGTGTAGCGAAGGCATTTTCTTTAAGTGTCTTACCTCTTGTCAGTGCTCTTGAGTTAATTAACGTGATAATACACATACGGCCCAGTCGTTGGTTTTCTTCTATCTCTATCAACTCCTTTTTTTCCTCTCCCAGCAGGTTTGGGGCTAAGTTGTTGAGAATTTTCCAGGTATAAATGATCAAGTATCTTTCTCGGCGTCGTTCTAGAGAGTACAAGTTTAGAGACTTAAGTCTTTGCCAGTAGTTTTCCTCCTTCACAGACACTATTTTACTAGTTAACCCGTACAGCCCCAGCGACGCGTCTGACGCGTCGGCGATGTATGTAACGCACAGCCCCAGAGACGCGCCTGACGCGTCACCCTAATTGCGCCGACCGTAACCTCAGGTGTAGCCACTCAAGAGGGCTCAGATTTGTATGGGAACTGTGTACGTATCCCACGCAACCGTGCCGATGGTTGAAAACTCTCAAAGTCCACGTGCGTGCGCGCGAGCGCTCAATAACCTGTTTTTTGGGGATAATTGCCTTCAATTTTTTACTCCTGTAAAACCCATTTTCGGGGGCTCTGTAGGACCATTTTTTAAGCTTTTTGAGCAGTTTTTCGTGGTTTTTCCTTCATTCCTAACCCATTCGCTATTGTTTCTGGAATAAAACCATTTTTTGAAAACCGGCCGGGTTCTGGTGCGCAAACATTACAAAACTAGCCGGGGCTCCACGGGTTAAGGAGCGCTGGATGCCTTCCAATGCTTGTTTCTCTCGTGACTTCCAGGGATTCCATAAATGGCAACAGTATTCCAAGAGTGGTATTACCAAGGCCTTATACAGGGTTAACATAGGTTCTCTTTCACGAGTTCTGAAAGTACGCAATACCCAGCCAACCTGGGCTCGTGTCTTTTGTACTACTGTTAAGATATGGGTAGTGAAGGTGGCATCATCACTGATTGTTAACCCTAGGTATAGTACTTTGTTGTTGCACTTTATTCTTTGGCCATCATGTGCCGAATAGTGGACTTCTTCTATTTTGTTTGTACCATATCTAACCAGTTCAAATTTGTTACTATTGAAAGACATATGATATGTTTCGGCCCATGTATATAGCTTGGTAAGGTCAGATTTTAATTTGTCCACATCTTCCATTGATTTAGTTTCTTTCATTACTCTGGTATCATCGGCAAAAGATGAGACTTTTGAGTAGAGTGTACCTTGGTCAATGTCGGATATGTGTATGAGGAACAGCAGTGGCCCCAGTACAGAACCTTGAGGGACACCACTGTAGACATTTGAGTCATGGAAAATGACACCACCCACAGCAACACATTGCTTTCTCTCGTTCAGGAAGTTATGGATCCATACTCCAAGGCGACCTACTATTCCTAGATTGCGGACTTTATGTAATAGGGTGACCTGGATGACCTGGTCACCTGGGTGACCTGGATGTGTGTGAGTTTGTGCTTTTTATCTGTGTTTATTTGTTGTTTTATGTTGTTTTTGTGTTTTCCCTGTTCTTGCTCTGTCTTGAGTCGGTTACCCCCAAAATGGGGATTGGGCCTGAGCATATAGATAGATAGATAGATGTAATAGGACACACACACACAGAGAGAGAGAGAGACAGAGACGGGGAAAAAATGGAATAAAACGGGCGCGAAAAAAATCCAAGTTGCTGAAGGAAGCGACTAGGGGTCCAATTTTTGCGAAAAGATTTATCATTGGTGGGGTGGGGGTTAGAGACAGACAGACAGACGTGGGAGTGGATCGTACTAATTATACTTTGTCCATTGATTATTATAATTTTCGATTTTTATTCATATATACAGTAGATATATATTATATATATATATATATATATATATATATATATATATATATATATATATATATATATATATGTATATATAAAATCGTCACTGCGCGATTATCTTTTAATGCGACGTAATTTAATTACTACAACACTTACTTTCTCCACCAATCTATATGAACCGTTGTATTTCGGTTGCAGTTTTTGTCTTTCATTTTTTTCGTGGAACAACTTTTACATATACTTGGTCTCCCGGCTTGATGGCTTTGACTTTATTTCTCTTTTGCTTTCTCTCGTTTTCTTCTTGACCCTCTTCCAGGTATTTCTTACATCTTGCATACGTCCTGTTCATCATGATTGCTACTTCATTCTTGTAGTCTTCGAGGTTGTAACTGAAAGTTTGACTTGACAAGATCGTTTGATATGGCATCTGTGGATCACGATTATACAATAAGAAAAATGGTGAGTCTTTGATCACTCGATTATATCCAGAATTATAAGCAAAAACTGCATTTGACAACATTGAAGGCCATATTCCTGAATTATCATCTACGAGTCGTGACGTTAACCACTCCGTTAGAACCGCATGGCTTGTCCTACAGTGACTCGCTAGGATTGCTAGGGCAGTGGATGTGGCTACAGTTGATGTATTGTTGTGTGCTTTATTTCATATGAAAGCTCGTGTCATGGGCAGTCCAGAAAGGCTCTTTGTTTTCACCCATGTCAAGGCTTTATATATTTAATTGCAAAGTATATGTTTTATCATTAAGTAGTAATGATATGATTTAAGAGAGAGAGAGAGAGAGAGAGAGAGAGTAAAACAGAGTGTGGGGATGCGCGCAGTGTTTTTTGCTATACTCGATGATGTCATAGCTGGCTGGTCTCTTGGGATTGGTTGGAGGAGTTTTTTACCATGCTTGGTGACGTCATGTTTGGCTGGCTTCTGTGGCATTGGCTAGAGGACTTGTTACCACTTTTCCTATGCGGTTCGAGCTAGTGCTAGTATATATACAACTTCCTTGCCACTCTCTCTCTCAGATCTGGTTTCTAGAACGCATCCCTCTTATCCCTTTGATACCTGTCCTCCTTTTCCTGGAGGTATAACCTTTTCCTCTGCCTATCTCTCTCATTTTCCATATCTTTCACCACCTTTTATTAATATTATACCCCCTCTGGTTAACTCTGCATAATCAGCTTCATGCTGGCCAGTTGTATTGTGCGTTGTCTTATATAACCCATATAGTTGTTAAGATAAGTTGATCACGAAGCATTGGTTGGCATTCATATTGTTCAGTACCGCTTCCTATAATTATTAGTGTTCTGCTAGATTAGATAATGCTAGACTAGGAGTCTGATACTATAAGGTATTGTTTCCGATGAGTGCTGGCTTTAGTTAAAAGCTGCACAACATACCTGAGAACTGGAGTTGATTGGGTAAATTCTAGTCTGTGTGCCATTGAGAGTAGAGCATGCACGAATGAGGGCTTTTTGCCTATACCATTCTGCACTGTTCTAGGCTCGGTTGCTTGTCTTTGAGGTACGCCAGGAGAACGCTTAATACTTCGGTATTAAGGTTTCTCAAGAGAGCTACCCTTCCCTATAACGTAATATTTGACGCACAGACTTGAGATTTGCACTAGGCTATGCGGCATGCCATGCGCACCAGTATCTCGTATCATTGACTCTAGCTAGACTTTATCAGTCATAGTAGACATTAAGTATATTAAACCAATTACTCTTATTATGCATACCCGTTTATGATTACACAAGCATTTCGCAGCCTAGTTTGATGTATTGAGACACAAACGACTTAGGCTCTTTTTGTTGATAGGAATACTGCATTGTCGTGGCGATTATTATTATTGTTGTAGCGTTTAGGATATTCTTGGCTCCGACTGCATTATATATCCTGCCTTTATGTGTGCATAGCCTGCACGAGCATTGTTCCGCTGCCTGCCTTTTTGGGTTCCATTTCCGATTCGAGCATCTTGATAGCATCTAACATTTAAAGAAGAGTCCTTGTTGGTGTTGAAGGACTTTAGTGCACTTTCTTTCATGCAGGAGTGCCTGACATTTATTGATTAAAGTAACGTAAGCTGTAACTTCTCTTACCACCTTACTTTGCATACCATAACCAAGCACCTTCGGTTATAGGTAGTAATAGGCTGTTTTCACATAACAATAAGCCTAGAGTAGACGCACATTCATTGAAAGTTTGATAACCTATTATTGCATATAGAACTCTGGAGAGTATTTGTGTTCTTTGTTCACTGGGAATATACATCAGAGGTTGGATCTAGCGCTTTCCGTTGTAGCATTTATGCCATTACTAGTCCAATGAATAAGAACCCTGATATATTTAAACCTCAGTCGTAACAGAGTGTCCTCAAAATCCTCACAACAGTTTGATTTACTCGTTCAACTACGCCGTTTGCGCTTGGTCGGTAAGCCGTGGTACAGGTATGTTTCATATTTAAGAGCGTTGCAATTTATCAAAAGTACTTGTGAATTCTTTTCCTTGATCTGATACAATCCACGTAGGTGTACCATGTTTTAATATGACTTGTTCCACAAATGCTTGAGCAGTGGATTGAGCAGTGTTGTTACGTAAAGGCATTGCTATAAGATAACGTGTAAAGACGTCTATGATAGTCATGATATACTTATATCCTTCAGAAATATGTGATTCATCTGGTGAATCGGCATGTGAGTCAGGCAGGGGCCCAATTAAGTCAATATGAACTCTCTGAAACGGTGCATCGGGTAATGGGTATCTTTTATAGGGACCTTGTGCGTCCACTGGGGCCTTATAAAGGATACAGTTCCGACATGCGCTAACGTATGCTGTGACACTCTTGCGCATACTGGGCCAATAACAAAATGATTGAAGCCGACGCATCGTTGCTCTAACCCCACCATGTCCTGCTATGGGATGATCATGGGTCAGAAACAGGGCCGCTAAAATATGTGTATCTGGACAAATAACTCGATTATGTGAGCTGCCTTTCTCGTTCCCGTTTAACGGACGAATATATAAGAGATTTGTCTCGTCTTGAAGAATTAGATCTTCAAGTTTGGCCTTGAGATTTGACTCTAAATATTTACGTTACTTTGTAGTGACACTGATTAGTGGTTTACTTTGTAGTAGTGAAATAACTTTGCCATAATTATATAGGGTGAAGCTTCTGTTCACGTGCAATATCAATTAAATTCCACTCAATGTTGTGGTTGTCTACCAAAGTCTCATTGCTTGGTGTATCAATTTGTTGGACCTTAGTCTCATTGCTAGGTGTATGACTCGTGTTTAACTGGGTTACATTTTGTATAGCCGCGATTGTGGGCTTTGTGCGTTGACTAACACGAACTCTCATACCTGTAATTGCTAGTACTCTATCTTCTATTTCTCTATCGACTCTTAAGCAACTTAGTGCATCAGCTACAACATTATCCTTGCCAGGTAAATATGTTGGCTGCATATCATATTCAATTACTAGAAGTTGCCATCTTGCCACTCTACCACTAGGACTAGATGTAGTTAGAAGCCAAATTAAATGTCTATGATCCGTATTGACTATTATCTGATATCCTAGTATTAAACTACGATTGTATTTCAATCCATAGACAATAGTTAATGCTTCCTTTTCTACTGTAGAATATCTCTGTTCAGCAGGGGTTAATTTACGGCTGAAGTAGGGTTAAAGGTCTAAGCCAATTATGCTGATCTTCCTGCTGAAGTACTCCACCTATTGCTATATCTGACGTGGCTGTGGTAAGAACAAAAGGCTTGGTGAAATCAGGATACGCTAATACCAGTTCCTCTGATAATATATGTTTGAGCTCATTAAATGCTTCATTTTCTTTTTCCGTGAATTTCATGAATGTTTTATCTTTCCTCTTATTTGTTCTCCCTCCTGTTAATTTCGTAAGAGGTGCAGCTTTTTCAGAGTATGATCTGATAAACTTCCTATAGTAGTTACACATCCCTAGCCTGACAAGCGCGATATAGACCTAGGTGCTAGGGTAGTTATTTGTGCATTTCTAGCCCTGGATTCTGACAGAATTCGTTATATTTACAATATAAAGCATTATTTGTTTTCGGTATGCTTTTATTTTACATATATGATGTATATATGAACCTTCAAGAGTGCTAAAATAAGTGGGAAAAGCATTTGGGTGGTGAAAAACGAAGATATTGGCCACCCGGTCATAATCTCAGGCGAGAGAGCCACAGGCAGCCCTCCCCTCTCGCTGTCTGGAAGTCAACTGAGACGAGCGGGGCGGTGTGTGCCGGTGTCTGGGTGTTGCATAACAATCTTTTATGCAACCCACTTGTGCTACATTATCGCGGGAGAGAAAAATAACCGATAAATGATGATAATAAGAGGATAAATAGGTGATAATTGAGGAGGGGGGGGAGGGGAGAATAAGGTTGGGAAGGAGGGGAGGGGGGAACACATGGATGAGTACTAGAGGGGAATTATCTCACCTAGAGACAAAATCCTTTGTTTTGATAGGCCCTTTTTTTTTTGGAAGGCTTTTTTTATGGTCTTGCTTCCGTGAGGCCTATCGCGTTCCCTATAGGAAGCCTTCCGTGAGGCCTATCGCGCTTGCCGGGCTAGGAAACTCTGTAGTTCATGCATGGATTGCGGAGGAGTTAGCTGTTTTATAGCCTGAATTTTTGCAGGTTGTGGCTTGATTCCGTCGGTACCTACGACATGACCTAGATAATGTACTTGCTCAGCGAAAAAACTACATTTATCTAGCCTTAGCTTGAGAGAGGACTCTCGTAGTCTCTCTAGGACAGTGGTCAGGCTGTCTATATGTTGTTCCCAGGTCCTCCCAGGTACAACTATGTCATCGAGATATACGTGTGCCTTATTTCCCACTAAACCCATCAGCACCTGATTTATGATCCTTTGAAAACTAGAGGGTGCATCCTTTAATTCAAAAGGCAACACATTATATTCATAGTGACCATCTGGGGTTGAAAAGGCAGTTTTTTTGCTTACTTTCCTCCGTCAAGGGAATCTGGTGGTAACCCCTGCGGAGGTCAATGCAAGTGAAAAACTGACTTTCCCCAAGCTGAGCTAGAATACGGTCTATGTTAGGTAAAGGATATCTATCATCCTTAATTAGCTTGTTCAAATTACGGAAATCCAAGCACAATCTCAATCCTCCTTCCTTCTTCACTACCGGGACTACCGGGTTATTAAAAGAAGAACGGGATGGTCGTACTATTCCTTGTTCCATTAAGAGAATTGGAGAGAATTCAGCGTAGAATGACAAAAATGATCCATAATATTAGAAATTTTCCGTATGAAGAAAGGTTGAAGAAATTAGGTTTACATTCGTTAGAGAGACGCAGAGTTAGAGGGGATATGATAGAGGTGTTCAAGTGGGTTAGTGGGATTAACAAAGGGGACATGACAAATGTACTAAAGCTCAGTGATAGCGAAAGAACTCGTACCAATGGTTTCAAATTAGATAAATTTCGTTTCAGAAAAGATATAGGCAAATATTGGTTTGGTAACAGAGTTGTAGATGGGTGGAATAGGCTACCAAGTGATATAGTGGGATCAAGAACGATAGGGAGCTTTAAGAAAAAATTGGATAAGCATATGGACGAGAAGGGTTGGGTGTGAAGGGGGATCAGCCGGGTTGGGCCAATCAGCGCTCTGCAGACCCCCGTAATCCTGCGTTAATCTCTAACCGGTTTGGTAAGATGATCCTCAGGGTATTAGAGTGTTGAGCCTATAATTGGGCTTTGTAATTGGGGTTGTGTGGGACAGGGATCTGCCTTGCTTAGGCCAATCGGCTTTCTGCAGACTCCCATTTTCTTATGTTCTTATGTTCTTAAGGTTTGAATCTGGTCCTTGAAATCCTGAATATATTTATGAGGTATAGGATAAGGACATCTATAAACAACCTGGTCCGAAACTGTCTCTATATTATGAAAAAAATACGGACTGATTGTCAGGGGATCACTTTCCAAAGAAAATACGTCAGAGAACTCCCTTACCATGGTTTTCAAATCTTGTTTCTGTTCCACTGATAAATGTGTAAAATGTTCCTCTACGTGTTTTACTAAGCCATCACTTCGTTCGTTAGGCGTCAAAGTACAGATATTATCTCTCTGTGTAGGAGATATCTCGTCCGAGACATCTAAGTCTACCTTTTCACAAACTTCTACATATCCTATTGAATCACCTGGCTTAATTTCTATTATATCTGGAGTGAAATTGGCAAATTTCATTGCAAATGTACCCTCAGATAATGCAATGATACCTTGAAAAAATGCTGATGCTTGTGTCACCCCTTCAAATGGGGTGTAAACTCCATAGACTGTATCATTAACCTCTTCTCCCTGGTTCCCTCTTTCGAATGTGTGCAGTACGGAGCCATATTCCCAAGGGCAGAATGTGGTCACCTCCCTTACAGTAACTTTAAGCGGTTTATTTGTCCTACCTGGTTGGGTGTATACTGACTGTATGGCTTCCTCGTCCAAATGAGAAATGTTAGCCTCTACTCCATTGATACACAAAGATAGAGGGTTTGTAGTTAAGGAAATTTTATTACTACATAGAAAATCAGTACCTAGGAGGATGGTTGTAGGAATAGACATGTTCTTTACTACCGTAAAGTCCTGAAGTATGACCAAACCTCCAATAGATACCCTCAATTTAACAGACCCTATTGCAGAAAGGGGCTGTCCATTTACATCATACAAAGGCTTTGCTGTGTCTATTATCAAATCAGTTGAATGTGATAATTCCTTTAATTTTGCTTCAGAAATTAAACTAGTCGTCGCACCTGTATCAAGCATAGCTACCTCTCCATTTACGTTAGTTTGAATGGCAATCAATTGAGAAACTACAGTTGGAGATGAGCTAAGGACTCTTATAGTTACATTGGAGTTTTTTTTCTTCTCCAATTCTCCCGAAAGATGTGCATGCGAAGGAGTGTTTACATAACCTGACTCCGAGTGCGCCGGCATATTCCTAGGACCGCGCGACAAGTGTGGTGGGGCTTGGTAGGGGTCATAGTACTGTGACTGAGGGGGTGCCTGACTGTAACCACCATAGTGCGGGCTATTCATAACCTGCGGACGATATGGCAATTCCAGGGGGTCTGATTGATACCCCACTGATGTAGCATAGGATTGTCTTGGATACTGCCTATAAGGCAGTTAAAGCTATTCCTCCATTCCTTTGACCAATAGCCTTCCAAGGTGTAGATTTGTTTTTTGCAAAATGTGCTACGCCTTTGCAACGGGAACATTTGATATCAGGACCTTTCCTCAGAACCCTACTAAAACCAGCTATTTAGTGCGAAGGCATGCGGCAAAGATTCGCTTTATGCCCAATCTTCCCACACCTGTTACAAAGTATTTTAACAACCTGCCTACCATTACTGGGTGTGTTATACTGTTTGTGTTGGGTTTGCTTACGGACATCAGTGTGTAGAGCACCCTCGGAACTACCTATGGTTAACACCGAACGCTTAACTCCCAGACCAGTTCCTTCTTTCTCCGCTGCTGATAATTTCGGATCTCGTTCCTGAAACCTCAAAAACTTACTCCAGATTTTCTGTGAATCCTCCCTATCCGACTCTTTAACCCGTGGAGCCCTGGCTAGTTTTGTATTGTTTGTTCACCAGAACCCGGCCGGTTTTCAAAAAGTGGTTTTATTCCAGAAACAATAGCGAATGGGTTAGGAATGAAGGAAAAACCACGAAAAACCGCTCAAAAAGCTTAAAGAATGGTCCTACAGAGCCCCCGAAAACGTATTTTACAAGAGTAAAAAATTGAAGGGAATTACCCCCAAAAAACAGGTTATTGCGCGCTCACACGCACGCACGTGGACTTTGAGAGTTTTCAACCATTGGCACGGTTGCGTGGGATACGTACACAGTTCCCATACAAATCTGAGCCCTCTCGAGTGGCTACACCTGAGGTTACGGTCGGAGCAATTAGGGTGACTCGTCAGACAAGTCGCTGGGGCTGTGCGTTACATACATCGCCGACGCGCCTGACGCGTCGCTTGGGCTCCACGGGTTAATATGAATGACGAAAGCAGTGGGGGCGCTATTGAGGAAACTAGCCACCACTAATGAGTTGACTGTTCGTGCATCAGAATTCATTTTCTTTAACTCTGCTGCAAACTTATTCAAACGAAAAAAGAAAGTTAGATAAGTCTCATCGGCAGTTTTCGTTGCCTTCATCAGATCACCCATGACTCGATCTAAGGTACATTCAGAGGGAAAGAAAGTATTTTTTTTAACTCCGAACACATCCCATTCTGTTTTACCTTCAGGAACAGTGCCCAAATCATCAAGGAGTGTTTGAATTATAGTCTTTGCAGGACCTAAGCTGTAAAGTCTTGCAACTTCCAGCTTACCCTGAACACTCCATTCTAAAGGGACAGGTGTTTTAGAATCTTGATCCTTTATCCAGTTCCTTGCAGAAGGATTACACTTAACCTCTGGCTTATCAGAATGGCTCACGGGACCACCACAAAAATAGGAAACGTTCGTGAGTTTGGCAAAATTATTTTTATTAGCTAGCGAGAGACCAGCTGTTATGGTCTCTGCCAATTGAGCAATATCATGGCTTCGTCTTCACCGTCACTAGTATCACTATTAGAAGTTAAATCAGGGGTGGACAGACTATCGTCTGTATCAGAATTATTATCACCACTATGAGAAGACACAGAATAAACTTCAAACTCAGACATCAATCATTTCACAAAAGATCTTAGTTTCCCAGTTTTCCCCAAAAATTCTGTTTACCCAAAGTTCCACCCACCATAGCCGTTGGTAATATAAAAAAATTAACTTGGTATGTTGGATAATATAAACAAAAATCCACTGGCGTTATGTCGATAGGTAAGAAAATAAACAGGTATACAGACACCGTTGTCTCGAGGTACTACAGGGCAACGAAAAAATCACTGTGGTTAACCGCTCGCTACCATTGGCGAGTCGGCAAAAATAAAAGTAGTTTAAGATTCATGTGTGTTTACCATTGTCACTATTGTCGACAGGGTTCATGAACAAAATATATATACCGGTATATAGTTTTCAGGGCAAAAATAAAAAATCAGTTAGTTACCGCTGCGACCATCGTCGACTGTTGCTATTATCACTAGTATCGGTTATCGTAGGTGCTACTATAAAACGAATTACTGCGTCCACCATTATCGCAATTATCGTAATTACCGGTTATTGCTTGTACCATTATCGTAAGTATTGTTTAGCGCTGTTATCATTAACGTATGTATTGCTTATTGCTGTTATCATTATCATAATTATGGATTATCGCTGTTATCATTACCGTAAGTATTGTCGATCGCTGCCACCATTATCGTACTTATTGGTTATCGCCGCCACCATTATCGTATTTCTGGATTATCGGCAATTTATCGCTGCCACCATTATCGTATTACTATCCTTCCTTTATCTATTCATTACTTTACTATATATGTCTCAGTTGGTAGCTTCAATACTAATTACTTTATTATCAATAGCCAAGAGGCTATAAAGGATATAGAAAATAGAATACAGTTTGTAATGCTCCTGTGATTATGAAGGATCTCTTTTCTACGGTATAATTATATGTTGAGAATCTTACTCTAAACTATGTAGATAGATACCCATATCTATCGTATATTTAAGTCTCGTTGTTTGCTCTAGAGGTCGTTTTAATTGCTATATTTATTGAGACATAAGAATCATGATGGAAGTAATTTACTTGGAGTATCTTTATATATTTATAAGAATATATTTCGGTTATAAAAACACAATTATGAAATTTGTTATTTATAATGTTTTTTACTTTTTATTTAATTAAGTTTATACATTGTTACAGTTCAGATAATAGTTCCACAGAGTTTGTTAGGACTGAATAGTTTACCAAGATCGACTTGGATATTTTAACACAGCTTTTATGATAGTTAATAACACCTGTTTCCTATTAGCTAGTTCCAACCAAAGCAACATCCTATATTTATATTTTAATTGGTACTCACTGTTATTATATGTATCTTTCTGGGACTCGGGACCCTGCTTATGAAGAACCCCATGGTTGGGTGTGGTGTTGACGAGGGGAATCTGTGGCTGTGGTGTGTGCTGATACTGGACTGCTACTGACTTTAGGAATTCAATATCTTGCTTTTTTATATCAAAATCTCCTGACTTTTTCAATACCATATTAGGTCAACTCTATGCTATCTGGACTTGTGTACTCGTGGTGAGTGACAAGCATATCTCACAAATCATATGACTTACCTAGGTCTGAATAGGTTTGTATATTCTCTATAGAACATGGTAATCTCACTTGGCTCCTTACGAGCACGTAGTGGGCAGAAGAACTATTTATTTTTAATGTGCTTACAGCTTAAGGTTTGAGAAGGAGATTACCTACACATGGACTCTATAACCCTACAATTTATCAATGCTTCAGTTATTCCCATTGCAATAGTGAACTTATGGAGATCTATTGACTTTGGATTTGTGGAGATTAGAGACTCTGGAAGTCTCTGAGATTAGGTTAAGAGTGAGAGTGAACTTTGGGTAGAAATCCTCGTTCCCCTCCTCGGACCAGTAAACCGCATACAGACCCCCTCTGTCAAGCTAGGCCTATGTGTACGTACGCACGCACACGTGAGCGTGTGTGTACAGTCATATGCGTGGTAGCGCGTTTGAATCTGAGGGCTGCTTGGGGCACCCTATGGTACCCCTCAGCTAGCCAGTCATACCCCAGCCTCAGTCGACGATAGACCTACGCATTACAGGTCCAGTCGTAAGGGTGTGTGTGTATGTGTGTTGTAACTATTGTTGTAAGCAAGTAACAATAAGTACCATTAATAAACCTACAAGCAGAGAGAGTATTGGGAGTTTAATTATATACCGATGTGTGTATAATGTGTAACATAACAGTCTAAGAAACAGATCGTTACAAATGGTGGCAGCAGGTGGGATACGAATTGCAAATCGTGCCTTGTTACACATCGGTAATTATACTGATATACACTATTCCCTCTATCAAGACTCAACGAGATATACCAGCACGTACGGACTAGCTACTACGTCCAATATCGACGCACGCACACACACACACCCTGGCATTGTAAAGAGAGCTTTACACAAGGAGAATTCTGCCAACGTGAAGACGGTGGAGTCTGTAGCAACATCTTTAAGGAATATTTGATCAACGTGGAAGAGAGAAGAACAAAAGGAGCTGTATATACCAAAATCAACACTAAATCAACGAGTTGGAGGCAGAATCAACGAGTTCCCGCGTAAATTCCTAACAAGGAAACGAGGGACAAAGGCGGGTGCATGAGGTGCAGCGCCGTCTACTGGGAATATCCTCCCAACGTGGTCGCGCCATTGTGTAGCGCGGCTGGGGAGATAGAGCAGATCAGCTGATGTGAAGGACGCATGGACCTGCACCGAAACGCGCAGCATGGGCGAGTGGACCTGGCGGCGAGAGGACCTTGGACGCCTAGTCAGCTGATGTGTGGAACGCGATCTTATGGAAGTATCGTATAAATCCAATTTTAGTATATGAGGAGGTCCGTGCCAGAGGGGCCAACTCGCCACGAGTAGAGTTTTGAGTTATTGATGTTTAAAGTAGCGGAGGTAGTCACTCGTGTGTTGACTCTAACTCGGTTTGAGCGTGACTACTGAAGCACGTCTCGTACAGCGCCTGTGAGTGGTCGGGCGGGCGGCCATTTAATTCCCCACGTCGTAGCCGCGCTCTCATTGGCTGAGCGCGTTGGCGAGTTGGCCCCTCTGTCTACCCAGATTCACACTCATAAACGGTCTGCCAAACGGCAAAAACAAGGGTCGCTCAACCCTATGTGCAGTTGCTATAAGGACGAAAGTCGGATGTTTTTTTTTGCCAGATGATTCCCAAGAATTTCACGGAGCGGGAACCAGCTAGAGCGCTGTTTTTGAAAATGTGGCGAGTTGGCCCCTCTGGCACGGACCTCCTCATATGTTTTGCCTGAAGTTGATACACTAATAGTGAGATAAGAGCTTTATTTTATTCAATCTTGCATTAAGATAAAATTTAAATTTGATTTAGAGATACCTTTTGACTTAGCCTAATTCTTGTCAATTAACGATTTTGAAGTGTAACATTAATTGTTGAGTTGAAACATTAGTTTTAAAGTTAGGAAATACCTCCTATCTAACATTGTTTTTTGAAGTCATCAAAATATAATAATTTCATATTTTGTCGTTCACATTGCATTTTCTAGAATTCTGGGTGATTGTATCCATTTTCTAAACCTAATATAATTTCAAGGGTTGCTTATTTATTTTTATATTACAGTACACCAGTGTTTGAAGTTTTGAATGTCATAATTATTGTGATTTAAGGTTTTGATTGATTCACGTGATTAACATTGTAATATTGTTGTGAATTAAGGTGATATAGCATTTTTATCAGAGACATACAGCGATTGGATTCAGTTTGATTTTTGGTGATTTATGGTATTAATATATACAGTATAATTATAACTGGGGATAGCAACTCATATATGACCCGATTTCTCAGGTTGAAAGTAGGCAAATACCTCTACCTGGAGACCAACCCTGACAAGAGAGGACTTGTGCTTCCGGTAGCAGACGGCTGTATCCCTGGACAGCCCTTCTGTCTGCCAGAGGATTACATCGTCAACTGCAAGGATTTCAACAGTGGAAATCCTAGTGAGTATAAGTTTGTTGTGTCCTTTCAAACGCGGAACATGTTTTCTTAGTGAATCATGCATGACTATTTTACTAGAAGTCATAAATCTACAAGAGCAATTTTTGGCATTTTCTTGGTGAGCCGTACATGGTTCCTAGAGTTGTGCAAATGCTGTATGATACGAGAGACGATGAGGTTAATGGTAGCGGTAATAGTGTTGCCGAGCGGTATAAGGCTTTACCTACAGAGATAATTCCTCAGTCTAGATTTATGAACAACAAGGACGTTTTTATTTTGTTTGCAGACATTGTGATACGGAATGGTTCGGTAATAAAGTCAACAATATTGCCAGGCCATAAAATATCAAAAGACTCAGTGAAACTAAAGAATGTTCCTCATGAAACGGTTGTGATGGCTTTACCTGAAAGTTCATTTAAACTCCGCCTAGACAAATATCTCGCATCAAACCCGCAACTGACTGCATTTGTAAATGAATAACTTTATTTTAACCCCCCCTCAGTTACTAACCCATCTTTTTTTTTTTTTTTTTAAGAGACAATGAACGGAGGAAGGAAAAACACAGATAAAACAAAAAGGTCCATGTGCCTAAAGGCATCCTCCATTCATAAAATGTTTGTAACAACTGGATTTAAACTTTTGTAGATTGTAAGTTTGTGGAAAGCAACTCGAGGGAAGTGAATTCCAAAGAGTAGTAGTTCTAGGGATAAATGAATTTTGATAAGCAGAAGTTCTGCATTGTGGAGGAGAAAGTGTAAATTCATGGGCGCTCTCAGCTGCCCTAGTTCTACGGGGAAAGATGTGGAGAGGCGGCACAATTGAAGCAAGTTCCTCGGAACAATTGCTGTGAAAATATCTGTAGAGTAATGCAAGGGATGCAACGTTTCTTCGTATGGATAATGTAGGAAGGTCCTGTGTGATTGCATGGTTATTGATTAATCTAATAGCTTTATTTTGAATTTTTTTCCAACTGCCTCAATGCAGCCACTCCGCTTCTACTCCACAGAGGTGAACAGTAATCCATCTGAGAACGCACATGACTTTTATATATTACGGCCAACTGCTCGTCAGTGAAGAATTCTCGAACTCTGTACAGGAGTCCCAGTTTTTTAGAGGAATTCTTAGCAATGCTTCTAACATAATGTGTCTAGCTCAAGTTAGTAGTTAATGTTACACCGAGAATGTCAATACTAGGGGAAGTGGGAATATTTACATCATTAAAAAATATATGGGAGTCAGTGAGATTCTGTCGGTTAGAAAATTGAATGTACTTGGTTTTCTGTGCATGAAAGGAAACTAGATTCTTTTGTCCCCATTTATTAATTCTAGAAAGGTCCTGGTTCAGAGAAATTGTAGTGTTTATTTTTGAATTTATAAGATCGGGTTGGGTGAAAGAATTGGTAAATGTGAAGGAACTGTGGAGTATTGAGTCATCTGCGTAGGAATGTATTGGATTATGAGTGGTAGATATGAGATCATTGATATGAATGAGGAACAGAGTTGGGGCCAAAACTGATCCCTGGGGAACACCAGCATTTATTGAGTGAAATTGAGAATAATGGCCATCTACCATTACACATATTTTTCTGTTATGAAGATAAGAAGAAATTAGTGGAACTAATGATGCAAGGCCGTAGTGTGACATCTTCGACAATAAGGATTTATGCCAGACTCTATCAAATGCCTTTGATATATCCAGTGCTATTGTATGTGTTTCACCATGTTGGTTTGTAGCTTGGTTGATTTGATGCGTAAGAAGGCAAAGAATATCTGCAGTTGATCGACATCGTCTAAAACCATATTGCCTATCACTGATTAATTTATTATTCTCAAGATGCTTAATTATGTGATTATTTAATATAATTTCAAAGACTTTACCAAGAGTGCAAGTTATAGCTATTGGTCTGTAGTTTGATGGATCTGAAGAGGCACCTTTTTTAGGAACTGGATGGATTTTTGCTTCTTTCCAGGGTACTGGGAAGCATGAGGTATGAGTACACAGACGGAAACATTTTGCCAATACAGCAACGAGCACCAAGGAGCAATTCTTAAGTACTATTGGAGGAATTTCATCTGGACCAGGAGCCTTATCTACCGAGAGATTCTGCAAAATAGTTTTGACATGTCTGGTGTGGATCTTAAGTGAGGGAATTTCAGGCGAATTAAAATTAAGTACAGGGACATCTTGATTTATTTCATCTAAGGTTGAGTTGGTGGAGAAAATATCCGCAAGAAGGTTAGCTTTACCTCGTGGGTCACTTACAAGATTGCCAGTCGGAGATTTTAATGGTGGAATGGATGAAGCAGTAGTGAAGTTGGATTTGAATGAGTTAAGAGTAGACCAAAATATTTTGTTATCATTTGGATTATTTAGAAGTTTATTTGCCTGCTTGTGGAGAAAGTTTGATTTAGTTAGGTTTAATACAGTTTTGGCATGATTTCTGATGTTTCTAAAGTAATTAAAGGCTTCATGTGTTTTTGATCTTGTGTATGCATTGTAGGCTATTGCTTTTTGTTCAGTTCCTCTAGCACAATTATGGTCAAACCATTTAGATGAATTAGACCTTTTGCTGTACTTTTGATGAGGAATAACAGTTTCCATTCCAATTTAAAAAAAAATTTGTATGTGGCTCAAGGTGGTGTGTGCATCATTAGAAAAGAAAGAGGTCCAGGGAATATCAATAAAGAAACCTTGAAAACCCTCCCAGTCTGCCCTATCGTAATGCCATTTAGTCACCAAAACAGGTTCAGAGTGGGAAGGTGTGGTAGGTGATAGACAGGTGGCCTGTATCAGACAGTGATCAGAAGATCCAAGCGGGGATCTCACTGTAACATCATAATTTTCTGAATTGGTTGTTAAAAATAAGTCCAGTAGGTGGGAATTATGATTAGGATTATCTGGTACACGGGGGGGTTGGTTGACTAGTTGAGTGAGATTAAATGAGTCTGCAAATAGCTCACATTCAAGACCAGCATCATCAGTCCTGGCTGAATGAGTTAGCCATTCAACATTATGGACATTAAAATCACCCAACACAGTGATTTCAGAAGAAGCATTTAAGTTGAGGACACTGAGTTGTGAGGACAGAGAATCAAAAAGATTTGCTCTGGAGGAGTATTTGGGGAACGGTAGATGCAACATATGTATTTAAATTTACCGGCAGAAATTAATCTGTATATAGAATAATCAAAATAGGGACAATTGAAACTAGTAACCTCCTCCAGGGCAATTTCAGATTTTGCGAAGCAACATACACCTCCTTTAGGTCTGAAATTTTGGAGCAGTTGAAAACCTGGAAAGTTAAATCTAGACATGTCAGATGTGGATGTTACTTGAGTCTCTGTCAAAAAAAGGAGAGTAGGGGATTCTGCTTGAAGAAATTGATGTACAGAATTGATGTTAGAGTGAAGTCCGTTTATATTGCTAAAGAAAAAGCTGCACCGACGAGCAGCTTTGGGACGTTACAATGCTCTTGACACAGTCGCATGATGACGACCGGGAGGGCCCTGTGTCAATGACCCAACCCTGCCGGGGGTGGATATCCGAGGGACCACCAGGTTTGCTCTTAACAATTGTACTGCCATATTTATTTGGTAAAGGTGTATGGTGTTACATGTATGATATGTAGTGGGAAGAGTAGCGTTTTATGGATAGAGGATAGCGATGTAGGGCAATGTCGTTAAGTTGGATGTGTATGTTATATAAAGAGGGTTTTCCTGATACCCCTGATGTGTGAGGCAGAAAGATATGTATCCAGCTACCAAGGCCTGGGAGAGAAAATGGAATTCAGGCTATTCCCTGAGTCTCCCAAAACTTTGGGGGTAGTACTTCCCTGGGTGGGGCTGCCTACCCCTACTACCTCCCCTACTAACTTCCTAATCCTGCCACGGACATTAGTTCCCTTTCCAATGTTCCCTTACCCACTCTAAACCACTGTTTGGACACTTGATCCTCAGTGTTTTGGAGGACAAGCAGCCTAGAAGGGTCACTAGACCTGTTGTTGCTTGATTTCCTTTGTACTCTCTTTGTACTCCTTTGTAGATAGTGTGAGTGAGAGTGAGTGTGTGTGTGTGTGTGTGTGACGAATGAAACAAATAACACATGAATACAAAAATGTAGATTTTGGTCTCATATTCAATGCACTAAACCCTGTGATTGTAGCTATAAAAAAAAAAAAAATCCCAGTTGATACCCCAGAATCGTGGATATGGCAACTGCGCGGTAATATCCCGTGATTGGTTGGAGTGAATGTGTTTGATTTCGTAGGTTGTTTGTGATAAACATTAAAATAACTGTTTCATTGTAATTATTTGACTCATCATATCTACAAAGTACAACAGTGTCTTTTATTATAAATCTCGTAGGTGCCGTCTAGCATTGATATTTTGCAATACAAGCAGGCATTAACCAAACATGCATCTGTACCAAAGTCAACTAATGCCCAAACGAACACTTTCAGTTCAGTACACTAATTTAATTTGTAAATTAAATGACATTTGACTCTTTAAGTGCATATAAAAAGGTAGTAACACACTTTAGTAGGCTACATGTAATATAAGGCAAGTACTACATTTAAAGTAGCCTACATGTTTATGGAATTTATTAAATGTAGTGTTAGGGGAGGGGGGGAATGGTTGGAACAGCTGTTCCTGAGGTGGGAAGTTTAAATCTATTGACCAGACTCTGTTATCAAGCTTTTCACTCAGTGACTCAGAGGTATATTAAATTTAAATATATTCATGAGTATACACATATTTATTTTGCCAATACTATTTATTGTATTTTAGTGGCACGACAATAGGGTGGCCTACAGCTGTGAAGATATTCTCCTGTTGTTTACCCTCAACAACTCTGCCTCACCAAGCCTATAAACCACTTGCGAGTTTCAGGCTATAAACAACTGGTTAAGTTATCACTGGTTGGGATGGTATTGGTTGAGATGGTTACTGGTTGAAATGGTAACTGGTTGACTTGAGACTGGTTAGGATGTCACTGGTTGAGGTTGCAAGGTTAAACTGACATGGAACCAGCTTTCTCAGCTAAATCGTTTTTGTTTCTACTTTCTCTGCTCAGCCTAATCTTTTCTATTAGGCCTATATCTTTCTCTGATTAATCTTATTTGTTCTATCTTGTCTACAACGCTCATTTATTGAGCTTATTCTCTTCCTTCTTTCTGCTTTCATCGGATGGGTGGATGTGAATGTACTGCTTGTGATGTTCAGGGCAAAAGGAAGTGGGAGCTGTAGACATCGATATTTAGCTGAATTAACAGCGAAAATGCGGTTGTAAATTTAATTATACATAACCATCATAACCCTACATTATTATTGTACTTTTGTTTAGTATTGATTATAGCCTAAAACTCGCAAGTAGTTCATAGGCTTGGTGAGGCAGAGTGTTGAGGGTAAACAACAGGAGAATATCTTCACAGCTGTAGGCTGCCCGATTTTTGTACAAGTAAAGTACAAGAAATAGCATTGGCTACATAAATGTGTATACTCATTAATATATTTACATTAATATATCCCTGAGTGAAAAGCTTGATAACATAATCTGTTCAATAGATTTAAACTTCCCGCCTCAGGAACGGCTGTTCCCACCACTTCCCCCCTCCCCCAACACTACATTTAATCAATTCCATGAACACATAGGCTATTTTAAATGTAGTACTTGCCTTATATTACATGTAGCCTACTAAAGTGTTTTACTACCTTTTTATATGCACTTAAAGAGTCAAATGTCATTTAATTTTCAAATGAAATTAGTGTACTGAACTGCAAGTGTTCGTTTGGGCATTAGTTGACTTTGGTACAGATGCATGTTTGGTTAATGCCTGCTTGTATTGCAAAATATCAATGCTAAACGGCACCTACGAGATTTATAATAAAAGACACTATTATACTTTGTAGATATGACGAGTCAAATAATTACAATGAAACGGTTATTTTAATGTTTATCACAAACAACCTACGAAATAAAACGCATTCACACCAACCAATCACGGGACAATACCGCGCAGTTGCCAGATCCACGATTCTGGAGTATCAGCTGGGAAAAAATCAAGTATAGTAACCACACTCAATATCACTATACTCTGTTTCTTTTCAGCTGACGGTAAATTGAATCCCTTAGTAACCAATTTCTCGATAACTAACAGAAAAAATATGCAACTACTATGTCTCTGCATCATATTTTCCCCCTCAGACGGATTATGTTCCGATAAGATACAGGAGGCGGTTGACGCAGCTTTTGGGTCTAGAATTTGGCTCAAGAGTGTTTTGGAAACCTTCACATTTCTCTATTCCCAGCCACCAGAATTATGAATTATGTTTATTGTTATGTATCGTATGTCAATAGATGGCTGAATGACTATACTACATGAAAATAAAAAAAAAAAAAATTAAATAAATGGAAATATAGAATAGAAACGTACTCCCGAATACAAATATTGACCGCATAATTGTGTTCCCACCGTCCTATCTCGGAATTTTGAGTGATGACCATATATTCTTATATACTAAAATAAAGGTATTTTGTCTCCTCTTTCCAATGGTGAAAACGGAAATTGTCTATCTTCAATAGTTTTCAAGCACTGGGCAAAAACAAAAACAGTAATATGTTGCCGGATATGGTTTATAACATGATTTATTTATGTTTTGGTTACGAGGTGTATAGTTTTCAATTTGGTCTGTATGAATGCGCGAGATAATGACAAAGATGATAAATAAAACTAGAACTTCCTAAGACAAATACCTTTTTTTCTATGAATATTTGAAATCACGGGTCGAAAAAGCGAATATTTACTTTCCGCCGTCGCCCCACCCTGGATAAAAAGCTCACTCCGAGCAGTTCCCCACCTCGGCGTCGCGGTATTTGCTCAGGTATGTATGTAATAGTATATATCACCTGAATCGGAAAATTATGCTCTTTCTAATGGTGAAAACCACACCACTACATCATAATTGGTTCGCGAGCTATGGGCAATTGTTTCCGTGCAATTAGATTGTGGTGTAAATGAAAGACAATGTTTATCACAGGACATTATTTTAGCCACAATGTTTGTAATAATATGTAATAGTATACATCACCTGAATCGGTAAATTATGCTCTTTCTAATGGTGAAAACCACAATACTACATTATAATTGGTTCACGTCCTATGGGCAATTGTTTCCATGCAATTTGATTGTGGTGTAAGATTGTGGTGTAAATGAAAGACAATGTTTATCACAGGACATTATTTTAGCCACCATTGTTGCTCCCCCCCCCAAAAAAAAAAAAAAATCCCCCCCCCAAAAAAAACAAAAAAACAAAAAAAATATATATATATTGTATATAATTATCAAAATTATATATAATTAGATATAATTATGTACAGTATATATATATATATATGCTGTATATATATAATTTATATATAGAATATATAACAATCTCCACCACTGCTCTACCACCACCACCACCACCACAACTACCACCATCTCCACCACCACCACTGCCGCTCTACCACCACCATCACCACTGTTGCTCCACCACAACCACCACCACCACAACTACCACCACCACAACCACCACAACTACCACCACCACAACTACCACCACCACCACAACTACTACCACCACCACCACAACTACCACCACCACCACCACAACTACCACCACCACCACAACTACCACCACCACCACAACTACCACCACCACAACTACCACCACCACCACAACTACCACCACCACCACCACCACCACCACCACCGTGTTGACAGAAATGTGGAGGCATATATACATTATATAATTATATATAGGCCTATAATTACATAATAATAAATAAATAGTAACAACACAAAATAATAAAAATAAATTAAATAAAAATAATAATATATATACTGTATACTGTATACTGTATATATAAATATATATATTATATATCTATAATATATACATCTCCACCATCACTGCTCCACCATCTTCACCACCACCACCATCTCCACCACCACCACCACCACCACTGCTGCTCTACCACCACCACTCCTGCTGCTCCACCATCTCCACCTCCACCTCCACCACCGTGGCGAAAGAAATTTTGACTGTACTTACCCTGGGATGGCATGACAGTGTATGCTATATAATTTCCTAAACTACACAAACACAATATCCATCGATAACCCAACGATATATGCACTTCGTTTGGGTTGTATTAGGGTGGAAATACCACCCAGGCTGGGCAAAATGGAGGCCCCTCGGTTTAAAGGGCCTGGCAGAGCCATCTAGGAGCTTGACTGCTGAGTGAAGACTGGCCTCTACATCACCCGCGGACGCCATAAAGCGTCATAAACTTATTTTTGGTGAATATAATAAGTTCATATGACGCTCTAGCGTCATATGAGTTTTTAGGCCATACCTCCAGCCGCGATAGCGTCATATGAGTCGGAGAGTGTTAAGACCAAGTTTATATAATTAGCCCCATATTAAACTACAAAATCTTGAAAATAACTGAGAAATGTTGATGGGAACTTTGTAATTTACCGCAGCTGAAAAGAAACAGGGTATAGTTTATTTTTAACTGAGAAATATTTGCCCCCAAACATTCTGTTTAACTATAAAACGGGCACCGGCAAACGGACTGTACTTCTGCCCATCTATTTCCTGATTAACCCTTATTTAGCGGGGTCGGACTTAAGTCCGATACGAGAAAATTGGACTAAATGGCGTGGTCGGACTTAAGTCCGTGGGCGTATTCCCGCCCTAATTTTGGTGGAAAGCGAAACTTTGTGGTCAGGCGGTGTACTACAAGGGCCCACCCACACATCCCCACTGCGTGACCGTGACTAAGTGACCCTCAAGCAGCCATAATGGAAGGTCAAGATTTGCCCGTGTTCGATTCGGTGGCCGCCAATCCCTAGTGCGTCGCGCCACCCTACTAACCACGCCCGGCTCACCACCCAGAAACTAGATATCATGCTGAACTCTTCAGAACTTTCTAATAAGCTGTTGGATGAAACCGTCGAAGGTCTGGGTGAGAGTTTTGGTAGTGTGGATGACTCGGAAGACGAAAATAACCCGATCATAGGCTTTCACCCCAAGCATAATTTGCGTGGGGTGGATGTTGTGGTTGATATTGGACAGACCCTTAGCAAATTGGAGACGTTCCTGACGAAGAACATACTGGTGTGGGTGTTGGTAAGTACAATTTATATTTTATAATTGCTTGAAAATGTGATTGCAAGCATTTTATCACCTTACGAGCGGCTGGTGGAGTATATTTCACTGTGCTGCCCAGCGGGTTTTTTTTTTAACCCTAAATGGGGTTGTTCCGTGCTCTTTTTCATGCATAAACAAGACCCAGAGCGTAATACAAGTATGTATCCTGAAAGTGCGTAAATTGAGCTTTCCAATGACACCCGAACCATCCTTTTACGATCACTGGTTGTCTTTCAACG
Organism: Paralithodes platypus; assembly: GCA_032716605.1. Lineage (NCBI taxonomy): Eukaryota > Metazoa > Arthropoda > Malacostraca > Decapoda > Lithodidae > Paralithodes > Paralithodes platypus. Next base: position 7,313,877 of record CM064551.1, read on the forward strand.
ATCGTAAAACACGAGTGAAAAAACCCTAAAATACAGTAATTTCCTTATAGAATTCCCTGTGTGGCGAGCGGTCTTGAGGTAATTTATGCTCCTAATCACCGCTCCGCTCTCTCTCAGAGCACATTACGTCCTCAAAATTGCACTCTACAAGAAATTTCCTTTGCATTTATAGCGTATTATTTGCAGGCGTTCGGTAAATTTCTTACGGTAATACAAACAACGAAAGATTGAATATTTGTGCTTGGCATTATATGATTGTGGAGAACAGATGTAGGCCTACCGTATATATTATGTTTTCATATATTATATGATACATGTGTAACATTTTTATATTATCACTACTCTCTCTCTCTCTCTCTGTCTCACTCTCTTTGTTTGTACTCCTTTGTACTCTCTTTGTCTGATGTAGACCAGGGCACGCCCCTAACTAATCTCTTCCCTCCCAGGGGAAATCACACCTAGCAGATGTTTTTGACCTCCCCTCTCTCTCTGTCTGTCTTCCTCTCTGGGTCTACCTATACTGCATGTGACATTGAAATTGCTTGAGAGTTTGATTGCAAGCATTTTATAGCGTATTATTTGCAGGCGTTCGGTAAATTTCTCACGATAACCAGGGTGTATGGTACATTTCTCACGATAATACAAGCAACAACGAAGCTTGGCGAAGATTGTGGTCTACAATATACCTTTTTATAATTGCATGTGACCTTGTAATTGCTTGAAAGTTTGATTGCAAGCATTTTATAGCGTATTATTTTCAGGCGTTCAATAAATTTGATAAATATATCAAAATAAATCCTGTGGGACTATGAAATAGCTATTATTGGACAAGGACAATATTTTGTTCATCCCTCCACTGGAACATCAACAACAATGTCAACAACGTATCGCCGTCGGCAATCGTAAGATTCAGAGTCGTAAAGATTCCAGGACCAGCTCAATAGAAAATGAATGAATGAAATGAATGAGTGTGCAGTACTGCCAATACGTATAGCGACTTCCACTAGATCTAGAGACCTTTACTTCGATCTAGCAGCAATGACTTACACTAGCGGTTTTGTTTTGAAATTTCAGAACAATTTCGAAGTGATATTATATGGATTTTGCCAATTCATATTTCTAGTGGTATTTATCATGTCTTACATCTAACAATATATGCTAGCGGATTTAATTTCAATTGGTAACCCTCCCGCTCTAGTCGGCTCCAAGAAAATCGATAATGGTGGCACTTTAGTAAACAGGTGATAAACATAACCGCATGCGTATCGGTTTGGTGTATCGGTATTATGGTAAGTTGGCTACCTACTATTGTTTATACGATATAGTAAGTAATGATAAGTAAATTATTATATATTATATATAAAACAAAAACAAAATTCATGCAAAGCAAGCGAAACAGAGAGAGAGAGAATGCAGAAACTGAACTGAAGAAAGAGTGAAAAAGATATAATCATACAGAAATATTACAAGCAAATAAATGAAATAGAGGGATTAGTTAGAGAAAATAATAATGAGAAATACATAATACGGATGAGGAAGAGGGAAAGCGAGCGAGCCAGAGAGAGAGAGAGAGAGACAGGAAGAGTGAGAGAGATTAGAGAAAATAGAGAGATTGCAAGCATTTTATAGCGTATTATTTGCAGGCGTTCATGAAATTTCTTACGGTAATACAAACAATGAAAGATTGAATATTTGTGCTTGGCATTATATGATTGTGGGGAACAGATGTAGGCCTACCGTATATATTATTTGTTCATATATATATGATACATATGTAACATTGTTATATTATCACGACACTCTCTCTCTCTCTTGTCTCTTCCTCTCTGGGTCGGTTACCTATAGCCTACATTTATAATTGCATGTGACCTTGAAATTGCTTGAGAGTTTGATTGCAAGCATTTTATAGCGTATTATTTGCAGGCGTTCAGTAAATTTCTTACGGTAATACAAACAACCAAACCACGAAAGATTGAATATTTGTGCTGCACATCCCTCATACGAAATACCATTCCCACCGTATAGAGAGAATACAGAAACTGAACTGAAGACAGAGTGAAAAAGATATAATAATACAGATATATTTCAAGCAAATAAATGAAATAGAGGGATTAGTTAGAGAAAATAATAATGAGAAATACATAATACGGATGAGGAAGAGGGAAAGGGAGCACAAGAGAGGGAAAGCGAGCGAGCCAGAGAGACAGACAGACAGGAGTGAGAGAGATTAGAGAAAATAATAATGAGAATTACATATACGGATGAGGAAGAGAGAGAGAGAGAGAGAGGGAAAGCGAGCAAGCCAGAGAGAGAGAAAGAGAAACAGACAGACAGACAGGAGAGAGAGAGAGAGAGAGAGAGAGAGAATACAGAAATAAGGAGAAATAAGAGAAAAATAAGACCGATTACCGAAGGAATACTAGACGCGCGAGAGGCCGAAGTCAGGCCAAAGCGAACGCAACCGAACGCGCCTGGGAAATAGACCAAAAAGTACCTCCTCTTCCTCACCTCTTCCCACCCTCCACACTCATTCATAACATCCATTCATAGACTTATATGGGGAGACGAAGAGTTGCTCTTTCCAAAAATGATAATTTCGTTCGCATTGGAGCCATAGTAACGGCGCTAGGGCGAGTGAAATTGAGCGAATATTTCGGGATTATGCCCGCTGAGCGGTACAGTGTAAAATACCTGACCACCCGCTAAATAAGGGTTAAGGGGGATTTTTTATTATTTTTATTTTTTTACCCCCTTCGCCCTTATGTTTAGCATACCGTAATAGTTTTGATATTTAATGACGTTCGTTCCATTAGTTTGTCGATTTTATGATCTTTCACCCTATTTCTTTGTCAATATCAAGACCTTTTGTGTCATTTAGGTGTCGATATTTCCCTGACGAGCGATAGCGAGCCTTTCATATTAGAAGGAACCGGCGAGGAAACTCAAAAATAAATCTATAAGTAAATGCATAGACCAAAAAAAACAAGCACTACCCCCTTTAATGTCTGATTGCTGTACTAATGTTATGAGCTAACCCCTTCTGTATCGTCGATATTTTTAAAATTTTAGCCATGCTATATTTAGACGATTTTGTGCAATTTATGAAGGATCTGTGGTAATAAAAAGGGTTAACTAATATAGTTCAAAGCCTGTTAATTGCTGGAGGCCCTTTTATAAACTGAATAAAATAATCTAATAGTAGCCAGAATAAAGTTAAAAGGACAGCACCGGTACTGAAAGGGTTGAAGAGGTTTAGTGTGAACATATCTGGCTTAGTTTGTGTGTGTGTGCTATAAGTAACTAGACTGTGGGGGGTCACCCATTATCTTTTAGTCGTGAATGTATTTAACCCTTAATTAGCGGCGCGCAACATAAGTCGAGTATAATAAATCTGGACTATCTGGCGGCGCTTGACATAGGTCGTGTGGCAATTTCAGCACGTAATGTTGCTGAGAGAGAGAGACAAGTGGTGGCAGGAGAGTAGCGAGCGTATGACTGCTCCAGACCACCGCGGCGAACCTACTGACACGAATCCCACCTCCTCCCTCCCTCTCTCACTCGCTATATACGGAATTGTATGGGGAAAGTGCCGAATTACATGCTTTTTGCACTCGCGTTGCACGGTTGTTGCAAGAAAACTAGCCATCATAAAAGGATCGTTATGGTGTCATTGGAAAGCTCTGTTTATGCCCTTTCAGGGATAGATACTTGTTTTACGCTCTGGGTCTTATTTAGGCATGAAAATGATCACGTAAACAGCCCTATTTTGGGTAAAAACACCCCGCTGGGCGGTACATATAAATAAACCGCCTAGGCCGCTCGTAAGGTGTTAACACACAAAGAGCGGGTGGTAGGGTATTTTACACTGTGCCGCCCAGCGGGGGCTTTTACCCTAAATAGGGTTGTTTCCGTGCTCATTTTCATGCATAAACAAGACCCAGAGCATAAAACAAGTATCTATCCCTGAAAGGGCGTAAACAGAGCTTTCCAATGACACCTGAACCATCTTTGTACGACCACTGGTTCTCTTGCAACGATCGTGCAACACGAGTGCAAAAAAACTAAAATAAGGTAATTTCCGTACATAATTCCCTGTGTAGCGAGTGAAAGAGGGAGGGAAGGTGGTATACAGTTCAGTACGTCCACGGTGGTCGTAGGGAGCGGTCATAAGGTTACTACGCTCATCCCACCACTCAGCTCTCTCTCTCAGCAACATTACGTGCTGAAAATGGCACTCGACATATGTGGTGCACCGCCACATAGTCCAAATTTATTTAACTCGACATATGTCGTGCGCCGATGGTTAAGGGTTAATTATATAATTGTAATACCACTAAATTATTATAGAAAATGGGAATTGGCAATAATAGAAAATTAGTATACTGGAGACAGACTACAACATAATAGTAGTAGTTAAAATAAATGTCACCGCTACTGAATGGGTTAAGATTTTATTGTCAAAACTGATTCATTGTATTGTCAGCTGGGTCGCGGTGATTGAGAGAGAGAGAGATTAGTAACCAACATAAGATGAACATGACATAACTGGTACTGAACGGGGTTAACATTATACTGTAAGTGTATGCTTATCAGTTTATTTAAATATCGCCATGAACTTCTACTCGAACTTATTGTGGGATGAGCTTATTTATTTACTAATTTATGTGTCTTTTTACTATTTTTCTAGTTCCCTAGACCTCCATCAACCTTAAAATTAAACCCCCTTGACCCACTTTCAAGATAAATTTGTAGGCCTACATGTTTTGGTAGGAAAATTTCCCGGCCAAAGGCCGGTTCCATTTAAATTACTGGCTCGCTACAGCTCGCCAGGAAAAAATTGACACCTAAATAGCACGAAAGGTTATTAATTTGACAGAAATTGGGCTAAAGTTTTTAAAATATCCAAACTAATTGGGCGAACATCTTAAAATCTCAAAAGCAATGGGGCTAAACATGAAGGAGAAAGAGGCTAGTGGGGCAGATAAGTGAAACAATCATTCAATTGGTGATACAAGCACCAAATTTGGCATGGACATCCTCCAGTAGCTATATTTTAAGAACAAATTGTTAGCCACCTGAAAATTAAAGATGGCTGCCATTTTTCAAGATGGCCACCAATGCGATAATGTTTTGACATGACATTTGACACAGATGTCCAACGTAAATGATATTGGTACCAATTCTAATGTTATTTACCATGCAGAAAACAATGTTATCATTCGTTAATGTCTCAGAATCTTATTATCCACTGAAAAATGCAAGATGACCACCATATTTCTTCTTTTGTCACTCACGAATTGTCTCATAGTGCTTCTGAGCTTTATTTTTGGACGTACTTATGAAATTGTGCATCACAATGTGTATTTTCATGAACTTATTGGCAGCCATCTTGAAAAATGGTGGCCATAAGATTGTGAGACATTTAAGAATGATGGCATCATTTCCAGCATAGTAAATATCATTAGAATTGGTACCGGTACCAATATATTTTATGTTGGACATCTGTGTCAAATTTCATGTCAAAACATTATTGCAGTTGAAAAATGGCAGCCATCTTGGATTTTCTGGTGGCTAACATTTTGTTCTTAACCCTTATTTAGCGGCGAGCAACATAAGTCGAGTTAAATAAAGCTGGACTATGTGGCGGCGCTCGACATAACTCGAGTGGCAATTTCAGCACGTAATGTGGCTGAGAGAGAGAGACAAGTGGTGGCAGGAGACTAGCGAGCGTATGACTGCTCCAGACCACCGCGGCGAACCTACTGACACAAATCTCAGCTCCCTCCTCCCTCTCTCACTCGCTACATACTCAATTATGTACTGAAAGTACCGAATTACCTGCTTTTTGCACTCGCGTTGCACGGTTATTGCAAGAAAACTATCCATCATACAAGGATCGTTATGGTGTCATTCGAAAGCTCTGTTTATGCCCTTTCAGGGATAGGTACTTGTTTTACGTTCTGGGTCTTATTTAGGCATGAAAATGATCACGTAAACAGCCCTATTTTGGCTAAAAACACCCCGCTGTGCGGTACACATAAATAAACCGCATAGGCCGCTCGTAAGGTGTTAAAATATAGCCTCTCGGGGATATTCATGCCAAATTTGGTGCTTGTATCATCATTTGAAAGATTCAAGGTAAAATCTGCACATATCCGACCCACTAGGTCAAGAAAAAAATCCCTCAAGTCGAACTATATCCTTAATGTGTGTGTGTGTGCGTGCCTGTAACCATTATTTCGTGCTAATGGTCCTAAACTGTAGTAAATAAGTAAGACGGAGAGGGCCATTACTCTTCCTCTTAAGCTCGGTTCACACATGCACGAATTAACGTCCCGTCCGTCCCCGACCCCTTAATTCGCCGTGCCTAGGCGGCGTCCTTTTTGTGCAGCATAAAATGATCCGTGTGGGTCGGGGCAACTGCCAGAAAACGTGTTATGTCGGGGACACCCATAGGACACACACGGGAGCAGTCGTCGTCTAGATGCAGCCTGGCGGCGTCTAGCCGACGACTACTTCCGTGTGTGTCCCGTGAGTGTCCCGGCAAAAAAACGTTGGAATGGCCCTAGTGGCCATCGTGGCCACATGGGGCCTCCAGATTGATGCCGTCCTGCCTATTTTCTTGGTCGGGGACGGACGTGACGTTAATTCGTGCATGTGTGAACCGAGCTTTACAGAACCTCCTCTCTTTATATTCTCCATTCGCATATGCCATGCATTTATATTGGCTTTCTTTTCTTCTTCTTCTTCTTCCTTTTATTTATTATCTCTGTTCTTCTCTTTATTTATCCTCTTTTCTTCCTGAAATGCTGGGTGCGAATGGAATTTAACCCTCCTGAAAACTCCCCCGGCCCAGGTGCCTGGTGCCTGGCTCGAACCCTGGAGGGATTTAAACCCGCCTAAAAACCCACAGGTTTTGAGATGCATTGGGTGGGGTTCGAACCCTGGTTAGTGACCATATCCTCCATAGGTCAACCAGGCCCGCGCACTAACCCACTGTACTACCACGGACGTAGAATAGTATAGTAACCTTAGTCCTCTTTGTAAGAACCAGGTGATAGTCTCGTGGTGATTCACGTGATGGGTTTATTGGACTTCGCCATCAACGACTATTTTACACTATACCAGACGTCAACTCGGGTAGTACATTATTGGGGTTGCGGGATATTTTCGAGGGCATTACGCGACGAAAGTGAAATACCCAAGGAACGAAATTCCTGAGAGCGAAACTCCCATCCCCAACGAGATCCCCGGTCCCATTTCCATCCCCGATTTGGCCTCTCTCTCTTCCACCTCATTCCACATGTTATATGTCTCTCCTTTCACAGTCTTCTAGTATACAAACCACACTACTTTACACCCTGACATTCCTGATGTACTGAACAAGTGTATATTTAAGTATGTAACCACCATACAGACTATAATACTTTCATTGTGTAGGTTCGAGGCGATCTAAAGACACCTTAGCTTCCATTTCACAACAAATCAGATCGTGATTACGTTAGCCCTGTATTTAGTTATATAACAATCATAGTCCCCCAATTCTAGCAATTATATGTCCCTAACCTCCCGTTGTTTTATCCACTAACTATATATTTTCCCAACCTTCCTAATACAACCTCCATTTCACTAGACAAAATACCTAGGAGTAATTCCGAGATTTAATTATGCAATTACACTAGACAGCCCCATAACTCACTGAGATCCACATTGCTATTTTATTGATGTACCAACTCTCTAATGTTAACATAATTTAGGGAACTTGTAGAAAGGAAAGACACCTATCTTCGTTCCCCCATTTTTAGAAGTTATCTATCCATAACCTCACGTTGCATTGTTCTTCTGTCAATTTGTGTCCCTTGCCAGTTCCTGTATTGATTTATGCCTGTTGATTTAGATAAGTTAATTACGAGTTATGTAACAACCTTTAACCACGACTCTATACACCCGATAACCCTATGCCAGTTATTGTATTGATTTAGGCCTGTTAATTCGGATAAGCTTACTATGACCAATCTGCATACAATTATCAAGAGAGATGCAGGAAAGCTACCTAGTATCTCTCTCTCCATTACGAGTATAGACAGATGTAACCCCATGCTCAGCTGTCCCCCTTTTTAGTAACTAAGTATATATATATAATCTGAACCAGAATTTTGCCCGACCGATATTAATACGACAAAGCGGCACTGTCCTTTTGTCGGGTTGTGTCACGTGCATAAACACTAGGTTCCATCATCTTATTATGACGACGGCTCTAATACCGTCATTCATGCATGCATTCATTCTTAGGATAATTATCTCTTATCTGCCATTGTGTTCCTCTCTTCCATTTCTTTCCATGCCTATTATACGTCTTTGGTCAATCAACCTCTTTTAGTATACAACACACACGATTCTATTTTACTTTGTGACCCCATGCTCAGTCGAAACCTTTTGGGTCACCCTGTCACTTTCTCCTTCACGTACCGCTGCACACAGCACTCTACCTGTTTTATCGTAGGGCCCTGCCACCCCTATGTCCCGCGCATTAAGGATCACTGTCAAAGTTCACGAGCGCCGCAGCGACCTAGCCTTGCCCCACAGCCCTTCCAATTCACAACCCTCCCCCTGTAAAGACGCCATACGAACGTTATAACCTGCCGACTCAGTTCGTTCACTAGCCCTAACAAATGGAAGGTAAAGGCCTAGCCTTGTACCCCCCTTAACTATGCTCTAACTCACAACCTGAACCAGAGCAATAGCCGGCACGAGGCTAGACCGACCACCTCTCGCCCCCTTTAAAAATGTAGTTTTCCCACTGACTTGCACTTTCACAAAACCACTATTCTTCACACCCACGAGTGATCCTCGTACATGAAAACTAGATGTAGTGATCAACCCTAACTAGGAATATACCTCCTGACAATGTGAACTCGTATCTCAACCCAATTAACGTAAGAACTCCCTATAACCATATTCAGGGCGCGGCATGCACCCCCCCGCCTCCCGACCCCACGGGGACACCACCAACCCCCGCGGAGGTTTACCATGAACCACGCAAGCTAGCAAATTCTTGCCAGACAACAGGTGAGTTTCCAACAGGTTATGAACTACAAGTCTAGATACCTATCCAAATACCATCCTACCCCATCCTTAACTAAACCCGAAATCCCCCCTAATCCATCCTAGATTCCGAATAGCATGTCAGCTAGACCAGAGAAGCATACTTATGTGAATTGAGGAAAAATGCTTTCCTGCCTGGGCCCATATAGCGCCAAAGTAGTACCCTTCCCTTGAGAACAAATCCTGCCCTAATCGACTCTAATAGTGACTTGCACTAGAGTACAGATGTCCACAATACTCAATCATGTTACAGACTACCTATTGCCGAGATAAAGACCCCCTCACTACCCCCCTAAGTTAACCAGAATAAATTAACTCCTTCACAACCCCGACATCCAGACTTCTAGAAGATTCTGAACACCCCCCTTGACCAAGCCTATAAATAATGCCACAGAGGCAACATTAATCAGTTCGTCAGTAGAGATCAAAGTAACGGCTGTGCCGCTCTGGTTGAAGTCTATTAACCCTCCACCCCTCAAGATTCTCGATAATTGCGGTGCCCGCGTGGTCCGTGCAAATCTGTGAGGAAGTGAATTAACCCTTGTGGATGTTTTATTGCAATCGGGAGCTCCGAAGGTAATATTAGATCTGCAGACAACAAATTCACCAATTATTGATTGTCTGATAAACATCTTGTAGGGTGTCCTCTTCTACTTGGGTTTACCAGCAATCATAACTCATAACTGGTCTAGGGCAGAAAGACCTTGTTATGTTAGAAGGGATTATGCGAGAAACTCTTAATTGAGGACTCTGCAAGAATAACTCATTGGCAACAATTGACTGTAGGCCTCATCAGCATTGTTGATAAAAAGGTGTAAAACCACCCGCGCCCCTTGAACCTTTCGTAAAGACCAGAGACAGTTTAAGAAAGTCGCTTCTCCCGACTGTCTTACGTTCGTCCGATTCATTGTTATTCCGGTTGAACCTGAGACAGTGCAATTTAAGGTCCCTAGTTAGAGTAACATATCGGGGCATCATCACCGGTTAAGCAAGTGAACCTATCTGTAACCTTCTCTACACTCCCGGACAACTTGGACGGCCCCGGAGCAGCTGTGAGCCCCTCCAACATCACCAACTCAAGATAACCAGGAAACTCTGTCACAGTGCTAATTCTCGAAGTACCAGTGTTACGGTACCATTAACTCAATGATCCGGGTATTCAGTTGTGTTTCGATTTTCTCGGATGCTAAGAGGAAAGTGATTACTATGCTAGTGTGTACTAAAATATATCAGTGAAGTTTAGACTAGGCGACTGACTCCCGAAATTATTTTTGCTATCAGGTTCAACCTCGCTGAAGAAATAAGTCCTCACAAATTGGACTGCGGCTCGGCTCAAGTGAAAGCAATTCTGAAATAAGTGATTGTGACATTAACCCGAAACCTGAATCGCCCCCACTGATATTCTGTCTTAAGTTTTACCTAACCAAGTGAACATACTAGACCAGTGAACCTAGCTACCGTTATTCCCTTTACATTATTTCTTGGGAAATAACTAATTACTTATAATTGCATCTTTGATTTCGAGGCATATTACCAGAGAGTTAATTAACGAGATATCTAGCCCATGTGATTCGTGTACCCTATGTATCATTGAAGTAATGTGATCAGAAGAATAATACCTGAACGTTAGAAGTGGGAAGTTAGTCTCTATCCAAATCCGCGAGAAGTGCTAGGAGATTGTAATAAGTCCAATAACCTATCTGAGTGCTCCAACATCTATTGTTCGTGGGAATCCTGTTACGTACATTATATCTAAGTGTTCTTTAGAATAAAGCTGCATTGTAAACCATTTCTCTGAGATTATCTTATGTCCTCTGTTGATTCTCTTTATGTATATTGCATGAAATCCTATAACCCAGTCTTGCAGAACCCACCTATACCAAGTTAATCCTGTGTAAAATCAGGGCATAACATTTGCGGCAGCGGTGGGATCTGGTTCGGATAGAGGATTTCATTGCATTGCATATTGTCAAACAATAGAAGCATGGTAACATCGCAAAAATGGCAGCTCGCTATTACACTCACATTCCCAAGTATGATGTAAACACGTATGATATCGCCACTTACTTAGACATAGTAAAGCCAGTGTTAGATTTGGCACTTCAAAATGACCGCGAGAAAACGCTGTTGCATTATTGCACATTATGCAGTTAGGAAAAGCCGTTTCCCAAATTGCTAAACAGGTAACGCCAAAGCTTACCTGGAACCAGTTTCGATCCCTCGTAATCCAGGGTCTAGGGCCAATTTTGGGTTCCCTCGACGCCCCCAAAATAATAAAAATCGACGAGATCAAGTATGAAGGGGATATCAATGTGACCCTTATACAACTCTTCAGATACGTGAGGACCACGTATAGCTCTCAAGATGACGAGCAATAAAATGAAAATGTATTCACCGCATTGTTCAACATCCTCCCATCCCACATCACCACTCATCTCGACCTTGACGGCTCCTTCGAGGAACACATGCTCTCCATTAGAGAAATGTGCCAACTCGACCAAGTAGTGTATGAAGGACACCCGGACGTCACCCTAGCCAAAATACAAAGGAGTACAAAGGAGTACAAAGGAAATCAAGCAACAACAGGTTTAGTGACCCTTCTAGGCTGCTTGTCCTCCAAAACACTGAGGATCAAGTGTCCAAACAGTGGTTTAGAGTGGGTAAGGGAACATTGGAAAGGGAACTACTGCCCTGGAACTAATGTCCGTGGCATAATTAGGAAGTTAGTAGGGGACAGAGGGGTTAGTAACTGAGGGAGGATAAAATAAAGTTATTCATTTACAAACGCAGTCAGTCGCGGGTTTGATGCGAGATATTTGTCTAGGCGAAGTTTAAATGAATCAACGGTGCTGCAGTCTATAACATCTCGGGGAAGCCCATTCCATAAGTTGACAACTCGCTTGAAGAAGACATTTTTAGCTTCGTGTGAGTTAAATGATTTACCAATAATTTTGCACCCGTTTCCCCACGTGTAATTAGATTGGTCGATAGTGAAGTACTTACTACAGATCATATTGTCGATGCCTTTGATGATTTGAACACTTGAATTAAGTCGCCTCTTAACCCTCTCACGTTCTTAACGCAATTTTGAGCCTATTAGGGATACTTTAAAACCTTTGTTACCATCAGGGGTATTTAGAAACCTTTAGTATAGTTACTTCAACCTCTGCAGTTGTCTTTGAGTTAGCTGTGGGCAGAAAACTAATTTTGGAGAGGTAATTATAAGAGTGAGAGAACTCTATTTCTTTGCTAATCTGGCAACCTCTGCGTCATATGGTCATGAGAGGGTTAATCTGCGCTGGGTTAAAGAAATAGATTTAATTCTCTAAGACACTCCTCGTATGGTTTGTTCTTTAGGCTAGGTATAATTTTGGTAACTCTACGTTGAACTCGTTCTAGCTTGTCTATATCTTTTTGGTAATAAGGGCACCAGGATTGAACGCAGTATTCCAGAAGAGATGCTCAAATGACCTGCCTATAAAGCCAATTATTTTGTTTGCCTTCTTAACAACTTCTGAACATTGTTGACTCGGTTTAGGTTACTCGATATTGTTACTCCCAGATCGGTTTCTCTGTTTAAATTCTTAAGCTGAGTGCCATTCATCAAATAGTTTGCTTTCTCATTTTGGTATCCGATATGTAGTACTTTACATTTATCCGCATTGAAACTCATTTGCCAAATTTGGGCCCAACATGACAACTTATCTAGATTGTGTTGCATATCGTCAATTTGGTCTTTTGAGAGTACGCTATTTGCAAATTTTGAGATTGTACAGGCGAGACCCTCATCTATGTCGTTGATGTATATTAGAAAGATAATTGGTCCTAGTACCGATCCCTGGGGTACCCCGCTACTTACATTGGTCCATTTAGATGCCTTACCGTTTATGACTACTCTTTGCTTTCTGTCGCCGAGCCAATTTTCTATCCATTTCAGCACACCGTCTTGTATTCCATGCGCTTTTAGTTTTAGCAGTAAACGTTTGTGGGGAACTTTGTCAAAGGCCTTTTGAAAATCAAGGTATATAATATCTACAGCTTTACTCTCATCGTAGAGGTTGAGGATATCGTGGAAGAAGTCTAAGAGGTTTGTTAAACAGGAACGTTTTTTACGAAAGCCGTGTTGAGTATCTTTAAGTATGTTATTTTCTTCTAATTGATTTACGAGTCTGTCTCTTATGAGTGTTTCTAGCATTTTACATACAACTGAGGTTAAGCTAATTGGACGATAGTTACTGGGTAGGGATTTGCTGCCTTTTTTTAATATCGGTGTTATGTTGGCTAGCTTCCACTGATCAGGCATAGTTCCAGACTGCAAGGATTTATTGAATAGCAACGTCAGTGGTTTAGAGAGCTCATCCTTAGCTACCTTTAGGACTCTAGGTGAGATTGTATCAGGTCCAGGCGTCTTATTTACCTTGAGTTTATCTAAACAATTCAATACTTCTCTCTCTGTAACGGTGATATTGCTTAGAACATCTGGCTTATCAATCTGAATCGGCGATGGTGTTGGGATATCACTGAGGTCTTCCGTTGTAAAAACTGATGCAAAGAAGTTATTGAGGGCATTACTCATTTGTACTTCGTCTTTGGTGTATTCTCCATTTTCATCGACTAACGGTCCAACAGTTGAAGTAACTACTTTTTTCTTTCTGATATAACTATAGAATTCTTTCGGGTTTGTTTTACTTTTATTCGCAACATGTGAGCACGTTAGATTCGTATGTCCCTCGCAAACCCAAGAATATCAAGACCAACAAATTCTCCGAGCATTATTCAAGATCCTCCCCTTATACATCTGGCATCATTTCCTGATCCACGGCCAGCCCTCCTTTTTACAAGACATCGATACGATCCGGGAGATGTTAAAACCACACTACCAAACACCTGCCCTGCCGCCTCCTCAACCTGGCGCCACCATCAACTCGAGTCCAAGGTCAGTTCACCCACATTCATCCACTGCCTCACATTCACCCTTAGTAAATGAAGCTCCTGTAAAAATCTCACCCCCAGCCATGTATAAACACCCTGTGAATCCCCTGCCCAACCCTAGAAAAAATAAAGTAAAAAAGAAACCCCTATCCACCTCTCCAGCCCCTATCCAAGAAACAAATGTATTCCTCCACATAACTCTATCATAAATAAGTCCCTTCATTCTCCTAAGAAATCAAACCCTGTGCACCCTTCCAAAATGACCCCCGATGAAATTCCAACCCCAGTGCACTCTTCCTTGCCTCTATCCCCTCTGACCATCCCTAAATTTTCCCCTGCCCAGCCATCCACCAACGATAATCTTCAATCACTTGTGTTACCCCATGAACCCCCTCCATTTTCTATGCCTGCCAACAAATCACATAACGCAAAAATTCCCACACCCACCATAACCAATTCCCTTTCAATGTCACCCCTGAAAAATGCTGGCCAGAAAATGAGTCCCCCCTCCACTCTCTCAGATGCACCTGTCACCCAGGAGAAACTTTCACCCCCGTCAATCCCTCAACAACCTATCACGCCTCTCACTTCCTCGGATTCATCACCTCTTCCCCCCTCAATTATTACCCTCAATTCCTTCACTTCCCCAACAATCCCCAACCTCAAACACCCTCCTTCATTCTCCGACTCTCTCCGTTCCCCCCACCCCCCGATCAGTAAAACCTCCCCACTTGTGTCAACTCCACCATCACTGCTCTCTCCTTCACCCTCAACCCAAGAAGATCACTCCCTCCTAGAAAGTTCTTCACCACCTGAAAATCCTAATGTCCCCATTCAGAGACCACTACAACCCCCACCACCTGTCCCCCCCTCAAAACTGTCAACCTCACCTCCCCAACCATCATCCCCCCACATACCCAACCTCTGTGAACACCTTCAAACACCCGCATCACCCAAAAAATAAACAGCTCCGCCTACCTCTTATTCCCCCCTCCCTTGTCACCCTCTCCAACATTACCCAAACCACTTCTAAATCCAACTCCAGTAACACCCCCGCTCGCCAACCTCTGCCCCATAATCCAGCACCAGAACCGAAATCTCCACCAATGTCTACTTCATCCATCCTACCAAATTCCACTCTTCTCCAAAACAAATCTCTTTCACAACAATCTCTCCAAACTTACCTACTCACTCCACCTCCACAATTTACCTGTCAATCTCTCACACCTCCACTCTCCAAAACCCCAGATCATCCTAAACTCTCAACCTCCACCATTTCTCACCCTGCCAGCCAACCCTCTCACGACCACATTCAGAACGCAAAATCACCCCCGTACATACCCCCTACCTTACCCCCCTCTTCACCATTACCCCATCCGCTCCAGATTCCACCTCCAAAGATCCCGCTCGACGAAATACCACGCCCATCCAAATCCCACCGCTGCCACCAATGAAATGCTGGGTGCGAAGGGAATTTAACCCTCCTGAAAATTCCCCAGGCCCAGGTGCCTGGTGCCTGGCACGGGGCTCGAACCCTGGAGGGATTTTAACCCTCCTAAAAACCCACAGGTTTTGAGATGCATTGGGTTGGGTTCGAACCATGGTTAGTGACCATATTCTCCATAGGTCAACCAGGCCCGCGCGCTAACCCACTGTACTACCACGGACGTACAATAGTATAGTAACCTTAGTCCTCTTTGTAGGAACTAGGTGATAGTCTCGTGGTGATTCACGTGATGGGTTTATTGGACCTCGCCATCAACGACTATTTTACACTATACCAGACGTCAACTCGGGCAGTACATTATTGGGGTTGCGGGATATTTTCGAGGGCATTACACTTCCTTTTATGTATCCACTTTTCTTCTTCCTTTTATTTATTCTATGTTCTTCCTCTTTTCTTCTTCTTCCCTTTTTTTATCCTCTTTTCTTCTGTCCTTTATTTATCCTCTTTTCTTCTTCTTCCCTTTATATCCTTTATTCTTCTTCCCTTTATTTATCCTCTTTTCTCCTTCTTCCCTTTATATATCCTTTCTTCTTCTTATTCCCTTTATTTATCCTCTTTTCTTCTTTCCTTTATTTACCCTCTTTTCTTCTGATTCTTTATTTATCCTCTTTTCTTCTGCTTCTCCTTTATTTATCCTCTTTTCTTCTTTCCTTTATTTATCCTCTTTTCTTCTGCTTCTCTTTTTTTTATCCTCTTTTCTTCCCTTTATTTATCCTCTTATTTCCTTTATTTATCCTCTCTTCTTCTTCTTGTCTTTATTTATCCTCTCCTTCCCTCATTTATTTATTCTCTGTTTTTCTTGTTCTGTTTAGTTATTCTCTTCTGTTGTCTTTTATTTGTCCTCTGTTCTTCTTCTTTCCAAAAAATTTCCTCTTTTTTTCTGCTACTCTCCTTTATTTATCCTCTTTTCTTCTTCTTCCCTTTATTTATCCTCTTCTTCTTCCCTATATTTATCCTCTTTTCTTCTTCTTCCCTTTATTTATCCTCTTCTTCTTCCCTATATTTATCCTCTTTTCTTCCTCTCTTTATTTATTTTGTACTCTTCTTCTTCCCTTTATTTATCGTCTTTTATTCTTCCCTTTATCTTCTTTTCTTCTTTCCATTATTTATCCTCTCTTCTTCTTCTGCTTCCTTTTATTTATTATGTTCTTCTTCCCTTTATTTATCCTTTGTTCTTCCCTTTATTTATCCTTTGTTCTTCCCTTTATTTGTCCTTCAGCAATTAACAGGCTTCAAACATTCTCATGTAACCATTTCTACTACCACAGATCCTTCTTAAACTTCACACAACCCTTTAAATATAGCTAGAATAAAATTAAAAAGACGTCGCTCGTACAGAAAGGGTTAAGGGGGTAGTACTCGCTTTCTCTGCACTCCCTTCTCCCTCATGTTTAGCATATTAGTATTGAGGTTTTAAGACGTTTGTTCCGTTAGTTTGGCGATTTTGAGACCTTTCGCCCCATTTTGTTCTCCAATTTAAAACCTTTCATGACCTTTAGGTGTCAATTTTTTTCCTGGCGAGCGATAGCGAGCTTCTAATTTTAGAAGGAACCGGCCTTCGGCCAGGACATTTTTCTATCGTAAAATGTACACATTTATCTTGAAAGGGGGTCTAGGGGGTGTTTTTCTAAGCTTGATGGAAGTCTAGCGAGGAAACTCAAAAATAAATTAATAAATATATATATATATACAGTAGACTAAAAACCCAGCACTACCCCCTAAGTGCTGTAACGTTCTTTGTTTCATCTTTCTATATCTATCCATCTATCTTTGAGTTTGTCCTTTAATTTTTAGTGATGTCAGTATTCTCTCTCTCTCTCTCTCTCTCACTCACTCACTCACTCATTCACTCACTCACTCACTCACTCAACCCACAACCCTGAATATTGCCGCTTGTTCAATCCTGGTGCCCTTATTACCAAAAAGATATAGACAAGCTAGAACGAGTTCAACGTAGAGTTACCAAAATTATACCTAGCCTAAAGAACAAACCATACGAGGAGCGTCTTAGTTAATTAAATATATTTCCTTTAACCCAGTGCAGATTAAGAGGCGACTTATTTCAAGTGTTCAAAATCATCAAAGGGCATCGACAATATGAACTGTAGTAAGTACTTCACTATCGACCAATCTAATTACACGGGGGGAAACGGTGACAGGTCAGTTGAACCAGTGCCACTTCAACCAATGCCACTTTAACCAGTGCTAACTCAACCAGTGGCCACTTCAACCAGTGACCATTTCAACCAGTGACCATTTTAACCAGTAGGTTAGGTTAGGTTAGGTTAGGTTAGGTTACTGGTTGAAATGGTCACTGGTTGAAGTGGCCACTGGTTGAGTTAGCACTGGTTAAAGTGGCACTGGTTCAACTGCCATGGAACCGGGGGAAACGGTTGCAAGATTATTGGTAACATTTTTAACTCGCACGAATCTAAGAATTTCTTCTTCAATCGAGTTGTCAACTTGTGGAATGGGCTTCCCCGAGATGTCATAAACTGCAGCACCGTTGATTCTTTTAAACTTCGCCTAGACAAATATCTTGCATCAAACCCGTGACTGACTGCGTTTGTAAATTAATAACTATTTTATTCCCCCCTCAAATTCATCAAGGATTATTGCGTATGAATATTACTAAGACGTTACTCTCCTTTTCCCAGATATACGAAAGATCACTTATAACTGTGTTATGTTACTAACCCATCTGTCCCCTACTAACTTCCTAATCCTGCCACGGACATTAGTTCCAGGGCAGTAGTTCCCTTTCCAATTTTCCCTTACCCACTCTAAACACCTGGATCCTCAGTGTTTTGGAGGACAAGCAGCTTAGAGGGGTCACTAAACCTGTTGTTGCTTGATTTCATTTGTACTCCTTTGTACTCACTCTCTCTCTCTCTCTCTCAAAATTTGCTGATGATACAAAAATTGCAAATAGTGTACTCTCAAAAGAACAAGTTGACGATATTCAACACAATCTAGATAAGTTGTCATGTTGGGCCCAAATATGGCAAATGAGTTTCAATGCGGATAAATGTAAAGTACTACATAATTATCGGATACCAAAATGAGAAAGCAAACTATTTGATGAATGGCACTCAGCTTAAGAATGTAAACCGAGAAACCGATCTGGGAGTAACAATATCGAGTAACCTAAAACCGAGTCAACAATGTTCAGAAGTTGTTAAGAAGGCAAACAAAATAATTGGCTTTATAGGCAGGTCATTTGAGCATAAAATCCAAAGACGTTATCCTAACCCTTTACAATTCCTTAGTCCGCCCTCTTCTGGAATACTGCGTTCAATTCTGGTGCCCTTATTACCAAAAAGATATAGACAAGCTAGAACGAGTTCAACGTAGAGTTACCAAAATGATACCTAGCCTAAAGAACAAACCAATAGAGGAGCGAGGAGCGTCTTAGAGAATTAAATCTATTTCCTTTAACCCAGCGCAGATTAAGAGGTGATTTAATTCAAGTGTTCAAAATCATCAAAGGCATCGACAATATGAACTGTAGTAAGTACTTCACTATCGACCAATCTAATTACACGCGGGGAAACGGTTGCAAAATTATTGGTAAATCTTTTAACTCACACGAATCTAAGAATTTCTTCTTCAATCGAGTTGTCAACTTGTGGAATGGGCTTCCCCGAGACGTTATAGACTGCAGCACCGTTGATTCATTTAAACTCCGCCTGGACAAATATCTCGCATCAAACCCGCGACTGACTGCGTTTGTAAATGAATAACTTTATTTTATCCCCCCCTCAGTTACTAACCCATCTGTCCCCTACTAACTTCCTAATCCTGCCACGGACATAAGTTCCAGGGCAGAAGTTCCCTTTCCAATGTTCCCTTACCCACTCTAAACCACTGTTTGGACACTTGATCCTCAGTGTTTTGGAGGACAAGCAGCCTAGAAGGGTCACTAGATTATTGTTGCTTGATTTCCTTTGTACTGCTTTGTACTCTCTCTCTCTCACTCTCACTCTCTCCCTCTCTCTCTTGATGTTCTTTTCAGACGTATCGGCCAGAAGTCAAGCATGAACCAAGGCGGAGGAGGAAGAAGGGAAGGCTGAAAAGTTAAGGGGAGATGGGCCGTTTTTCTGGTCCCCCTTTCCCTCTTGTTTAGCCTCATTAGTTTTCAGATTTTAAGATGCTTCCCACATTAGTTTGTCAATTTTAAGACTTTTTGCCCCATTTCGTTGTCAATATGAAGACCTTTCTTGCTATTTAGGTGTCGATTTTTTTCTTGGCGAACGACAGTGAGCCTGTAATTTTGGAAGAACCGGCTACCGAATAATGTACTTATTAACCTACAAGGGGGATCTAGTGGATGTTTTTTTTAAGTTTGATGGAGGTTTAGGGGGGAAACTAGAAAAATTTGAATAAATGAAAAAATTACCAAAACGTGAACCATCCCCCCGGGGTTAAGATAAGTCATTGGAATGAGGGGGGCGGGGTTGGGGGGGGGGGGGAGGGGGGGAGAATCTTAGAGTAAGTAAATAAATGCAATGAATATAATACATTGGCGACATTAATTTATAACTGAGCAGCAATAATACAGCAATGGTTGAAGAACACGAAATTTAACCCCTTCTGTACCAGCGACGTCTTTTTAACTTATTCTGGCTACTGTTAGACGATTTCATCCAGTTTCAAATGGGCCTCCAGCAATTACCAGGCTTCGAACTATCTCACTTAACGCTTTTTATTAACACAAATTGTTCGTAAACTGCATAAAATCGTATAAATACAGCTAGAATAAAACTAAAAAGACGTCGCCGGTAGGGAAGGGTTAAGGGGGAAGGATTTATTTATTAGTTGATTTATTGATTTATGTATTATTTATATGGGTTCCTCCCTAGACTCCCCTAAAGATGTTTCCCCCCATTTCTTTGTAATTTTTAAGACCTTTCGTGATATTGAGGTGTCGAGTTTTTCCTGCATTGATGTCTCATATGGATAGTATGGTATCAATAATCCATCTTAATGACATAGATCCTTGTTAAACTGCATACCATCGTCTAATTTTAGCCAGTATCAGAGGTAAAAAGGCGTTATGGTGGTGAAGGGGATAAAGATAAAGATAAAGTAAGAGTAGTACAGCCTATGCCCGAGAGGGAGTAAGTTGGAATATAGAAAAAAAAAAAAAAAAAAAAAAAAAAAATCAGTGGTAAGTAATGGGCCTTTCTTTACACGGCTGTGTGTGTGTGTGTGTGTGTGTGTGTGAAAGAGAGAGAGAGTGAGAGTGAGTATGAGTGAGTGAGTGAGATATTATAACTACCGGTATTCATATCATCACCAACCCACCATTATATTTATAAATAAACCTACTTAATGAAATTAATGAAACAATGAATTTAATAAAATATAGTACATCCACTGTAGTTAATAAATTGAGAGTAATAAGCTTCGTTACAATAATCATAAGTACCTAAAAACAACCGTATTTATTATTAATACATTTATAAAAGTTATACAGCATCATACCACAAGGTCAGGATGTCAACTTTAGCCAGATTTTGTAACTAAAAATAATTATATGCCTACTTAGGTGTATGACAATTCACTAAATTGAACTATATCTGAGGTATACAGACACTGAACATTTAAAATATATTTTAGAGGTTGCATAAATCATATTGATCCTCCAAAATTACATATTATTTTTTATTTGTTCGACCTCTGGCTATAATAACGTTACTTTTATCATTTCTATCTCTTCTTCCGTACTTTATAGTGCCATATGTTGATCCATTTTGTTGGCTTCTTAACTTAATTCCATAATTATGTTGTCATGTGTTTTAGCCTTTTCTTCTCTTCTTATAGCGTCCACCCAATCCCTACTTCAATATCATAATTATGACATGCTCAACCATCGATAGACCACCACCTCTCTTATTCGTCCAGTCTGTACATTTACGATTACCCTCTTTGATATTACATGCACATTATTTTATTATCCTATCGCCCTATATATATATAATATATATATATATGTATATATATATATATATATATATATATATATATATATATATATATATATTAGTAAAACCAGGTAATAAATTGTCTTTAATACATACGAGGTTGAAAGAAATGGCAATTTCTGCGTTGGAAATTTTATTATTCAAGGTTTCCAGGTCTCTGATGAGTTTTCGCTGGGTGGCATGAAGTAGATGAATGAGGTTAGCAAAATTCATGGTGGTACAGGGTTACATTAATGTTCATGATGATACAGGATATACGAGGCGTTTCACTGGACAACCAGCATTATTAAGTAATGATAAAATGATATAAAAAGTAAACAGGAAGGGTATATCTAGAGGGAGGAGGATCAGAGGAGGCGAAAATCAGGGGGCAAATGTCTGCTATTGGTGGGGAGATATTCTAGGTGTGTTAGTGAGAGATCCACGTCACGCAGGCGCACTGGATGCGGGAAGGTGGTGGTCGGTTGGCGAGGTCGAATCTGATTGGCTGCGTGTAGAGGGGCGTGGCCTAAGTTGCGTAGTACATGTGGCGCCGGCAGCAGACGAAGCTGAAGGAGGTAGCGCAGGGGGCTGCGTCAAGGGCACCGGGGGGCGAGGGGGGGCGTTAGGCCCTGTAGGGTAGTGCCATTTGGCAGAAGGAAGGATCTGAAGGTCCAGAGTTTGGTTGTTGATGTTAGGATGTAAGGCTTGGATATATAACGCTTCGAGTATTGGTAATCTCCTTGGGTCACTTTCTGTATCGAGTATGGTGGTGTGTTTCTCTAAATCGTTGCGTGTGAGGTGGGGGTGGTTAGGGGTGAGATAGTGGTCTTGGCTCCAGCCTGAAGGTGAAGAGTTAACCGACATGATAGACAAGTCTGCGCCATTCCAATATAGGAATGAGGTCCACAGTCCTCATAATTACAGGTATGTTGGTAAATGACGTGATCGTCGGTCATCGGGCTCTTTATCTTGGTGGAAGCTGGTTTGTTGCGGAGAACGAGGTTGGAGGTCTTGGGGGATTTGTAATAAATGATTAATTTGATTTTGTTTTCCGGGTTGGTTGGGTGGACATGCTGGGAGATTATTTCTTTTATGAGGGCCTCGTCATTTTTGTGTTCAGAGGACATAAAATTGCGGTAGAAGATCTTGATTTCATTGGGGGGTCAATGTTAGGAGTGCTTTGGGTGTACCATCTTTCAAAATGGTGGTTGATGGTGCTGGAGATGTCTGAGTTGGAGTATCCGTTATTCACTCAAGTTTTAGTGAATAACGGATAGTGTGTGTGTGTATGTGTGTGTGTGTGTGATTAATTGCATATAATGTATTATATTTATATATGAAAGTGCTAATTATAATTGAAGTACTGTATATTGAAAGTATATATATTTTACCAAACTATTTTTTTTTTTTTTTTTTTTTTAAGAGACAATGAATGGAGGAAGGAAAAACACAGATAAAACAAAAAGGTCCATGTGCCTAAAGGCATCCTCCATTCATAAAATGTTTGTAACAACTGGATTTAAACATTTGTTGATTGTAAGTTTGTGGAAAGCAATTCGAGGGAAGTGAATTCCAAAGAGTAGTAGCTCTGGGGATAAATGAATTCTGATAAGCAGAAGTTCTGCATTGTGGAGGAGAAAGTGTAAATTCATGGGCGCTCTCAGCTGCCCTAGTTCTACGGGGAAAGATGTGGAGAGGCGGCACAATTGAAGCAAGTTCCTCGGAACAATTGCTGTGAAAATATCTGTAGAATAATGCAAGGGATGCAACGTTTCTTCGTATGGCTAATGTAGGAAGGTCCTGTGTGATTGCAGGGTTATTGATTAATCTAATAGCTTTATTTTGAATTTTGTCCAACTGCCTCAATGCAACCACTCCACTTCCACCCCACAGAGGTGAACAGTAATCCATCTGAGAGCGCACATGACTTTTATATATTACGGCCAACTGCTCGTCAGTGAAGAATTCTCGAACTCTGTACAGGAGTCCCAGTTTTTTAGAGGCATTCTTAGCAATGCTTCTAACATAATGTGTCCAGCTCAAGTTAGTAGTTAATGTTACACCGAGAATGTCAATACTAGGGGAAGTGGGAATATTTACATCATTAAAAAATATATGGGAGTCAGTGAGATTCTGTCGGTTAGAAAATTGAATGTACTTGGTTTTCTGTGCATTAAAGGAAACTAGATTCTCTTGTCCCCATTCATTAATTCTAGAAAGGTCCTGGTTCAGAGAAATTGCAGTGTTTATTTTTGAATTTATAAGATCGGGTTGGGTGAAAGAATTGGTAAATGTGAAGGAACTGTGGAGTGTTGAGTCATCTGCGTAGGAATGTATTGGATTATGAGTGGTAGATATGAGATCATTGATATGAATGAGGAACAGAGTTGGGGCCAAAACTGATCCCTGGGGAACACCAGCATTTATTGAGTGAAATTGAGAATAAAGGCCATCTACCATTACACGTATTTTTCTGTTATGAAGATAAGAAGAAATTAGTGGAACTAATGATGCAAGGCCGTAGTGTGACATCTTCGACAATAAGGATTGATGCCAGACTCTATCAAATGCCTTTGATATATCCAGTGCTATTGTATGTGTTTCACCATGTTGGTCTGTAGCTGGTTGATTTGATGCGTAAGAAGGCAAAGAATGTCTGCAGTTGATCGACATCGTCTAAAACCATATTGCCTATCACTGATTAATTTATTATTCTCCAGATGCTTAATTATGTGATTATTTAATATAATTTCAAAAACTTTGCCAAGAGTGGAAGTTATAGCTATTGGTCTGTAGTTTGATGGATCTGAAGAGGCACCTTTTTTAGGAACTGGATGGATGTTTGCTTCTTTCCAGGGTACTGGGAAGCATGAGGTATGAGTACACAGACGGAAAAATTTTGCCAATACAGGAGCGAGCACCAAGGAGCAATTCTTAAGTACTATTGGAGGAATTTCATCTGGACCAGGAGCCTTATCTACTGAGAGATTCTGCAAAATAGTTTTGACATGTCTGGTGTGGATCTTAAGTGAGGGAATTTCAGGTGAATTAAAATTAAGTACAGGGACATCTTGATTTATGTCATCTAAGGTTGAGTTGGTGGAGAAAATATCTGCAAGAAGGTTAGCTTTACCTCGTGGGCCACTTACAAGATTGCCAGTCGGAGATTTTAATGGTGGAATGGATGAAGCAGTAGTGAAGTTGGATTTGAATGAGTTAAGAGTAGACCAAAATATTTTGTTATCATTTGGATTATTTAGAAGTTTATTTGCCTGCTTATGGAGAAAGTTTGATTTAGTTAGGTTTAATACAGTTTTGGCATGATTTCTGATGTTTCTAAAGTAATTAAAGGCTTCATGTGTTTTTGATCTTGTGTATGCATTGTAGGCTATTGCTTTTTGTTCAGTTACTCTAGCACAATTATGGTCAAACCATTTAGGTGAATTAGATCTTTTACTGTACTTTTGATGAGGAATAAAGTTTCCATTCCAATTTTTACAAAATCTTGTATGTGGCTCAAGGTGGAGTGTGCATCATTAGAAAAGAAAGAGGTCCAGGGAATATCAATAAAGAAACCTTGAAGACCCTCCCAGTCTGCCCTATCGTAATGCCATTTAGTCACCAAAACAGGTTCAGAGTGGGAAGGTGTGGTAGGTGATAGACAGGTGGCCTGTATCAGACAGTGATCAGAAGATCCAAGTGGGGACCTCACTGTAACATCATAATTTTCTGAATTGGTTGTTAAAAATAAGTCGAGTAGGTGGGAATTATGATTAGGATTATCTGGTACACGGGTGGGTTGGTTGACTAGTTGAATGAGATTAAATGAGTCTGCAAATAGCTCACATTCAAGACCAGCATCATCAGTCCTGGCTGAATGAGTGAGCCATTCAACATTATGGACATTAAAATCACCCAACACAGTGATTTCAGAAGAAGCATTTAAGTTGAGGACACTGAGTTGTGAGGACAGAGAATCAAAAAGACTTTGCTCTGGAGGAGTATTTGGGGAACGGTAGATGCAACATATGTATTTAAATTTACCAGCAGAAATTAATTTGTATATAGAATAATCAAAATAGGGACAATTGAAACTAGTAACCTCCTCCAGGGCAATTTCAGATTTTGCGAAGCAACATACACCACCTTTAGGTCTGAAATTTTGGAGCAGTTGATAACCTGGAAAATTAAATCTAGATGTGTCAGATGTGGATGTTACTTGAGTCTCTGTCAAAAAAAGGAGAGTAGGGGATTCTGCTTGAAGAAATTGGTGTACAGAATTGATGTTAGAGTGAAGTCCCCTTATATTACTAAAGAAATAGCTGTACTGACAAGCAGCTTTGGGACGTTGCAATGCTCTTGACACAGTCGCATGATGACGACCGGGAGGGCCCTGTGTCAATAACCCAACCCTGCCGGGGGTGGATATCCGAGGGACCACCAGGTTTGCTCTTAACAATTGTACTGCCATATTTAAGGTAAGTGTATGGTGTTACATGTATGGTATGTAGTGGGAAGAGTAGTATTTTATGGATAGAGGATAGCGATGTAGGGCAATGTCGTGAAGTTGGATGTGTATGTTATATAAAGAGGGTTTTCCTGATACCCCTGATGTGTGAGGCAGAAAGATATGTATCCAGCTACCAAGGCCTGGGAGAGAAAATGGAATTCAGGCTATTCCCTGAGTCTCCCGAAACCTTGGCGGTAGTACTTCCCTGGGCGGGGCTGCCTACCCCTACTACCTGCAGTTACAGTTACCGTATACCAATTATGATCTAGTCCACTGGCCTCATTGTATTATTACTTGTTATCTTTAAACTCTCCCCTGTTTCTCTAACCCCCCCACCCACCCTCTATTTTTGTTCTCTATCTATCTATCTGTCTATCTCCTTTCAGGGGAAATGTGTTTTTATTTGTTCATTTACTTACGTATGTATTATTCTCTTTAGGTTTCTCCCAAGACCTACATCAGCTAAAGCAAATATAGATAAATAAATAACCCTTTACCGGGCGAGGAACCATATGTGGTAACTTAAATGGGCGTCCAAAAGGGCGCTCCCAAGCCGCCCGGTGTGTGTCTGCCACCACATCATCATGCCTCAGCCAATCACCGATGATCAGGCTACTCACGTGACTATGGTGTCAGAGCTGATGCCATCTCAGTATTGGTTGAGAGCAACTCAAAGTTCAGTTGCAGGCCAGACATGAAGAAAGTAGGATCTCAGCTATTTTTCTCTTGACGCCCTCGACCCTAGCTCATCACGTAATATCGGTAAGTTGATAATAATCTAATATTATGCAGTTGAATAGTTGTACTATAACCTGATATAGTTGTCATTTACGTGGAACATACGAAATTTGGTGAAATTTGTTTGCGAAAAAGTGAATGATCAAATACGGACATGCGCCCGTTAAGGGGTAAAGCCCAAGTGATCATATATGAACTTACGCCCATTAGCCTATAGACTTGAAATTACTAAATATGATCATTTCGCCCGGTAAGGGGTTGTACTCCCAAGTTACATAAAACCATATAACTTTGATGATAGTTACCCAAACCAGCATGGCACATGGCCACAGCTTGGGTAGGGATTCTAGAATGTTCCCCATAGATAACAAACCGATTTCTATTATTTCCTCATAAGTGCACAGTGGAATAAATATGAGTTTGGTAAGTTTAGTGAGTTCACAAATATTTTAGTGAGTTCACATATATTTTTGATATTGTGAGGTATATACTAAAGTTTTTTTGAGATATGAGTACTGTCACATAAAGAAATACCAATTTTCATGGGGATCCTATGCCCAAATTTTGCTGGAATTCATTGTCCATGGGGAACCTATGCCAAAATGTTGCTGGAATTCTTTGTTCATGGGGAAGCTATGCCCAATGTGTTTTTGGAATTAATTATTCATGGGGTACCAGACAGTGTCTGGAAAAGTGAGGTATCTTGGGTGTCTGGGTTGTGAAAAGTACCTAAACTAAAATATTCATATATAATCTATTCATATACTTATTAAAATAAAACGCTTAGTTTTGGGTAATATAATGATACAACTGTAATTCTGTGTATTTTGTTTTACCTAATATTTACATTTTCAATATAGCATAATTCGGGATTTGTTTTACCCTAGACCGGCGGTTGACCATAATTATATGATCACTTCGTCAACCTCGATTTGCTAATTCAATATTAAAAAATGTGAAACAAATTCATAAGCAAAAATACCTTAGAATTGGGTCTACTCTCATGGTCTAGGGTAAAAAAAATGTAATTTCTAAGTATTTCTATGACTGCCCAGTAAAGGGATAAACAAAAAACACCCCCATCGAGATCAATTAGTATGTTTTACAGTAAAATGTCCTCCTAAATTGCAAGCTCGCTATGGACACCTAAATGTCACAAAAGTCTTGCAATCGCCAAACATCTTAATATCTCAAAACTAATGGAGCGAAACATTTGGGAGAAGGGGGTCCAAAATAAATATCTCCCTTCGCACCCCCAGCCTTCCCCACGCCCTCCCCTTCACCAGTAATATATTCCGCATTAGTGGACATTTTTTAAGCCTTTGATATCACCCACATTTTTGGCTATTCATTTTTCCATGTACGATTTTTTAATTTGTTATTTTTATTATTTTGTTTTCTGGTGGACCGTAATATTATCCCCATGTCAGGTTTGTGCTTGTTTGGTGTTTGTATATTTGTGTGTTTGTTTCTGATTATGTGTGTGTGTGTGTGTCTGTTGTATTTGTATGTGATTTGACGGGAATGATAGTTTGAGTGGCAATTTTGTTTTTTTTGGAAATACAAATACCGGTACACAGTAAAACAAAAACAATTAACAGTTTTAAGAAAATATATAGGTAATGGTCTTCGAAAGGGGTGAAGTCACAGAGTGTGAGGTGAAGCTGATCGATCAGGCTATGGAGACCGTCAACTCTTTTAAATATCTGGGCAGTGTGTTGAGTAAAGATGGGACTATGGATGAAGAAGTGCGGGAGAGGGTACAACAGGGGAAGAGGGTTGTAGGAACGCTGAAAGCAGTAACAAGAAATAAGGTGGTCAGTATGGAAGTGAAGAAGTCCTTTCATGACAGTGTGGTAATTCCGACACTGACTTACGGAAGCGAAGCATGGACGATGGTTGAGAGACTCAGACCAAGAGTGAGAGCAGTGGAAATGAATTACTTAAGAAGTGTGTGCGGAGTTACATGGAGGGATAGACAGACTAATGAGGAAGTAAGAAGGAGGTGTGGTGTGGAGGTAGATGTGCTGGAAAGTGTGAAAAGGAACAACTTGAGATGGTTCGGCCATATGGAACGTATGGAAAGCGAGAGAATGACTAACAGGGTATACAAGAGCGAGGCGGAGGGACAGAGAGGGAGAAGTAGACCGAAAGAGGTGGAAGGATGGAGTGAGAAAGTATATGAATGAAGGCGGTGCTGGTTGGGGGGAGGGGCATCGACTGACTGGGGACAGAGGTGCATGGGGGCGGTTCGTTCGTGGCCACCCCTTCGGGGATCGCGGCGTCAGGCAATAGATAGATAGAAGAAAATATATCAAGGACGTGAGTTACCGTACTAAATGTTTATATACTCCTACCCGGACTCAAACCTCCGACAAATATCCAAATATGAATGCAGAAGAGGTGTTTAACATTGTCTGAAATAACACTGATTTCTTTAGTTAAAATATATTGTTTGGAGGTGGACTGCAACATTCTGGTGTAATGGTTAGTGTTTATGATTTGTATGTGGTAGCCCAGGTTCGAACCCAGGTAGGATCAAACGTGTTCATTAATTTCATTGGGATGTTTTTTGGTGTTGGGAGTGAAATAAATCAATTAGATGTCCTTATATAATGGAACAGATACATTGTGACAGGCAAGGCATAAGTCACTTGGTGGGATGGGTCAACGTTTAAGGGGGTAGTGTTTTTGTTTTTTTGGTCTATGGATCTATTTATTAATATATTTTAAAGTTTCCTCGCTAGACCTCCATCAAGCTTTAAAAAACACAACCTAGACCCCATTTCAAGATAGATTTGTATATTTTTCGGTAGAAAAATGTCCCGACCAAAGGCCGATTCCTTCTAACATTACAGGCTCGCTTTCGCTCGTCAGGAAAAAAATTGACACCTAAATGGCATGAAAGATCTTAATATTGACAAAGAAATGGGGCGAAAGGTCTCAATATCGCCAAACTAATGGAACGAACGGCTTACAATCTCAAAACTAATATGCTAAACATGAGGGAGAAGAGAATCCAGAAAAAAACGGCTACCTTCACACTCACGAACAATGATAACTCGATTATTTTTTAAGGCGCTACAGGAAATATTATATCATTGCATTATTCAGGAGAGAGAGAGAGAGAGAGATAGAGATTAAATTATATTAACTAATATTATATTAATCTACATAAAAGTAGGGACGTGATGGTCCGTTTTATAAATGATCACTCAGATCCTTAATCTTCATTTTATGTGGAGAACACAAAACCTATCTACATGGTAAAGCATGTGGCCATTTGATTCACAGATTTAAATATGTACAAATAAGGTAATATATATTCTGATATTCTAATTAAGCAGTCATTCATTAACAAACCGGTTTCTATTAATTCATATACCATCAAAACATAAGTAATAGTTACTGTAACCATTCTCCTACAGACAAAAAATATCCCTTTTACTAACGAGGATGTTTGTGGTTATATTTCAACTATATTTAGACGATTGTGTGCAGTTTGTGCAGATTGTGTGGAAGAGAGAGAAGTAGAGGTTGAATGGCAACAGTTTAAGGGGAGATCTCCACTTGAGGGATTTTTTTCTTGACCCCTTTCTCCCTCATGTTTAGCCCCATTGCTTTTGATATTATAAAACGTTTGCCCCATTTGTTGAGCGATTTTAAGAACTTTCACCCCATATTAAGACCTTTCATGCAATTCAGGTGTCGATTTTATCCTGGCGAGCGATAGCGAGCCTGTAATTTAAGAGGAACCGGCCTTCGGCCGGGAAATTTTTCTACCAAAAAATGTACAAATTTATCTTGAAAGGGACTCAAGGGGGTGTAATTTTAAGCTTGATGGAGGTCTAGGGAACAAACTAAATACCTCCCCTTAAGGAAGGAGTGAAAGCAAGTGCAGAGGTAGTATGCGGCAAAAGGAAAGTAGGAGGCAGAGGTATCAGGAAGGGAAGCGAGTGGTGGAATGATACGGTGAGAAAGGCAGTTGAGGAGAAGAGACAGTGTTTTGAGAGGGTTTTACAGGATGATAGTGTTGAGGTATGGGAGAGGTACAAGGAGAAAAGGAGAGAGGCAAAACGGAAAATTAGAGAAGCGAAAAAAGATGCAAACGAAAGGTGGGGTCAAAGGTTGAGTGAGAATTTTGAAGAATGAAAGAAGATGTTCTGGAAGGAGGTAAATAAAGTAAGGAAAGGAGGATAAAAGAGGGAAGAGTCAGTGAAAGATGCAAATGGAGAATTTATAGTGGAACCAGTTGAAGTGAGGAAAAGATATGCCGAGTATTTTGAATCTTTGTTAAATACAAGAGATGGAAGAGAAGCAGTGATTGAAGCAGAGGTGGATGGAGATAGGTTACCCAGGCCACCCAGGTGGCAGGGAATGAATGAAAGGATTGAGGAAAATGAGGTGAAAGAAGCAGTGAAACAAATGAGAGCGGGAAAAGCAGAAGGTTTGGATGGTATTGCTGTGGAGTGTATAAAGAAGGGTGGAGATGTGATAATAGATTGGTTGGTGAGACTTTTCAATGTGTGCTTTGCTGTGTCAATGGTACCAATAGATTGGAAGAGTGCATGTATTGTGCCGTTGTACAAGGGGAAGGGAGTTCGGCAGGAGTGTTCAAGGTATAGAGGTATTAGTTTATTGTCAGTGGTTGGAAAGTTGTATGGCAGGGTGTTGATAGAGAGGATAATAAAGTGTACGGAAGTTGCAATAGGAGAAGAACAGTGCGGTTTTAGGATGGGAAGAGGGTGCATGGATCAGATGTTTGCAGTAAGACAGTTATGCGAGAAGTATTTAGAGAAGCATAGGAGATATTTTGGGCTTTTATGGACTTGGAAAAAGCGTATGATCATGTGGACCGTGAAGCAATGTGGAAGGTGTTCAGGATTTATGAAATAGGAGGAAATTTGTTAGAAACAGTTAAGAGTTTTTATGAAGGGAGCAGAGCATGTGTGAGAGTAGGAAATGGTTTGTGGTAAAGGTAGGTTTGCGACAGGGTTGTGTAATGTCACCATGGCTGTTTAATATGTTTATGGATGGTGTGGTGAGGGAGGTGAAAAGGAGAACTATGGGAAGAGGATTGGGTCTAGTAGGAAAGAATGGTAGAGATTGGGAGTTGAATCAGTTGCTGTTCGCTGATGACACAGCATTGGTAGCGGATTCTGATGAGAAACTGCAGCGGGTAGTCAAAGAGTTTGGTGTGGTTTGTGGGAGGAGGAAACTGAAGGTGAACGTCAATAAAAGTAAAGTAATGGTGTGTAATAGGGGAGAGCATAGGGTGAATCTAGATGTGAGGCTGGTTGGGGAAATATTGAAACAAGTAGAGTGTTTTAAATATCTAGGAGGAACGATAAGCAGGAGTGGAGGTATGGAAATGGAGGTAAAACAGAGAGTGTGTGAAGGAAGGAAGGTTTTCGGAGCAATGGGAAGTATGTGGAAGACAAGAAATCTCGGAGTGAAAGTAAAAAGTTCACTGTATCAAGGAATTGTTGTGCCAACAGTGATGTATGGGGTTGAGACATGGGCTCTGAAGAAAAAGGAGAAAAGAGGGCTGGATGTGATGGAGATGAGCTGCTTGAGGAGTATGTGTGGAGTTACTCGTAGAGACGGATTGAGGAATGAAGAGATACGTAGGAGAGTGGGGCAGCAGGAACATTTGTCAGCCAGAGTGGACAGAAGGGTGCTGAGCTGGTATGGTCATGTTGAACGAATGGGAGATGAAAGGCTTACAAAGAGAATATGTGAGTCAGGTACAAGGGGAGATAGAAGGGCAGGAAGACCCCATTGAGATGGAGAGAATGTGTAAGAAAAGCTTTGGATGATAGAGGAATGACTATAGATCAGGCAGGGGAAGTGGTGGTGGACAGGAGTGAATGGAGAATGCTTGTGAATAGTTGAGTGAACACGTGGTCATTTGGAATAAGGGGTCGGGCGCAAGTTGGACTAGATAATAGTCCATCAGGCGCCTGGCCCGGGGAGACGATTAATATGAAGGGTGCGCCTGGAAGTGTGGTGTGAGGGCTTGTGGCTTTGGCTCCGCTGCATGTCTGCCTGCCGAGATTGGAACCTCTCCGGGTGGTCGGGGCCCAGAGGAGTGCTGGAGCGACCTTGGTGACCCTGGTCTCTGGGTCTTCTCCTGGGTGACCTAGATGTGTGTGAATTTGTGTTTTTTATCTGTGTTTATTCGTTGTTTTATGTTGTTTTTGTGTTTTCCCTGTTCTTGCTCTGTCTTGAGTCGGCTACCCCCAAAATGGGGATTGGGCCTGAGCATATAGATAGATAGATAGATAGTGTGCAGTTTAAAAAGGATATGTGGTAGCAAAAGGGGTTAGGTGAGATGGTTCGAAGCCTGTTAGTTGCTGGAGGCCCATTGGAAACTGAATTAAATCGTCTTATAGTAGCTAGGATAAAGTAAAAATACGTCGCCGGTACAGAAGGGGTTAATATTTAATGTCTGACTGGTAGCTGCAGGATGAAAGTCATACGTTTGTTGGAATATGAATGTGAAACTAACTTTTGCGGGGACAACGGGAGCTGGATTTTTGGTACCTCAGCGTGGAAACAATGCGACGTCATATGTTGGTGACCTGTATCTGTTATTTAATTTCAGTTGCCGAATTCCAATGTAAAAAAAAAATGTAGTGTTTCCAAAAACGCTTTTCGAGCACACATTTATGAAAACTCATTCGTGATTACAGAAAGCATCTGTGTAATTGTACGCAAGGCATGTGTAATTTATATTTTGCATGCGCAATTCTATGTAGCGAACTTGTATTTGTCAGTATATAGTGGATATATACCCTGTTCCAAGTAGTTAGGCCAGAAATCGTGAACCCTAACCTCTGTAACTCAAAAAGGCCTAGAGCACACACACCTATTCCCTGGCTGACCCTTCCCACATGGTAGTAGTATCAGCACACTTGCTATAGTCGTTTGTGAGTTATAGAAGTTTATGGTCAATAGTGTTTGGCTACTTACTTGGAGGAGGGTGTATTACTGTATATATTGTAGGGGAGATGGGCGTATTTATTTGCTTATTGTTTTATCTTTTTATATTTTTTTAGTTTGCTCCCTAAATTATCATCAAGCTGTACAATACACCCGCTAGCATCCCCTTCAATATAAATTTGTTAATTTTTCGGTAACAAAAAAAAAAAAAAAACGGCCGAAGGCTGGTTACTCTTAAAATTACAGGATCGCTATCGCTCGCCAGGAAAAAATCGACATCTATATGGCACGAAAGGTCTTAGTATGACAAAGAAATGGAGTGTAAAGTAAGAAAATCGCCAAACTAATGAATCGAACGTCTTAAAATATAAAATCCAATGGAGCTAAACACGAGGGAGAAGGGGGCCAGAAAAAACAGCCCATCTCCCCATAATCGACATACTAAGCTAAATAATTTCAGAATAGGGAATGAGCTCGTAACAATAATCTTTAAGGGGGAAGGGTTCAATTTTT
This sequence comes from Paralithodes platypus, assembly GCA_032716605.1. Classification (NCBI taxonomy): domain Eukaryota; kingdom Metazoa; phylum Arthropoda; class Malacostraca; order Decapoda; family Lithodidae; genus Paralithodes; species Paralithodes platypus. The sequence goes on from CM064551.1 coordinate 7,348,096, forward strand.
GGTAGATTTTTCATGTATTCATTATTTTTCTAGTTTCTTCCCTAGACCTCCATCAAACTTAAATATAACATCCATCAGATTCCCCTTCTAGATTAATTTGTAAATTTTCCGGTCGAAAAAAAATCCGGCCCAAGGCCGGTTCTTCCAAAATTACAGGCTCACTATCGTTCGCCAGGAAAAATATCGACACCTAAATAGCACGAAAGGTCATAATATTGACAAAGAACTAGGGCGAAGGGTCTTAAAATCGCTAATCTAATGGGCCGAACATGTCATATAATCTGAAAACTAATGAGGCTAAACATGAGGGAGAAGGGGGACCAGAAAAACGGCCTATATCCCCTTAATAAATGTGTAGCGTAGACTATGTAGAAATAACTACAATATCTAACTAAAATATTCTGAACTGCTCATCCCTCTCTCCATCCAGCCTCTGAATAAGTTAGGAAGCCAATTAATGTCAAAATATGATCTCATTTAAGTTAACTACATACAAGATTACCAGAGAGCTGCTGAAGAGGCCAAGACTACCACTTATACCTCAGGAATAGGGAAAGAAAAATGTTAACTTGAGAGAGAGAGAGTGTGTGAGTGAGTGAGAGAGAGAGTGTGAGTGAGTGAGAGAGAGTGTGAGTGAGTGAGAGAGAGAGAGTGTGAGTGAGTGAGAGAGAGAGATGCTTGGAATAAAAGTTTATTAAGCATTCTCTGCACTCAATTTAAAAAGATCGTTGAAGTAATATATAATTTTCACATGAAGATCACATATGGCATTAGTCAAGCTACTACAGTTTATGGTTATATTATTACGTGTATACTCTCTCTCTCTGCCCTCAATCCAATTTATCAATCTGTCTATTTGCTCAGGCCCATTCCCCATTTATATATTTTTTATTTTTATTTATTTATTTTTAAACTGGGGGTGGCCGACTCGAGACAGATCCCGAAAAGGAACAACACAAAATAAACAAAAAAAAATAACAATGAACGAACACAAATTTGCACACACCCTCAATCCAATTTGTGAAATAAGATATATTATGATAAAAGAGCTCCCCTTCCTTTCTCTTCTGTCAGATTAATAGATTATATAGAAATATTTACTGGAGGATATATTGTACTCCAGCAATTTTGTCAATAATTTATATATACTTTATATATACTGAATAGTTCAGTGTTCTCTTCCCCACCTCTCTTTCACTTCCCATTGGTCAATCCAATTACTTATCTCTTCCTCCCAGACTTCCTTTCTTCTCCCTCCACCTCTTACCAGTCACCTCTCATTGGACCTGGAAATAGAACGAGAGAGAGTGAGAGAGAGAGAGAGAGAGAGAGAGAGAGAGAGAGAGAGAGAGAGAGAAGGAGTTACAAAGAATAGTTAGTATCTCGGAGACCTTGCGGTCCATTCCTAGGAGATACTCGAAGTGGAAGGAGAGAGACTGTTTAGTGCACTACACTTTTTACAGAGTGTGCAAAATACTATCTACTCTCTTCTTGAACTGCTCTACAGAAGAACTGTTTACAACTTCGGTGGGAAGTTTGTTCCAGGTAGAACAGATCTTATATGTGAAAAAGTTTCCACAAATACTAGTGCTGAACCTTTTCAATTCTAATTTCCAGCCATGGTTGCATGTTGTATTCATATTTAGGCTAAACATTTTGCTATAATCCACGTTGTCAAACCCATTAAGTATTTTAAATACTTCAATGACCTGACCTCGTAGTCTGTGTGTCTCCAACAGAAAGAGATCAAGAGCTCTCAACTGGTCCTCATAGCTCATTCTTCTAAGCGATGGAATAAGCTTTGTAGCTCTAGCTTTTACTCTTTCTAGTCGCTCTATACCTTTCCTGATTGCTGGAGACCAGAATTGAACAGCATACTCCAGGAGAGGCCGTCTCAGAGCGTTGTAGAGTGTGAGGACTATTTCCTTATGTCTATACTTAAATTGTCTCTTAGGGGGAGATATCCACTGGAGGGATTTTTTTCTGGACCCCTTTCTCCCTCATGTTTAGCCCCATTGCTTTTGATATTTTAAGACATTCGCACCATAATTAAGAACTTTCGCCCAATTTCTGTAAATTTTAAGACCTTTCATTCAATTTGGGTGTCGATGTTTTCCTGGCGAGCGATAGCGAGCCTGTAATTTAAGAGGAACCGGCCTTTGGTCGGGACATTTTTCTACCGAAAAATGTACACGTTTATCTTGAAAGGGGGCCTAGAGGGTGACATTTTAAGCTTGATGGAGGTCTAGGGAAGTAACTAAAAACCTCCCCTTAATATAGCTCAATAATTGGAAAACTTTAGGTCACTGACAATCAGAACACCCAAATCCTTTTCCAAGTCAGTCACTTCCAGAGGCATTCCCAATAGTGAATAGCCTGACTTGGGGTTTGCTTGGCCAATATGCATCACCTTGCATTTTTCCAAGTTTGGAGGCATCTGCCATGTCTCCGACCATTCACCCAGTTTGTTGAGTTCCATCCTGAGCTGTTCAACCCCTTTGGGGTCTTACACATTTATTCCAAGTGTTATGTCATCTGCAAAGTTGGAGATCACAGTCAACAGACCAATATCTACCGTATGTCATTGACATCTATGATAAACATAAGTGGGCCAAGGACAGATCCCTGTGGAATTCCAAAAGTGACTGAAGTCCAATCAGAAGAAACACCATTGATTACCACTCGTTGTTGTTTACCTGTTAGCCAACTTTTCTATCCAATTTGTGACCTCTGTATTGATAGCTAGCACTCTCACTTTTACTATGATAGAAGTCAAGCTAATTGGCCGATAATTCTTGGGACACTCGTGATCCCCTTTCTTAAAGATTGGGGTCACATTGGCCAGTTTCCAGTCTTCAGGGCCCTCTCCATTTTCTAGTGATTTATTAAAGATGTCTGCCAAGAAAGGTGCGATTTCATCTCGCACCTCTCGTACAACTCTGGGAAGAAAGCTATCTGGGCCGGATGACTTGAACCTATTTAACTTATCTATTCTTTTTGCTACCTCCTCTGGGGTACATCTAATTCTTATAAGAACTTCACCCTCATGCACTAGTCCTGGACTTGGCATGTCACTGGTATTTTCCCTTGTGAATACTGAGGCAAAATAGTCGTTTAGGGATTTAGCTATATCAGTGTCAGAAGTTTGAAGTTGGCCTGTTGGATCATTTAGAGGTCCAATGCTACTTTTGAATGGCTTCCTGCTGTTCACATAGCTGAAGAACTCTTTAGGACTCTCTTTGCAGAGGGCTGCAACCCTTACTTCTTCATTCTGCTTTGCTTCCTTTATAAGATATTTCACTCCTCTACACATATTATTGAAGGAATCTAAATCTCCTTGGTCTTGACTTTTTTTGGCCTTTCTGTATGCAACCTTTCTCTTTCTAATTGCTGAAGCTATGCCACTTATGAATCATTTTGATTGGGTTGAGCCTGATTTGGTAAGCTTAGTAGGAACGAATGCAGCTTGTCGATCCATAAACTGCTGTTTGAATAAGCACCTAATCGCATTAGCATCCTCACCCTCAAGTCTGATCTGGGATAAGCTTCCCCGAAGGCCTTCAAAATTTGCATGACGGAAATCTAGTTTTGCACTCTGAGGATTGGTGGGTCTGCTGCTAAAGGTACGAAGAGAGAACCTAAATAGATTGTGGTCACTACCTCCAAGTGATTCCCCAACAGATAAGCTGGTCACACTTTCATCTTCAGTGGTGAACATAGGATCTAGTATATATATTGTTCCCTCTAGTTGGCTTGTTCACCCACTGGGTCAAAAAGTTATCGTTAGTAAATTCCACAAGACACCTACCTTCAGCATCGGCAGTTCTTGCTTCCCAGTTTACTAGGCAATTGAAGTCACCTAAGATCACACTGGTTTTACCCTCGACAACAACACTTAGTCTTGTGTACAGAAGTTCATCCTTTTCAACATTTTGATGTCCACAAGAACAATCCTATAGATAGAGTTACCTAGATTGAGGTGTACTCCAAGCAGTTCATGTTTTGACCTGACCTGATCTCTGGTATCACTGTGAATCCAGGATTCAGTGATAGCCACTACATCGAAGCATTCTGTAGACAACAATGCCCGAAGTTCGGAGAATTTATTCCTAATTGACCTGGCATTAAATAATACTACCTTAAGAACCCCCTAGCTTACCCCGTCTTCCGAAGAGAAAGGGGTCTCTGGGGGTAGTGCATTTTCTTGCACACTATTTCTCTGTACACTATCACAGGTGTTGCAATTCCCTGTGTTTGGTGAATCCTCATCTGAGGTAGAAGAACCACTATCTAGTGGTTAAGAAATTGGCAACTGAGGTGTAAAGTCTAGAGGGAGTTGCGAGACATCTCTCAATCTATTGGGGAACTCTGTCATTTGTTGACAGAGAGAGAGAGAGAGAGTGTGAAACTGAGTGTCTGTGTGAGAGTGAGAGAGAGAGATGGTTCCATAATCACCACACTTTCATTGGCATTATCAATCTGGGAAATATATGCAACAAGTGATAATGATTGATAAAATATATGATAGGAGCAAGACACAATAAACGTATGCCAGATCTATTGAAAAGAGTGGAGTTAAGGAGACAGTGGTTATTTCTGGGGGGCAATATATTTAAATTATATATTCATTTATTTTGTAGTTTCCTTGTTAGACTTTCATTAAGCTTAATAAAACACTTCCTAAGCCCCCTTCAAGATAAATGTGTACATTTTTCGATAGAAAAATGTCCCGGCCGATGGCTGGTTCCCCCTAAATTACAGGCTCGCTTTCGCTCGCCAGGAAATAATCGACGCCTAAATTACACGAAAAGTCTTAACATCGTCAAACTATTGGACTGAACGTCTTTAAATCTGAAAACTCAAGGGGCTAAACATGAGGAAGAAGGGGGACTAGAAAAACGGCCCATCTCCCCTTAAGTAGGGTAAGTAAACTTCGGTGTGTTATATAAATTATCTTTACATGAGCACAAATACTTTCATAGTAAGCGTGGTTGAAACATGTATGGTGAATATCATAGAGAAATGTATATGCCACAGGAAAAACATATAGGCACAACGGAAATATATATATCGTTTTGATATTGTTTGTTAATTTCCCTTGCTTTTGAAGAAATGCTCTTAAACGGAGATGGGCCGTTTTATTTATTTTATTATTATTTATTTTGTTTTATTTATTTTTATTTGTTTTGGTCTATTAGTTAATTTATTATTCTATTTCTTAGTTTCCTTGCTAGACTTCCATCAGGCTCAGAAAAACACCCCCTTCAAGATAAGTTTGTAAACGTTTCGGTAGAAAAATTTCCCGGTCGAAGGCCGGTTCCTCTTAAAATTCCAGGCTCGCTATCGCTCGCCAGGAAAATATCGACACCTAAATGGCACGAGAGGTCTTAAAATCGCCTAACTAATGAGCCGGATGTCTTAAAATCTGAAAACTATTGGGGCTAAACATGAGGAAAAAGGGGAACCAGAAAAACAACCCATCTCCCCTTACAGCCAAAGTAATGATTTGCATGGCGGTGGATATTATTTTAGGACCCTTGTTAACCCCTTCTGTACCGGCGACGTCTTTTTAATTTTATGCTAGCTATATTTAGACGATTTTGTGCCGTTTAAAAGGGTTTGTGGTATTGGTAGCGCCAACGAACTTGACAATAATCCTCTTCGTAACTCAAAAGGACCTTGAGCAAACTGGCTGTAAATATCCACACCTATATCCACACCTATATCCACACCTATATCCACACCTATATCCACACCTATATCCACACCTATATCCACACCTATATCCTGGTGGGCTCTTCCAAATGATAGCAATGTCACCCCGTTTGCATTCATTCATTTTGAGTTATAAGAAGTTAAGGGGTCCAGAATCCAGATTAGTGGCAAGTACGTTGGCGCTACCTATTGTACAAAGGGTTCAGTTAAATGGTTCCAAGCATGTTAATTGCTGGAGGCCCTTTTTTTTTAAGCTGAATAAAATCGTCAAATAGTAGCCATAATAAAGTTTAAAGGACGGCACCAGTACAGAAAGCGTTAACCACAGCCCTAAATTGATATCAGTTTCACAATATCATGCCCCCATGCTTACTGAATATAGCTACAGATAATACACTTAACTTCCAAATCACCCCATCCCTCTCCCCTCCCTTCCTTTCCAATCCCCCTTTCCCCCCTCACCCTTCCCCCACACTCCATCCCTTTCCTCCCACTCCACCCCTCCCCTGCCACTTTCCCCTCCCACCTCACATCCCCTCACCAACAGCAATTATACCAAATGATTTCCGATTTTTCCGCTGACTGGGATTTAAAAGTCTTATACCATTTCATCTCTACGATCTTCCCGAACTTGGTTGAGAGGGAGAGAGAGAGAGACTTCTATGCCATCCTTCACTTCCACTATTTTTTATTAGGGGTGCCACTATCTCTAATATGAATTATGTTTTGTGCACCTCGATTGGGTCGTAAGGTCTGTGTGGTCAATGTATTTATGTCTATCTCTCTTTCTCAATTACCGCGGCCCAGCTGACAAAACAATGAATTATATTAAGGGGAGATGGGCCATTTTTCTGGCCCCCCTTCTTCCTAATGTTTAACCCTATTAGTTTCAGATTTTAAGACGTTCTGCGGATTAGTTTGACGATTTGAACACCTTTCGCCCCATTTCGTTGTCAATTTTAATAATGTTCGTGCCAGTTAGGTGTCGATTTTTTCCTGGTGAACGATAGCGAGTCTGTAATTTTAAGAGGAACCGGCCTTCTACCGAAAAATGTACAAATTTATCTTGAAGGGGTGTCTAGGGGGTGTTTGTTTAAGCTTGATGGAGGTCTAGGGAGGAAACTAAAGTTGATATGAATAACTGAATAAATAGACCAAAGAAACAGCCACAATCCCCTTAATATCAGTTTTGATAACTTCTCCAGACATACGTTCGTGACACTTTAATTATAATTTACATTTCAAAAGAGTAAGGCCAGACCATGATAACATTCCAGAACTCTATATTATCAAGCATTATTGTTGGAAGAGTTGAATTACGACTTAAACCGGTATCACACGAGCGCTTTTCCCTCAACATTTATCCTCAACACTGGTCCAGCTTATCAGGTCCACTTGTAAAATAAATCCATCTATCATCAGTCTAGTTTCTGATACCAGTGCCAAATACTCCCCTTAATGAGGGTTGCCATACACAGAAGGCCCCCAAGCAGACCTATCCCCTGTAAGAGGGACATCCCCAGCCTGTGTACAGGATTGACCACTCAATTTAGGATTCGTTCGACTCCGAGACCCTGTATGTATCTTGTTAGCACTATTTTTCTACAGTGGTGGTCGGCTAGTCCATCCACTAACCTGCCTTACACTTAGATAAGCAGTACGGATTTGTATCGGGTTTACTCCCCTAGACAGGTTGCCGACCAAGGCTAAGGAGTCCCATCCACCCGGATTTTTATAAGGTTGTCTCCCCTAGATGGGTTGCCGACCAAGGCTAACGAGTGCCATCCACCCGGATAGGCCTAGTTTCCGATAGCCTACACATGCAAAATATCCCAGAAGTATTGCCAGAAAAATAGTGACCATCGAAGGTTGACCATAACTGTTCTCGTGTGATACCTCTTGTGTACCAATCTCGTTGTCTCGTCGATCTCTGCCCTGTCTCTTGTTCGTCAATAGTGTGTCTGTCTGTTTGTTTTTATGTCAAACGTTTTTTTGTTCTCATATTGGAGAGGACCACCTACTGTATACTGACGGTTGAAATATGCATGCCAAAGCTTTCAGAGGAAAACAGGATGTCTTCTTCAGTGGGACAGATTCAGACAAGATTGAAATGTTTTGTCTCTTTTCTGTTTTTATCTCTTTCTTAATCCCTGCTGTACCGATGACCTGTTTTAAAGTTCATTCTAGCTATATTTAGACGATTTCGTGCAGTTTAAGAAGGATATGTGGTAGTCAAGAGGGTTAAGTTTGATTGTTCGGAGACTGTTAATCCGTAACAACATGTATACCGCACACACCACATTCAGTTTGGACCTCTCGATATAAAACATGTAATTATTGAGTATTACAATGTTATATAATATATTTGTCATTTTTATTTCAGGAAATTTTAAGCTTTACAATCACAAGAAGAAATATTTTGATGGAAGTGTATGAAGGATGGAGTTGGGAGGTTTATGACCGAAAGTGGTGGTGGATGGCAGGAGGGGCGTTGGCTGACAGGGGACAAAGGTGCATGGGGCGATTCACTCGTGGCCATCCCTTTGGGGGTTGTTGTTGTTGTTGTTCCCTAAGCTGCCTGGCCGAACAGCTCCGAGTCCCTGAGGAAGGCCATGGCCACGATCGGGCTTTCCCACAGAGCTCTCATTGAGTGTAGATTGTGTTGTTGGCGTAAGTGGTTGTGTGAAATGCAGTCTTCTATGATGTGTTTAATGGTATGGGGTGCTGTGTTACATCCCGGGCAGGCGTCGACAACGGAGTCATCCAGTCTCTTCTGATAGCTCAGGAGAGCTGGATGGTGTCCGCATCTCAGCCTGGCCAGGTGGACTCTGTCCTCGCGAGGAAGGGAGGATTCGGAAGGATGGATTTCGGGAGGTCGTGCATGCAGCTGCGTGTTGTCTGTGAGTGAGTGGATGGATCGGTGAGAGATATGAGTTTGGATGTGCTTCTGGAAGTTGGTTCGGAGTGGGCAGGGAGGGAGAGAGGACAATAATTGTGTGTGATACCCTTCGGGGGTAATGTTGTCTGGCAGTAGATAGATATAGATAGTTAAGTATTTATGATTAGTTTAATATTATTGACGGTGAAAGACTACTAACGCGTCTAAGACAAAGTGTCCCTCAATAAACCGGGTTACTATTATCATGTCTTACTCTATATTAGCGCACATTATTGTACATTAGTTGTGTAGAATCAATCCGTTACAATAATCATAGCTGACGGCTATTTAAAGAACATATAATAGGGATGCCAGTATAAACTGTTCTGTAGTGGTCCAAAATAGTTAGTGTGAGTGTTTAGCCCGGGTTGACATTCTGGTGGCCTAAGTGCTTCATGTTGGACACCATTTGGAAAGGTCTCATTCATATCTGCCACCACTTTTAAGGTTTGGCATAGGTTTGTAATTTTTAGAATATATACCGGTGTATATTATCCAACCCGTTTTATTTTTACAGTATTAAACATTTTGATTGTTCACCGTCACCCAGGTTGTAAATACACACACACACACACACACACACATACACACACTCACATACACACACACTCATATACACACACATGTGTACACACCTCAAATTGTGAACGTCGACACATCTTTTGTGCTAATAAAGAATAATAAAGGTACAAAAATAATACTTGCGTTAATATACAGACCTCCAGCTCAATCAGTGCAAACTGACCGAGAAATTTACGAACAAATTGCAGATGTAAGTAACTCACAAGATACCGTAATTTTTGGCGACTTTAATTTACCTGTGACCAAGTGGGGCGATACTCTTACTTCACACTCCGGACATGACTTGTATACGAACTTGCAAGAGAGTTCGCTTTATCAATTTGTTCGAATGCCGACCCGTGGTAATAACGTTCTTGACATTGTACTTGCAACAAAAGAAGAATTGATAGAGAATTTGAATGTTGGTGATGAATTCAGTAACAGCGACCATCGTACGATAACTTTCACTTTAAACTTTACTAGTAACGAACCAAATAGTAGCATCGAAAAAGTCCCTAATTTCAAGAAAGCAAACTTCCATAAACTTAGAGCTATGTTTAAAGAAACTGACTGGAGCTTTTTAATTAACAATAACGACATAAATACATCTTGGAAGTTATTCGAAACCACTTACCTAAAAGCAGTGCAAGACTGCATACCATCGAAAATACGGCGTCCAGGCCTTAATAATAAGCCCAAATGGTGGAATAAAGATATTTCAAACTGCCTGCTTGCTAAAAAATGTGCTAATGATAGATTAAAATCCTCACAAAATGACGAAGAACGGGTGAAATTTGTAGAGCTACGACGCAAAGCCAAAAAGTTAATTAAGCAAAGTAAAAAGACCTTAGAGTTACATATTGCGAATCAAAGTAAAACAAACCCGAAAGAATTCTATAGTTATATCAGAAAGAAAAAAGTAGTTACTTCAACTGTTGGACCGTTAGTCGATGAAAAAGGAGAATACACCAAAGACGAAGTACAAATGAGTAATGCCCTCAATACCTTCTTTGCATCAGTTTTTACAACAGAAGACCTCAGTGATATCCCTACACCATCGCCGATTCAGATTGATAATTCAGATGTTCTAAGCAATATCACCGTTACAGAGAGAGAAGTATTGAATTGTTTAGATAAACTCAAGGTAAATAAAACGCCAGGACCTGATACAATCTCGCCTAGAGTTCTAAAGGAAGCTAAGAATGAGCTCTCCAAACCACTGACATTACTATTCAATAAATCCTTGCAGTCTGGAACTATGCCTGATCAGTGGAAGCTAGCCAACGTAACACCGATATTCAAAAAAGGCAGCAAATCCCTACCCAGTAACTATCGTCCAATTAGCTTAACCTCAGTTGTATGTAAAATGCTAGAAACGGTCATACGAGACAGACTCGTAAATCACTTAGAGGAAAATAACATACTTAAAGATACTCAACACGGCTTTCGTAAAAAACGTTCCTGTTTAACAAACCTCTTAGACTTCTTCCACGATATCCTCAACCTCTACGATGAGAGTAAAGCTGTAGATATTATATACCTTGATTTTCAAAAGGCCTTTGACAAAGTTCCCCACAAACGTTTACTGCTAAAACTAAAAGCGCATGGAATACAAGACGGTGTGTTGAAATGGATAGAAAATTGGCTCAGCAACAGAAAGCAAAGGGTAGTCATAAACGGTAAGGCATCTAAATGGACCAATGTAAGTAGCGGGGTACCCCAGGGATCGGTACTAGGACCAATTCTCTTTCTAATTTACATCAACGACATAGATGAGGGTCTCACCTGCACAATCTCAAAATTTGCTGACGATACAAAAATTGCAAATAGCGTACTCTCAAAAGAACAAGTTGACGATATGCAACACAATCTAGATAAATTGTCATGTTGGGCCCAAATTTGGCAAATGAGTTTCAATGCGGATAAATGTAAAGTACTACATGTCGGATACCTAAATGAGAAAGCAAACTATTCGATGAATGGCACTCAGCTTAAGAATGTAAACAGAGAAACTGATCTGGGAGTAACAATATCGAGTAACCTAAAACCGAGTCAACAATGTTCAGAAGTTGTTAAGAAGGCAAACAAAATAATTGGCTTTATAGGCAGGTCATTTGAGCATAAATCCAAAGAAGTTATCCTAACTCTTTACAATTCCTTAGTCCGCCCTCTTCTGGAATACTGCGTTCAATCCTGGTGCCCTTATTACCAAAAAGATATAAACAAGCTAGAACGAGTTCAACGTAGAGTTACCAAAATGATACCTAGCCTAAAGAACAAACCATACGAAGAGCGTCTTAGAGAATTAAATCTATTTCCTTTAACCCAGCGCAGATTAAGAGGCGACTTAATTCAAGTGTTCAAAATCATCAAAGGCATCGACAATATGAACTGTAGTAAGTACTTCACTATCGACCAATCTAATTACACGCGGGGAAACGGTTGCAAAATTATTGGTAAATCTTTTAACTCGCACGAATCTAAGAATTTCTTCTTCAATCGAGTTGTCAACTTGTGGAATGGGCTTCCCCGAGACGTTATAGACTGCAGCACCGTTGATTCATTTAAATTCTGCCTAGACAAATATCTCGCATCAAACCCGCGACTGACTGCGTTTGTAAATGAATAACTTTATCCTCCCCTCAGTTACTAACCTATATGTCCCCTACTAACTTCCTAGTCCTGCCACGTTAGTGGCAGGGCAGTAGTTCCCTTTCCAATGTTCCCTTACCCACTCTAAACCACTGTTTGGACACTTGATCCTCAGTGTTTTGGAGGACAAGCAACCTAGAAGGGTCACTAGATCTGTTGTTGCTTGATTTCCTTTGTACTCCTTTGTACACACACACATACACACACACACACACACACATACACACACACACACACACTAATAATTAAGCTGTAAGCCAATTTAGGTAATCCCACTAAAGTTTCAGATTAGGGACAGAATGTGTGAGGACCAGGAGAGTAAACTTCAGTGGACAGTGACTGTTTTTTTTTTTTTTTGTATATATTTATTTATTTTTTTTTTTTTTGGGGGGGTCTATTAATTAATGTATTCATTTATTTATTTGTCTTCTCGCTAGACCTCCAGCAAGCTTAGCAAAACACTCCCTAGATAAATTTGTACATTTTTCGGAAGAAAATGTCCAGGCCGAAGGCCGGTTCCCCTTAAATTACAGGCTTGCTATCGCTCGCCATTATATAATCAACACCTAAGTGGCACGAAAGGTCATAGCATTGACATAAAAGGGGCAAAAGTTTTTAAAATCGCCAAATTAATGGGGCGAACGTCTAAAAATCTCAAAAGCAATGGGGCTAAACATGAGGGAAAATGGTGTCCAGAAAAATCCTCAAGTGGAAATCTCCCATTAAGGTGGACAAATAAAGGGATGGTATAGAAATGTGTGTGTGTGTGTGTGTGTGTGTGTGTGTGTGTGAGTGTGTGTGCGTGTGACTGTTTAAAGGTTTATAGGGAATATATCGAGGTCTCTGATGCTTCATTGATAAAACGTACCGGCTGATCTGAGGAAATAGGAATTCATATTTGTTTTCACCAACCCACCAATTAATTCACAACTTAACCTAACTAAGGCAATTAATGAAAGTAATTAATACATGTTTATACTCCAAGGACTCGAACCTAGGATACTCACACCGAAATTCCGCGCACTAAAGCATTACGCTATCAAGACAGTTAAAGGTTTATGAACAAGCCTACGATATATAAATATATTTTAGTGTGTTTGATTTGAGTAAGAAAGAGCAAGGACTCTCCTGCGACATGTCATTCCTGAGCTTAATAAAATTGCCGTGTTGTAGCCAAAATACAGGACAATAAGGCATTAATGTAGTTAAGGTCATTTTTTTTTTTTTTTTTTTTTTTCAGTTCTTCATATATATTGTTAGTTTCCTCGCTAGACCTTCAATAAGCTTAAAAAGACACCCACAAGATAAATTTGTAAATTTTTCGGTAAAAAAAATGTCCTGGCCGAAGGCTGGTTCCTCTTACAATTACAGGCTCTCTATCCCTCGGCAGGAAAACATCGACACCTAAATAGCACGAAAGGTCTTTATTTTGACAAAGAAATGGGGCGAAAGGTGTTAAAACACCAAACTAACGTGCCGAACGTCATATTATAATCTCAAAACAAATGGGGCTTAACATGAGGGAGAAAGAGGACCAGAAAAACGACCCATCTCCCCTTAAGGAATTGCTATTATAAGTCGCTTGTTTCTGAAGGGGATACGGATCTCTTAAACTGAATGAGCTCGTCCATTGCTAACCAGAATGAAACTTGTATATATATATATATATATATATATATATATATATATATATATATATATATATATATATATATATGTATGTATATATACTTGCTAGAGGTCTTTTCTAAACCGGAATAAATTGATAATGGCATTATCATCTTTATAGTTGTCTGTGCTTCTGCCCCGTGTATTGTAAATGTATCCCTTCCAGACCTCGTATCTGTTATTGGCATATAGTGTTTGTTTGTTTTTTTGTTTTTTGTCGAGTTGAATCCATTCGCCTGAGGATTATTATCTGATCGTATTAAGGGGGGATGGTCCGTTTTTCTGGTCCTCCTTCTCCCTCTGACCTCTGACCGTTTCGGTGAGGTCAGTCCTAATGGTGTTAGTGAGCTGGGCTTATAATTAGGCCTTATAATTAGGATTGGGTGTGACAGGGATCTGCCTTGTGTGGGCCAATCGGATTTCTGCAGACTCCCATTTTCTTATGTTCTTATGTTCATGTTTAGTCCCATTATATATAAGATTTTATGACTTTCGGCCCATTAGTTTGGCGATTTCAAGACCTTTTTGCCGCATTTCTTTGTCAATATATAGACTTTTCGTGCCATTTAGTTGTCGATGTATTCCTGGCGAGCGATAGCGAGCCTTTAATTCTAGGAAGAATCAGCCTTCGGCCGGGATATTTTTCTACCGAGAAATGTACAAATTTATATTGAAGGGGGTTCTAAGGGATGTTTTGTTTAAGCTTAATGGAGGTCAAGGGAGGAAACTAGAAACATGATAATTTATAAAGATCAACAAAATAGCAATTAAATACGCCAATCCCCCCTTAACCACGTAAGTTTCTCTTTAATAATAATGCCTTAGTTTTCAGTTCCTTTAACATTTAGGCATTAAGTTGATACCCGGTACATTAAAAAGGTTTTCTTTGGCTCTTACTACCCCTCCATAATTATGTGGAGGGCGAATTGACCACTTGCCAGTTTCAGGCTATAAGGAAGTTGGAGGCGTAGACATCGATAGTAAATAGAAATGCAATAATAATGTAGGTTTCTCTTAATTGAGTTTTATGTATTTATAGATGTAGTACAATCATATTATAGCTGGTAAATCTGCTCATTATCTATGTCTACAGCTCCAACTTCCTTATAGAACGAAACTCGCAAGTAGTCAATTGCCATACATAACTACATGTAAAGTATCCAAGGCCTATATTATACATAAACCGTGTATTTGTGCGAATCATTTTGTAAATTGCATACTAATGTTATCAGGCGTGTATTTCATCTCCATTTAATCCGTTTGATAGAGTTGTTTATCAAATTAGAGCCTACCAATTAGCATGTTTTTGTAATGATAGATCATCAGGTTTGTTTATTGCAAAAGTTGTTTATATAAATAATATTCAGAGAGGCCTTTTGTAACATTCCCTAACGAATTCCTTCAATGCTATGTATATAAAACACACACACACGCACACACACACACACACACACACACACACACACACACACACAAAAAAACACACACACACACACCAAATTCTTTATATCTAAAGGTACAGTTGTGTATGGTTATTTGTACAAAGGAAATCAAGCAACAACATACCTAGTGACCCTTCTAGGCTGCTTGTCCTCCAAAACACTGAGGATCAAGTGTCCAAACAGTGGTTTAGAGTGGGTAAGGGAACATTGGAAAGGGAACTACTGCCCTGGAACTAATGTCCGTGGCAGGATTAGGAAGTTAGTAGGGGACAGATGGGTTAGTAACTGAGGGGGGGATAAAATAAAGTTATTCATTTACAAACGCAGTCAGTCGCGGGTTTGATGCGCGATATTTGTCCAGGTGGAGTTTAAATGAATCAACGGTGCTGCAGTCTATAATGTCTCGGGGAAGCCCATTCCACAAGTTGACAACTCGATTGAAGAAGAAATTCTTAGATTCGTATGAGTTAAAAGATTTACCAATAATTTTGCAACCGTTTCCCCGTGTGTAGTTAGATTGGTCGATAGTGAAGTACTGTACTTACTACAGTTCATATTGTCGATGCCTTTGATGATTTTGAACACTTGAATTAAGTCACCTCTTAATCTGCGCTGGGTTAAAGGAAATAGATTTAATTCTCTAAGACGCTCTTCGTATGGTTTGTTCTTTAGGCTAGGTATCATTTTGGTAACTCTACATTGAACTCGTTCTAGCTTATTTATATATTTTTGGTAATAAGGGCACCAGGATTGAACGCAGTATTCCAGAAGAGGGCGGACTAAGGAATTGTAAAGGGTTAGGATAACTTCTTTAGATTTATGCTCAAATGACCTGCCTATAAAGCCAATTAATTTGTTTGCCTTCTTAACAACTTCTGAACATTGTTGACTCGGTTTTAGGTTACTCGATATTGTTACTCTCAGATCGGTTTCTCTGTTTACATTCTTAAGCTGAGTGCCATTCATCGAATAGTTTGTATTCTCATTTAGGTATCCGATATGTAGTACTTTACATTTATCCGCATTGAATCTCATTTGCCAAATTTGGGCCCAACATGACAATTTATCTAGATTGTGTTGCATATCGTCAACTTGTATTTTTGAGAGTATGCTATTTGCAATTTTTGGATCGTCAGCAAATTTTGAGATTGTACAGGTGAGACCCTCATCTATGTCGTTGATGTAAATTAGAAAGATAATTGGTCCTAGTACCGATCCCTGGGGTACTCCGCTACTTACATTGGTCCATTTAGATGCCTTACCGTTTATGACTACTCTTTGCTTTCTGTCGCTGAGCCAATTTTCTATCCATTTCAACACACCATCTTGTATTCCATGCACTTTTAGTTTTAGCAGTAAACGTTTGTGGGGAACTTTGTCAAAGGCCTTTTGAAAATCAAGGTATATAATATCAACAGCTTTACTCTCATCGTAGAGGTTGAGGATATCGTGGAAGAAGTCTAAGAGGTTTGTTAAAGAGGAACGTTTTTTACGAAAGCCATGTTGAGTATCTTTAAGTAGGTTATTTTCCTCTAAGTTATTTTCGAGTCTGTCTCTTATGACCGTTTCTAGCATTTTACATACAACTGAGGTTAAGCTAATTGGACGATAGTTACTGGGTAGGGATTTGCTGCCTTTTTTTAATATCGGTGTTACGTTGGCTATCTTCCACTGATCAGGCATACTTCCAGACTGCAAGGATTTATTGAATAGTAATGTCAGTGGTTTGGAGAGCTCATCCTTAGCTTCCTTTAGAACTCTAGGCGAGATTGTATCAGGTCCAGGCGTTTTATTTACCTTGAGTTTATCTAAACAATTCAATACTTCTCTCTCTGTAACGGTGATATTGCTTAGAACATCTGAATTATCAATCTGAATCGGCGATGGTGTAGGGATATCACCGAGGTCTTCTGTTGTAAAAACTGATGCAAAGAAGGTATTGAGGGCATTACTCATTTGTACTTCGTCTTTGGTGTATTCTCCAAGTGAGAGATAGTACATTATAGTTTTGTTGTTATTGATGGGAAAACAAATCAACTGAGAATTGGAATGATAATGATAATGATAATCTGTATTGGATCCATAGATATACAAGTTGGTTAAGGGGAGATGGGTCGTTTTTCTGGTCTCCCTTCTTCCATATTATGTTTAACCCCATTAGTTTTCAGATTTTAAGACGGTCGACCCATTAGCTTGGTATAATTTAGATGTCGATTTTTTTCCTGGCGAGCGATAGCGAGCCTGTAATTTAAGAGGAACCGGCCTTCAGCCGGGAAATTTTTCTATCGAAAAATGTACACATTTTTCTTGAATGAGGGTCGTGTGCGGGTGTTTATATAAGCTTGATGGAGGTCTACCGAGGAAACTAAACAAAATAGTAAAAAGATACATATATGAGCAAAAAAATATTCCCATCTCCCCTTAACCCGCTGAGTACCAGCGACGCACGTGTTGCGTCGGCAATGTTCGATCACCAGAACCCAGCGACGCAACGGTTGCGTCCGTCCCAATTACTTCGGTCCTATGGCACCTAGAGGGCTCAGATTTTTATCGGAACTGTGTAAGTATCCCACGCAACCATGCCAATGGTTGAAAACTCTCAAAGTCCAACTGCGTGCGCGTGAGCGGGCAAAAACATGTTTTTCGGGGGACATTGCCTTCAATTTTTTACTCTTGTAAAATCCATTTTCGGGGGCTCTGTAGGACCATTTTATGAGCTTTTTGATAATTTTTTCGTGGTTTTTCCTTCGTTCCTAACCCATTCGCTATTGTTTCTGGAATAAAACAAATTTTCAAAACCTGCTGGGCCCTGGTGGTACATTTATTAATAACTAGCTGGGGCTCAGCGGGTTAAAATATATATTATTGTAAAATGACCTAGCTCCCTGATGAACACGTTTATCTTTTAACCCGTTCTGTACCGGTGACATATTTTGTATTTTAGTCTAGCTATATTTAGACGCTTTTGTGAAATTTAAGAAGGATCTGTGGTAGTAAAAAGGGTCAAGTGAGTTTGAAGCCTATTAATTGCTGCAGGGCCTTTTTAAACTGATTCAGATCGTCTAATAGTAGCCAGAATAAGGTTAAAAAGACATTGCCCGGTACAGAAGGGGTTACGAGCTATCTATCTATCTATCTATCTATCTATTGCCGGACGCTGTACTCCCCTTAATGAGGGTGGCCATACACAGAATGCCCCCAAGCGGACCTATTCCCTGTAAGAGGGACAACCCCAGCCAATTTACTGAAGGACTTACAGGATTGACCACTCAAATTAGGATCAGTCCAACTCCGAGGCCCACTGTGTATCTTGTTATCACTATTTTTCTACAGTGGGGTTCGGCTAGTCCATCCACTAACCTGCCTTACCCTTATGTAAGCAGTAAGGATTTGTATCAGGTTTACTCCCCTAGACAGGTTGCCGACCAAGGCTGGTTAAGAGCTAATGTATATATATATAAATATATATATATATATATATATATATATATATATATATATATATATATACACTTATAATATTACTAAACAAAACATACTTGCACACTGACATTGAATAGATTGGTTTGAATAAGGATTTGTGTATCAAAATTTGAGAATAACTATTTAACAGCATAACTATTTAAGGGGGGGAGGGGGAGTGGCTTTTTCTCCCTCATGTTTAGTCCCATTACCTTTGAGACTTTAAGACGTTCGATCCATCAGTTAGGCGATTTTAAGACATTTTGCCCCTTTTTTTGTTAGTAAAAAGACCGTTCGTGCCATGTAGGCGTCTATTTTTTCCTGGCGAGTGATAGCGAGCCTGTAATTTTAGGAGGAACTGGCCTTCGGCCGGAAAATGGTTCTACCGAAAAATGTACACATTAGTCTTGAAGGGGGTCTGATGGAGGTCTAAGATGAAGCTATAATATAAAAGTGTATATATACTGTATATATATATATATATATATATATATATATATATATATATATATATATATATATATATGTATAGCATTATAAATAGACCAACAAATAAACACTACCCCATTAATGGAATGGTATTGTTGTTCTCGTTGGCAACACGAATCGAACCTGAATTGGAATACATTGGGTAGGCCATATCCGATCATCCTATTGTTATGTTGGGGGATAACGGTGTGTATGTGTGTGTGTAGGGGGGGGGGGGGGGTGTGGCTGGATGAGCAGATTTGGAATTATATTGTGTAAGGAAACGAGACTGGGATGAGTATTAGGATCACTGGGGTGTTTTGGACTATTGTGTGAGAGTGAGAGAGAGCCAGTGAGTGTGTGTGAGAGAGAGGGAGATATCAAAAGTGTGTGTGTTTGTGTGTGGTGTAACTCAGTAATGTTGTATAAGGTCTGACTAGCACACTATATTGGGTAACTGTGATAACTCCAGTCTGGTTTACAACAGTTCCAGACCATCACCAGTCTTTATGGTAATGGTCAACTCCGCCTCCCCCCTCTCCCTGTCCATCTTCATTACCTCCAATTCCCCCACTTTTCATTTCCTTGGGTTCTATTCAACCCCCCCCCCCCCCCCCTCCCCTCTCTCTCTCTCTCTCTCTCTCTCTCTCTCCTCTTCTCCACCTTAGATTCCCTCACTGTTCACTTCCTTGGGTTTCATTTTTCCCTGCCTCTACTCATTTTCTCCACCTCAGATTCCCTCACTGTTCACCTCTCCTTGGGTTCTATTCTCCTTTCACCATCTCCAGCTATCCTCCTCTTCCTCTTTCCCTTTTCCTTCCATAGAGCTCTAGCCAGGCCTCATCCCTGTATTTTACGTAGGGTATTCCAGTAAAGTAAAATTCAAACATTCAAGTTTCCCCTTCATCTGCTAACTCTCCTCCTTTCTCCCTCCACTCCTCCCGAATATCCTTCCATTCCACTCACCCTCACCTCCTCCTTCTCCTTCCACTTCCCCAGACTCTCCTCTTCATTCCACTCCCCCCTGACTCTCCTTCCATACCACTTCCCCCACCCCTCCTCCACCTTTTCCCTCCACTTCCCCCGACTCTCCATCCATTCCACCCCCTCACACCTCTTCCATTCCACTCCCCCACACCCTTCCTTCTATTCCACTCACATTCACCTCCACCTTCTTCTCTATCCACTCCCCCCCCTCTCCTTCCATTCCACTCACCCACACCCTTCCTTCTATTCCACTCACATGCACCTCCACCTTCTTCTCTTTCCACTCCCCCGACTCTCCTTCCATTCCACTCCCCCACACCCTTCCTTCTATTCCACTCACATGCACCTCCACCTTCTTCTCTATCCACTCCCCCGACTCTCCTTCCATTCCACTCCCCCGTACCTCCTCCTTCCCCTCCCCGACTACTCTTCCACTACACTCCTCCGTCTCTCCACCCATCCCCCTCCTCCTTCTTCCACTCCCCCCACAACTCCCGTTCCACTACACTCCCGCCTATCCCCCCTTCCATTCCACCTCCACATCCCTTCCTCCTTCTCCCACATTTCCTACTCTGGCGAACTTCTACACAGTTTGGTAGGTATTTTTCTTTTCTCCTCTCAGTTAAGGGGAGATGGGTCGTTTTGCTGGTCCCCCTACTTCCCCATGTTTATCCCCATTAGTTTTGACATATTAAGACGTTCGACCCATTAGTTGGCCGATATTAAATCCTTTCGCCCAATTTCTTTGTCAATATTAAGAATTTTCGTATCATTTAGATGTCGATTTTGTCCTGGCGAGCGTTAAGCGAGCCTGCAATTATAAGAGGAATCGGCCTTCGGCTGGGACATTTTTCTACCGAAAAATGTACAAATGTATCTTGAAGGGGGGTCTAGGGGGTGTTTTTCTAAGTTTGAGGGAGGTCTAGCGAGGGGGAAAAAAAAAAAGGAAACTAAAACATAAATGAATAAATGAGTTGATAGCCCAACAATAAGAGCCACTGTCCCCTTAACCCTCGCCGTTCATTTATCTTCCTTATCGTCTTCACTGCTTACCCCTTCATTTTTCTTTATCAACAAACTCTCTTGGTCCCGTTAACTCATATGCTATGCTGTTTTGTGTACTAGTATAAGCTGCTGAAATATGGATATATTATATCTTGTATAGTTTCCTTGAGGCCTACTTTCATAAACTTCTCCCAGCTACATCTCTTTAATTTCATTCTTTCTGCTGTTGGACGATGTCATTGAGTTTAAAAAGGGCCTCCGCAATTAACAGGCGTCGAACTATCTCACTTAACCCTTCTTACTACCACAGCTCCTTCTTAAGCTGCACAAAACAGTCTAAATATAGCTAGACTACAATTAAAAGGACGTCGCCGGTACAATATTGGTTAAATTGCTTCAAACTCCGTGTGTCCAGGCATTTTGGCTCGACTGTTCCTTGATTATGGCCCTGTCACTCTTTCAACTCTGGGGGAGGTACTCGTCACAGGCATTGTCTCCCTCATCTACATAGAAATAAAAAGTGAAACATTTTGATAAGAAGCCCTAGAACATTAGATTCAGCCATAACAAAAGTGAGCATACTTGAGAGACGGGGAGGAGGATTCAGGAATATAAACACGGAGACTAAAGCTGGAATAGGTAAATGTAGCGAGAATGGGAGGTCTAATGAGAGGTTCAGTAATTAAGTGTGTTAAAGAGTAAACAAGGGGGAGTGAATACATGTTTGTTCTGTACTGTGTCTGTTTGTATGTACAGTTTGTTTACTGTATACCTAAATGCAAGCTAAACATGAGTGAAAGGATTTAAATAACTTCCTTTCTCGTTCTCTCCCTCTCGCTCTCTCTCTCTCTCTCTCTCTCTCCTTATCTATCTTTCTATCTCTCTATCTATCTATTCAGCTATATATATCGATCTGTCTTATCTACTTTGTGTACTGTAAACCTCGTCGTATCCCTTTTTGTATGTTCTTAGGTCACTGTTTACATGTTGTTTACCTTTAATCGTAGATGGTTTGGTCATAACATGCATGGGGTTCATTAGTTGCCTTGTAATTTGGATCTCCTTGCGCCATGTCCATCCTTAGTATCTACAGTAGATATTATATTGGCATCACACAATATTGTATGTAAAAATGTGCTTCTTCTTCATTGAACCTCAGGGATTTTAAAGGTATGATACTCTAGGAATGTAATTATTAGAAAGTCCTGTCCGGAATTATAATATGTGCAATTGAATTATGCTTGGGCATGACCTCTGTTTTGTTCAGGGGTTCACTTTTTGGTCGATTTTCTCATTCATTAATTTATTATTTTCCTAGTTTCCTCGCTAGACTTCCATCAAGCCTAAAAAGACGCCCTCTAGACCCCCTTTCAATATAAATGTGCAAATTTTTCGGTAGAAAAATGTACTGGTCGAAGGCCGGTTCCTCTTAAATTAAATGCTTGCTATCGCTCGCCAGGAACAAAAATCGACACCTAAATGGCAGGAAAGGTCTTAAAATTGACAGAAAGGGGCGAAAGTTCATAAGATCGCCAAACTAATGGGGCTAAAGATGTGGGAGAAGAGGGTCTAGAAAAGTGACATAGGCTATGTCCCCTTGAAGGACTGTAAACTAAGGTTCCTATAAAATAATTTATGTTTATTGTCCCTTATGCTAAATAGAGAATAGACCTGACATAGTCAAGAATGTTCTGCTCTTAACCCCCTACCACCATTACGCAATTGTCATCATATCCTGGTTACCATTAGACGATTATAGTTTATAATCAAGCTTTACGGCTTTAATGGGTAAATACGATCTCTATGAACCCTCTTAACCCGTGGAGCCCCAGCGACGCGTCTGACGCGTCGCCTATGTATGTAACGCACAGCCCCAGAGACGCGCCTAACGCGTCACCCTTATAGCTCCAGTCGTAAGTCTCAGAATGGCTCTAGATTTATATGGGAACTACTTTGGGATCCGGCGGACTAATTCCAAAACGTTTTGTCCATACGCGTGCGCGCGTGGGGACGGGAGAGGGCACCCGCCTTCCCACACCTCATGGTCAGTTTACTGCGCACCCTCTCGAGTGAAACACCATGTCTCGACGTTATAGTGCCCGCCTTACCCGCCCCTGCAGTACAGAGGAGTTCATGGATATACTGTACGACACTGACAGCCCTGATAGTGACACTGACTCGGCATTGGACGAGTCTGGGGACGAGTATGCCCCCTCGCAAGCCGAAATAAGAGAGCTAGAGGAAGAGCTTGCTCAGATTCCTGTCAGGCGGCGAAGGCCGTCACAAAGACAGCAAGGGGCAAGTGCACCTCCCCGCCGCCCACTTCCCCAAGACCCCACTGAATCCTCAGAAAGTGGGGAAGAGGTTGTTGTTCCAGATGAACCTGCTGACCCTCAAAATTACGTGCGTGTACCTGGGGAAGAACGAAGGGGATTGAAGAGAAGAAGGGGCGAGTCTGGGAGTGAAGAGGAGGTACCCCCACAACCCCGCCTGCCTTCTCCCCCACTTCGCATAATCTCCCCACTCAAGAAAAATACCCCGGGGCGGTTCTATGGCCGTCATAAACATAGTGACGAACAACAACGTGGTGATGGACAAATGGAACAACCTGGTCAGGACAAAGGGCAGAACGTGGTGCGAGACAAGGGCAGTCACGTGACCCAAAACGCTCCCTCTTCCCTCCCGACCCAGAGCACGCAGGGAGGGATGAGTCACCACCACCACCACCACTACTACCAGACTCTCCGCCTCGCCATTCTTCCCCCCCACTATCACCTTCAGGCTCCATTCCGTACACCCCCCCACGAATGTCTCCCTCACCTGAACCAGGCCCCTCCCGCGCCACTGCATTATCACCAGCCTCTCCACAACGTCCCGAGCTGCCCCAACGCCCTGCAAGCAAACGACGTGGGCGTGTCATATCTCGCGGGCGTGCCACCCGCGGCCGAATGCAGAAGGTGAAGCAAATAAGACGCCCCAGCAACGACTCGAGCTCTAGATCTAGCTCTCGATCAAGTTCGAGGTCTAGCTCCAGACCCAGGTCCACCTCTCGCCCACGCCGCCCACGCTCCACCCGCACCCGCCCGACCCGCCCCGGTGCCCCTGACGATGACCCTGATGAGCCCGATGCCCCATCTAGCGACGACGAAGGCGCTGATAGGTGGGATTGGGTGGATGGGGAGAACTATCTACCAGGAAAATACCACTTTGTGGGGGCAGCTGAGGCCGGCCCTACCATGCCCAATCGTGGACCTGACACCACAAGACTGGGTGTTTTTCTGCAGTTCTTCACTGCCAACCTTGTCGGCTTGAATGTTGACCAGACGAACTGGTACAACTATTATTTTATGGCAGGGAAGGAGCAGAAGAGGAACTTGGCACGTCTCTCATGGGTGGATTTGTCTTCCGATGAGTTCTACGCATTCCTGGCACTGGTCATCCTGATGGGGGTCATCAAGAAGACGTCTCTCAGGAAGTACTGGTCATGTGATCCCCTCATCGCAACCCCCTTCTTTGGGAAAGTCATGAGCAGGAATAGATTCACGGCAATCATGGGAAACCTGCACTTTATTGATAGCCTGGCAAGCCACACCAGGAACCAGGAACGCCCCAGGAATACCAAAGACCCGATGGAGAGGATAAGACCTATATTTGAATACCTGAAAACTAAGTTTGCAGCCTCCTTCAAACCTCACCAAAAACTCATCATTGATGAGAGTCTGGTGCTGTGGAGGGGGAATATTAGCATCCGACAGTACATCCCAAGCAAGCGTCACCGTTATGGCCTGAAACTGTTCGTGATGTGCTACTGCAAAACCGGCTACATCCAGGACATCATCCTCTACATGGGCAAGGTCACTGAACTGGTGGAGGAGAGGACATATGGGATATCTGGGGCCGTTGTCATCACCATGTTGGAGGGATATTTGGACAGGGGCCACATCTTGTACCTCGACAACTGGTACACCAGCCCTTCCCTTGCCAAATTCCTGTACAGCAGAAACACTGGCGTCTGTGGCACCGTCAGGAGGAATCGTGTCTACATGCCAGAGCTACCCGAAAGGCTGGAGAAGGGCTCCATCATCCACCTCCAGGCAAATAATATCTTGATGCTCTCGTGGATGGACAATCGTGACGTCAATATCCTCACCAGTATCCACCTGCCCCGCTTAGAGGACACCAAACGCCGTGATAGAGCCACAGGTGAGGCGGTCAAAAAACCAGTTGCAATCATTGACTACAACATCAACATGCGGCTGGTTGACAAGTCAGACTCTGTCATATCGTCGGTCGATTGTGCCAGGAAGACGATGAGGTGGTATAAAAAACTATTTTTCCACCTACTCGACCTCACCCTCTACAACTGCCACATCCAATATCATGAAATAACAGGTGAAGTTGAGACGATGGAGTCATACTGCATCGAACTTGCACGGGAGCTTCTGTTCTTCTTCAGGGATGGTCCACGCCGCCAGCAACGTCCCGCAGCTCGTTTTCAAGCACCAGAAGGCCCCGCCAGACTGACACAACGCCACTTTTGCGATTTTGTCCCGCCCAACCAAGTAATCCCCAACCCACGCAGACGGTGTCATGTGTGTCGCAACACAGGCAGACGCACACCCAAACGGACAGACACCCGGACGATGTGTGAAGAATGTGATGTGGGACTGTGTTTTCCCACCTGCTTCAGGGATTATCACACCCTCGAGCACTTCTAAGTGTTCAAAGTGTTCAAAGACTGCGATAAAAGACGCTATAATGTAATACTAACAGTGTATATAATAGACGCAAAAAGTGAATATAAAACAGTGTGTATATATATATAATTTACAAGTGCAAAGTACCGAACAATATAAAACACTAAGTAAATTCTAAACTTATAAAACTGTGTGCAAATAATTATAAGAATACGTGACAATAAGTGCGTAAAACAATGTATATACACCTCATAATCTTAGGTAAAACAATGATCAAGTACAAATAATTCAATGAAAAGGAGAGACAGAGTGACCTTGAGTGAAAGTGACAGCCAGACAGAGAAAGAAAGAGGGAAGGGTGCTGTGGAATGTGGGTCACTCGGTCCTCTGTCTGGCCGTGTGTTCGTACGTGCGTTTTGTTATTGTCCTGAGCAAAGATGGCCGCCCAAGATGGCCGGCATCACCATGGCAACGGGGACGCTAACACTCGTGCGCACTTGTAATACTTGAATGAAGGCACTTATCACACTACAACTTCAGTTATATTGACATTATGTGATATACAAAGACATTCTATGAACTCTGAAGCGCACTTTATGTCCGAGAGGTGCAAAATAAGTCATGCTGCCTGGCGGCTGGCAACTGGCTGCTGGCGCGCGAGATTTGAAATGGCGCTAAGGCTCCACTGAGGCTGGGGACCCCCACTACCTCCCAGGACCCCCAAATGGCCTAGGTAAGTACTTTTTTCACATTTCTTCATGTCTATCATTATTTTCTAACACATTCTGATATATTTATAACAAAAAACAATTTGGGAAAATTGCCCGGGTTCTGGTGCGCACAAATAATAAAACCGGCCGGGGCTGTACGGGTTAACATCAATCCTTCTTAAGGGGGGATGGTTCACATTTTGGGCGTTTTTTGCATGTATTCATTATTTTTCTAGTTTCTTCCCTAGACCTCCATTACACACGGCCGAAGGCCGGTTCTTCCAACATTACAGGCTCACTATCGTTCGCCAGGGAAATAATCGACACCTAAATAGCACGAAAGGTCTAAATATTGACGAAGAAATGGGGTGAAAGGTCTTAAAATTGACTAACTAATGGGGTAAACATCTTACCATCTGAAAACTAATGGGGCTAAACACGAGGGAGAAAGGAGACCCGAAAAATGGCCCATCTCCCCTTAAACTGCATACACTCGTCTAATTTGAGCCAGAATCAAAGATAGCAAGGCGTCATGGTACTGAAGGGGATAATTGTGTTGCACTCCTATGTTGTAAATGCATCTTTATTTTGTATTTATTCCATTCTCAATACCAAATACCTCCCAATGAAATTAATGAAAGCATGTGATCGTCTCGGGATTCGAACCTGGGTTACCACATACAGATCTTAAACACTATAACCATTACACCATCAAGACAGTTAAAGGTTTATGCACAAGCTGTGACGTTAACCACTCAGTTAGTACCGCATGGCTTGTCCTACAGTGACTCGCTAGGATCGCCAGGACAGTGGATGTGGCTACAGTTTGTGTATTGTTGTGTGCTTTATTTCATATGAAAGCTTGTGTCATGGGCAGTCCAGAAAGGCTCTTTGTTTTCACCCATGTCAAGGTTTTATATATTTAATTGTAAAGTATATGTTTTATCCTTAACTAGTAATGATAGGATCAGAGAGAGAGAGAGAGTAGAACAGAGTGAGAGGGGGCGCATAGTGTTTTGCTATACTCGATGACGTCATAGCTGGCTGGCCTCGTGGGGATTGGTTGAGGGAGTTCTTTACCATGCTTGGTGACGTAATGTTTTGCTAGCTACTTTGGTAGTGGTTAGAGGACTTGTTACCGCTTTTTTCCCACGCAGCTCGAGCTAGTGCGAGTATATATACAGCTCCTCGCCACTTTCTCCCTCAGATCTGGTTTCTAGAACGCATCTCTCTTATCCCTTGACACCTGTCCCCCGACTGCACCTGAGAATCTTTTCCTCTGCCTATCCCTCTCATTTTCCATATCTTTCACCACCTTTTATTAATATTAT
Organism: Paralithodes platypus; assembly: GCA_032716605.1. NCBI lineage: Eukaryota > Metazoa > Arthropoda > Malacostraca > Decapoda > Lithodidae > Paralithodes > Paralithodes platypus. Next base: position 7,375,732 of record CM064551.1, read on the forward strand.
ACCCCCTCTGGTTAACTCTGCAAAATCAGCTTCATGCTGGCCAGTTGTATTGTGCGTTAAGGTCTGATATAACCCATGTATGTTAGTTGTTAAGATAAGTTGATCACGAAGCATTGGTTGGCATTCATATTGTTTAGTACCGCTTCCTATAATTATTAGTGTTCTGCTGGATTAGAGAATGCTAGACTAGGAGTCTGATATTATAAGGTATTGTTTCCTATGAGTGCTGGCTTTAGTTAAAAGCTGCACGACATACCTGAGAACCTGGAGTTGATTGAGTAAATTCTAGTCTGTGTGCCATTGAGAGTAGAGCATGCACGAATGAGGGCTTTTTGCCTATACCATTCTGCACTGTTCTAAGCTCGTTGTTTGTCTTTGAGGTACGCCAGGAGAACGCTTAATACTTCGGTATTAAGGTTTCTCAAGAGAGCTACCCTTCCCTATAACGTAATATTTGACGCACAGACTTGAGATTTGCACTAGGCTATGCAGCATGCCATGCGCACCAGTATCTTGTATCATTGACTCTAGCTAGACTTTATCAGTCACAGTAGACATTAAGTATATTAACCTAATTACTCTTATTATGCATACCCATTTATGATTACACAAGCATTTCGCAGCCTAGTTTGATGTATTGAGACACAAACGACTTAGGCTCTTTTTGTTGATAGGAATACTGCATTGTTGTGGCGATCATTATTATTGTTGTAGTATTTAGGATATTCTTGGCTCCGACGGCATTATATATTCTGCCTTTTTGTGTGCATAGCCTGCACGAGCATTGTTCCGCTGCCTGCCTTTTTGGGTTCCATTTCCGATACGAGCATCTTTATAGCATCTAACATTTAAAGAAGATTCCTTGTTGGTGTTGAAGGACTTTAGTGCACTTTCTTTCATGCAGGAGTGCCTGACATTTATTGATTAAAGTAACGTAAGCTGTAACTTCTCTTACCACCTTACTTTGCATACCATAACCAAGCACCTTCGGTTATAGGTAGTAATAGGCTGTTTTCACATAACATTAAGCCTAGAGTAGACGCACATTTATTGAGAGTTTAATAACCTATTATTGCATATTGAACTCTGTGGTTCACTGGGAATATACATCAGAGGTTGGATCTAGCGCTTTCCGTTGTAGAATTTATGCCATTACTAGTCCAATGAATAAGAGCCCTGATATATTTAAACCTCAGTCGTAACAAATGGCGACCTTACCTAGGATTTGGTGAACCTACATTTATTAGCAGGGAACATTTGTTGTTTTGGAGAATATTTTGCGGGGATCAGCAAGAATATTTTGTTTTTTGCAACATAGTATAGCCCTTGAGTATTTCCGAGAAATTTTGTGTGTATATTGAGGTATAAGAGTTTGGGGTACTTCTTTTCTGAATATTGAGGTAGGAATTTTTTGTGAGCATCATGTCTTATACCGGATCAGAGGAGAATGGAGACACAGTACGTAATGTCGAAACTGAGGAACAGCAGTATGATAATATGGTTAATCAGGTGAACTGTGAGGAGGATGCTAGGATATTTTTGCAATGGCCTGTTACTGCCGAGCGGTTGGAGGGTATGGATCGGTACGGTCTTCAATGCCTGGCCACAGCTATCGGTCATGCGGTTACTAGCAGCATGACCAGGGATAACTTGATAACGTGTGTACTGGGCAGGGTGACTGGTGAGCGAGATGGGTTGAGTGCTCAGAGCCCTACGGCCATGCTTCCCCTACACTCGACTCCCAGCCATCCCAGTAGTTTGCCGACCCCGGGTACGCTTCCGCAGTTGGGTGGTGACTGGCAGGGTGTGTTGCCCCTGGGGGGACCACCGGTAATTTCAAACATTGTAGCACCTTCACCTCCTCAAGGGTTAACTCCAGAATTATTGCTTCAGCTCGAATTAGCTAAGATCCAGCAGCAAATAGAATTAGCCAAGATAGAAGAGAGAAAAACTATCAGTCATGAGCACATAGAGCTAACAAAAATCCAAGCTGAGTCGACTAGGTACTGTGCCGACAGGGACGTAGAGAAAACGAGACAGCGACTTGGGGCTGGTAACCGTGTTCCTGATCAATCTCTCTCGCACTTATTGAAACTGGTTCCGTTGTTTGATGAGAGTGGGGTAACAGAATTTTTCGCATGCTTTGAGAAGAAGTGCCAGGAACACCAGTGGCCAGAGAATAAATGGGCAGCACTTGTATCCTCTAGATTAATAGGCAAGGGTCTTAAAGCCTACGATGCGTTACCTTTGGAGTCATGTATTGTGTATGAGGATCTCAAGGAGGCTGTCCTGAGGGCTTACGAACTGCAACCAGAAACGTACCGTTTGAAGCTCCGTGGTGTAAATAAGGGAAGAGATAGCACCTTTCTGGAACACGCCCGGGACTTGTCCGATGCTATGGGGAACTGGCTCCGATCTGAGATGGTAACAACGTTTGATGGAGTTAAGCAGTTGATGATGTTGGAGCAGTTCTTTAACCCGGGAACTGCGGGGAGACTCTTAAGAGTTCCCCGGCGGACTGCGGGAAGACTCTTAAGAGTCAGAGAAAAAAAAAATCAACTTTTGACATCGAAAACAAAATATTTTATTTATTTTTATTTTTTATTTTTTTATTTTTGTTTGGCCCCTGGGCCATGCAAAATCTCAGTCCTCTACCTCCCCTCCTTCCCCACTTTCCTCCTCTCCTTCAGTTATCACCTATTTTCCCTGTTATTCCCTTTTTCTGAGGTATATTTTCGTGCTAACATTAGCGAGTTGCAAGCAGGGCATTGTTATCAGTGTTAGCAAACGAGTGCAAGAGAGAGAGAGAGAATATCGATCGACTGTGTCTCAGTGGCCTTGGGGGAAATTGGCGGGAAAGCAGCTTGCCTCACCCATACATTATACAACTCGCGGGCTATATCTCCGATTTTGACCATCCAAACGCTGTTTTCACTCGTTTTATTGTTGTTTCAGGTTAATACCTTTATAATCAACCCATAATAGGCACGTATGGATAAGTATTAATGCTATTAATGGTACAATGAATATTTTAGTGACGGAAACACCTCAAATACATGCGCACAGGGAGAGGTGTCTAATTACCCCCATGGGCACTTGTTAGGTTAAGAGCACGGGCGGTGATCTAACTTTGAACTTAAAGGAGAAAAACCCAAGAACTCTAGTCGAAGCAGCAGAAATGGCTGATCGACAGCTGTCGTTGATTCGGGGTTGCGGGTCCTCACAGAAGTACGATGTAAGTGCTAAGGACCGTTATCCTCCCTCTCCCCGTAGCAATGACACATTTAAACAGAAGAGCCATGAAACTAAAACTGAATCCAAACCTTACACCACACCGTATGTGAAAAGTCAGGGGCCTTTTACATCACAGTATAAGCCGAAACCGAAATTTATGTGTTTTAGTTGCCACCAGGAGGCAAATGAGTGGCAAATGAGTGGCCACCAGGAGGGCAAATGAGTGCCCTAGTCGACCTCCTCCGGCAGCCGTGTCTTTTGCTCACGGCATTGGAGTGTTCAAGAGGACATCGGAGTTTGTTAGAGGCATTTCTTCCGAGGTAAATACACTGCCAGTGCAGAAGGATCCGGAAGGCTTATTCCCTGTCTGTGATGCCTTTAGTGACCACAGGGGACTCGGTTGTGTGGAGTGGGGGGGTAGAAGACATGAGGTGAGAATTTTGTGTGACACTGGGGCATCGCAAACACTGTTGAGAAATTTCACTGATAAACCTGTCAATACGGCGCGGGTGGTTGTGGTTCAGGGAGTTAATGCAACAAGGTCATACCCGCTTGTAAGAATGAAGATGGAAGTTGATGGTGTGACTCGTGACCTGGATGTAGGAATTGTGGAGAAGTTACCTGTTGGGGGCGACGACCTCCTTCTCGGCAACGACTTTGAGGGGCCTACTTCTGAGGCTCCACCCTTAGTCGTTGCCGAGAAGCCGGCCGACGTGAGTAGGGAGCGGCAGGAGTGGGTTGAGAAGTGTCCGGTGCAACCTATGGCGTGTGTTGTCACCAGAGATCTTGCATCCAGGGAGTCACATTCTGGTCAACAGTCTTTAGATCAGCGGAGGAAGGGTACCGAGAAGGGGTTGAAAGTTGATGCGGTTGAGAGTTTAGTGTCAACGGACCTTCTCGGGGACTCATTATTAGGACCACATTTCGAGTCTGGAGAAGACCCAGTAACTGTTCCTGAAGGGGCAGAGGATGGGCTTAAAAAGACGAAAGAGTTGAAGGAGGACAGTGATGCACAGTCGGGAGATGTAGCAACAAGGTACCCTGACGCGTACCCTATGAGAAATGGGTCGGCGAAGACGGTGGTCCGAAGCTTGCTAGTGTATTTTTCCCGGTATGGTTACCCGCAGGGGATTCAGTCAGTCCAGGGACCCAACTTCACTTCTAGCCTCTTTGTTCAAGCAATGCCGCAGCATGGGATTGTTGGGGTTGTGTCATCTGCGTATCATCCGGAGAGCCAGGGTGTGTTAGACCGATGGCACTCAGCCTTGAAATCTGTGCTTCGTTGTTGTTGCTTTGAGAGTGGGAAGGATTGGGATCTTGGCCTGCCATGTGTTTTGTTTGCTGTGCGGGAGGTACCTGGGGAGAGTTTGGGATTCAGCCCTAATGAGCTCGTCTTTGGACACCATGTCAGAGGGCCTCTCCATATGGTTGAAGAAGTATGGGAGGGCGTAGAAAAACCTTGTTCTATGATCAAGTGTGTCCTCAACAGTCGAGAACGGATGTTGCGCAGTCTGGAGTTGGCTGGCCGTAATTTGACTAGCTCTCAGGCCCTCAGGAAGGACAGGTACGACCTCAAGGTTGAACTCAGGGAGTTTCACGTGGGTCAGGATGTGTCGATTCTACTGCCCCTTGTAGGTCACCCCTTATCCGCGAAGTACGCTGGTCCTTATAGGGTGGTTGAGGAGCTATCAGACCTGGATTACTTGGTAGCCACTCCAGACAGACGGAAGCGCAATCAGTTATGTCACGTTAATCTCATGAAGGAGTATGGGAGGCACCCCCCTGAGCCTCTCACTGTGCCTGTGATGACGTTTAGCAGTCAAGGTGGAGAAGGAGAATGGGACAGTCAAGCTCAGGTGGAGGATAACTGGAAGGATAAGAAGTTCAAATGGGCGCCTGAGTGTGAGAAGGTGTTTAGAGAAGTAAAACACCTGTTGTGCACTCACCCGATCCTCAGGGTCCCTGACTTTAGCCTACCTTTCCAACTAGCAACGGAGGCTAGTGGTGTGGGGGCTGGTGCCGTCCTTGTGGAAAAGGACGATGATGGAGCATCCTGTTAGTTTCTGCTCGGAGAAGTACAATTCGGCCCAGGGGAGCTGCTCTGTTGTCGAGGAGGAGCTGCTGGCGGTTGTGCTTGTGCTGGGGCATTTCGAGGTCTATGTTCCAGCCTATGGTCCGGTCATTGTAATCCACACAGATCATCACCCTCTCAAGTTCTTGGACCAGTTTCACAATCGGAATATGAGGCTGACCAGGTGATCACTAAGGTTACTGGTATATAACCTGGACATACGCCATATTGCCGGTTGTGACAACGTGGTTGTAGATGGTCGTTCAAGGGTATATGATCCTGGGTAGATTGACACACGGGTAGCCTCCTGCTTTAGTTTGAATAGTATTTTGCGCTTGGTGCTTGTTGGCTCGCGGTTGTAGCCCAGCGTATTGGGTCGTAAAGCAGGAGTTGAGCGTTTGGTATAGAAGAAAAAACTAGGCTTGCCCCTATAGTGCAGCCGAAATAAACAAATTAAAAACATAAAAATCAAATAAAAACTCTTTCTTTGATAGTTGAATTTTTTCAGTATGTTATAGCAGTAATTCTGAGTTGCACTCCTCTCAGAATGCTGGGCTAGAGAAGCTCGCTCTTGAGGAGCATAACTACATATGATTTAACCTATTGTGTTGGGGAGGGTTATAATTTTGTAAAATGTTTTGTTGAAGAACTGTGCCAGATATTTTACTGCCGCTGGGTGATGGGAAGTAGAGATATAGCATGGGTTCTAACCATCAGATTTTTGTGAGCCTTGGGCCTCTGAGAAAAATCTTGGGGGGGGTGTGACGTTAACCACTCAGTTAGAACCGCATGGCTTGTCCTACAGTGACTCGCTAGGATCGCCAGGACAGTGGATACGGCTACAGTTTGTGTATTGTTGTGTGCTTTATTTCATATGAAAGCTTGTGTCATGGGCAGTCCAGAAAGGCTCTTTGTTTTCACCCATGTCAAGGCTTTATATATTTAATTGTAAAGTATATGTTTTATCCTTAACTAGTAATGATAGGATCAGAGAGAGAGAGAGAGTAGAACAGAGTGAGAGGGGGCGCGTAGTGTTTTGCTATACTCGATGACGTCATAGCTGGCTGGCCTCGTGGGGATTGGTTGAAGGAGTTCTTTACCATGCTTGGTGACGTAATGTTTTGCTAGCTACTTTGGTAGTGGTTAGAGGACTTGTTACCGCTTTTTTCCCACGCGGCTCGAGCTAGTGCGAGTATAATATATACAGCTCCTCGCCACTTTCTCCCTCAGATCTGGTTTCTAGAACGCATCTCTCTTATCCCTTGACACCTGTCCCCCGACTGCACCTGAGAATCTTTTCCTCTGCCTATCCCTCTCATTTTCCATATCTTTCACCACCTTTTATTAATATTATACCCCCTCTGGTTAACTCTGCAAAATCAGCTTCATGCTGGCCAGTTGTATTGTGCGTTAAGGTCTGATATAACCCATGTATGTTAGTTGTTAAGATAAGTTGATCACGAAGCATTGGTTGGCATTCACATTGTTTAGTACCGCTTCCTATAATTATTAGTGTTCTGCTGGATTAGATAATGCTAGACTAGGAGTCTGATATTATAAGGTATTGTTTCCTATGAGTGCTGGCTTTAGTTAAAAGCTGCACGGCATACCTGAGAACTGGAGTTGATTGAGTAAATTCTAGTCTGTGTGCCATTGAGAGTAGAGCATGCACGAATGAGGGCTTTTTGCCTATACCATTCTGCACTGTTCTAAGCTCGTTGTTTGTCTTTGAGGTACGCCAGGAGAACGCTTAATACTTCGGTATTAAGGTTTCTCAAGAGAGCTACCCTTCCCTATAACGTAATATTTGACGCACAGACTTGAGATTTGCACTAGGCTATGCGGCATGCCATGCGCACCAGTATCTCGTATCATTGACTCTAGCTAGACTTTATCAGTCACAGTAGACATTAAGTATATTAACCTAATTACTCTTATTATGCATACCCATTTATGATTAGACAAGCATTTCGCAGCCTAGTTTGATGTATTGAGACACAAACGACTTAGGCTCTTTTTGTTGATAGGAATACTGCATTGTTGTGGCGATCATTATTATTGTTGTAGTGTTTAGGATATTCTTGGCTCCGACGGCATTATATTCTGCCTTTTTGTGTGCATAGCCTGCACAAGCATTGTTCCGCTGCCTGCCTTTTTGGGTTCCATTTCCGATACGAGCATCTTTATAGCATCTAACATTTAAAGAAGATTCCTTGTTGATGTTGAAGGACTTTAGTGCACTTTCTTTCATGCAGGAGTGCCTGACATTTATTGATTAAAGTAACGTAAGCTGTAACTTCTCTTACCACCTTACTTTGCATACCATAACCAAGCACCTTCGGTTATAGGTAGTAATAGGCTGTTTTCACATAACATTAAGCCTATAGTAGACGCACATTTATTGAGAGTTTAATAACCTATTATTGCATATAGAACTCTGTAGAGTATTTGTGTGTTTTGTTCACTGGGAATATACATCAGAGGTTGGATCTAGCGCTTTCCGTTGTAGCATTTATGCCATTACTAGTCCAATGAATAAGAGCCCTGATATATTTAAACCTCAGTCGTAACAAAGCATATCAAGTATATCCTTGCATATCGTGTTTGGGTTCAATTTAATTTACATTCTCTCCTCTTCCACTCATTCACCCATGCTATAACACAACAACCACCCTTGCAGTTGTTTGATCACACACTTTCTATGCAACCTACATTGCACCCTCTCCGTCTTTTGTCCTGATCCGTTCCGTTTGTTTGCAATTACTTGTGTGTTTGTATTTGTTTCATTCTACCATCTATCTATCTGTCTATCTATCTATCTATCTATCTGTATGTCAACTTCCAGAATATTTCGTTTTCACTCATCAGCCAGTGATGGAAGTGAGAGGAAAGAAAAATTGGAATGGGAAATTGTCGAAGTGAATGAAAAGGGTTGCGGAATGCATAGTTAATTGAAAGGGTCTCTCTCTCTCTCTCTCTCTCTCTCTCTCTCTTATATATATATATATATATATATATATATAAATATATATATATATATATATATCTCTCTCTATATCTATCTACATCTATCTATCTATCTTTATATCTATCTTTCTCTCTTTCTACCTTCTCTCTCTCTCTCTCTCTCTCTCTCTCTCTCTCTGTTGTCAATAAATACTTAACATTACTACATTTAACAACGCAGTGGTTATTGTATGTTGTCACCATGACTTTCTTGGTTGTTGCTATGTTGCATTGCAGCAACTACATCTTATAAATGTGTAACACAACATACTGTGGGGTACTAGCAGTTTATGGATTTAACAGAACAAATCAGCATCTGCATACCACATCAACCTTTAAACAATAGTTAATCCATCTTCTTAATCTATGCTAGGATCAACCTTATGTTGATTAGTATGTTATAATTCATGGTAGAAATATTTTCAATGTTATCGTCGTTAAAGCGTGATAGAAACATATTCAAAGCCGTCGTCACACAAGAGAGCATTTAAGATTAAACTCAAAACTTATCCATATTATTCACATGGCAAATGTGTATTTGTTTCTATCTATCTCCATGGATAATATTCTTAAGAAATCATCTCAGTTCATGAACTTTAATATTAAGAAGTCTTGCCAAAGCTACCGATTGATGTTAGCTAAAATTGAAGTCTGAAGTTGTAATCTGTGTATAAGTGTTTATTATTATCAGACTAAATTATAGCTTAGTATTTTCAGTGTGCCATGGAGGGCCTGGGCTGAGTTATCCGGGCCACACAGTAATTCTGAGGGATAATTACTGGTATAATATATTCGCTGTCAGAGCCCAGTGGTAATGAATATTGGAAACTGTCAATTAATTGCCCTCCACTGTCCACTGACTCATGGGCTTCTTACTGACTAATTCCTTCAACGTGACGATTGTGCGTTGTTATTATGTGTGATTAGTTTGCTGGGGAAACAGATTAACTTGCTCATGTAGTGATGTACACCCTATGTGGTGGTTTTGTGTTCATTTATTTCATAATTTCATTTGATCTAAGCGTTATTTCCACATAGTTATTTTGATTAGTTCTATATTTTGTGTCGTCCCTGTTTTGGTTTGTCTATTTTGCAAGCTTTACATTATAATGTTTCGGAACTGTTTTGTTTATATACAGTATATGGTGGTATCCCTGGGTTCTCTCTCTTTCTATTGTAAGAAGCTTCTCTATATATTCCTTAGATCTTTATATTTCTCAAATCTGTTTTCTTATTCTAATATTAAATATATGAACCTATTTGCCAGCTGTTCCGTATGTTCTCAATACTTTCCAGAGACCTTCTCAGTCAACTCTATCGTAGGCATTCTCCAAGCCCATAAAGGCAGCATACAACTTATGTCCCTTCTCGAGGATAACATGCTTTCATTAATCTCATTTGGGGGTTATTGATGCTAAGGCCAATATTGATTAATATAAATTGGTTCAGGAACAATTCGTTGCAAGATTGGTCGTTTGAGATCTGTACCCCATAAATTGTTCTTTCCTCTCGCATCAGTATTATGCTATTTTCAGAACACAGACGTCCTCTTCTCCATGGCTGAGCATTGGCGAATTAATGTTAGAACCTGTCTTAACAAACACAACAGTTAACACTATCATCCTATTATTAGAATAGAAAATAGACAAACATATCTATTTAAATTGCTCAACTAACTCGAATTTGTATATTTGTTTACTATAGTCTGTTCATTCTAGGTTGAGCAGAAATCGTAACCCCTAACCTCTCATAACTCAAAAAGGACTAGAGTAATTGAGCTAATATTTCTACCAAATAGAAAGACTTGGCTAGAGAATAATAATAATAATAATAATAGTTCTTAAAGCTAGCGCATGCTAAGCTAGCTAAGGATAGCTCAATAAGGCCGATTAGGCGTATTTCCATTGGGGTCCTGTACTACTACCCCATCCCTTTGCTCATGAGGGATGGTAACGACTCAGTGCTTGTGAAAATCTTTAATGCGCCGAGCGTGGGCGCGAACCCGGGCCTTCTGGGTGGAAGCCCGAGACGCTAGTCACTACACCAAGCGAGCCGCTTGTAGGTGTATAAATTGACGGCTCATTTGTTCTAGCCCTTTTTTAGTTAGGCAACAGAGGTTAGAGGTTACGTTTTCTGCCACCTAGAATGAACGGACTATATTACTCACATATTGTATATATCTAAATCACTCAAATCAATAATACATCTGAAATCTTCTCACATTTACTGAAAAGAGTCACTTCACACACATTGTAGATTAACCCCTTTCTTTACCCGTGACGTCCTTTTCATTGTATTCTGACTATTAGTAGACAGTTTTATTCAACTTAGGAAGGACGTCTACCCATTGAAAGGCTACAAACTATCTCAAGGAATCATTTGAGCTACCATATATCCTTCCTAAGCTTCATATTATCGTCTAAATGTAGCTGAAATCCTATACAAAATTAGTTAAATATAGAGATTATCATTCCTACACACACCTCAACAAATGCATATTAATTTTGAACAGCAATATCAGTATCAATATTCATAAGAGCAACAGTAGCAGCAACAATGACAGCAAATGTTCACTCACTTACAAGCCTATTCTCTCTCTCTCTCTCTCTCTCTCTCTCTCTCTCTCTCTCTCTCTCTCTCTCTCTCTCTCTCTCTCTCTCTCTCTCTCTCTCTCTCTCTCTCTCTCTCTCACTAAAGTTGCAAACACATTATGTTGGAATGCTTTTGTAGAGAATATCACGTAAATTATATATAGCATTATATTATACTTATATTGGTATAATACCATCACCATTTAGTGTCCAAATTCTATCTATGAAAAGGCCAAAATGAATACAGCCATAACTCTTGTGATAAATAATATGTCAAGCTTTGCAAAATATTAGGTGTTGTTCGATAAAGCTATAAGCATAGTTCTTATATTCTTGTTTTACAATGGTGAATTACGAGGCACGACGATATTCAGTGTAAATGACCGCAGGTATACTCCATGATAGGTAGGGCAGAAATCGTGACCTCTATCCTCTGTAAATTATAAAGGGCTACGATAAATGGGCTGTGAATTTCCACATCTATTCCCTGGCTGACTCTTGCCTAATGTTAGAAATATTAGGCCGATTACTCTAGTCCTGTTTGTTATGAGAGGTTGGGATCGTACGCCTGCCGAATTTATTTGATATAATATATATGCCTTTGGCTCCGCTACATGTCTGCCTGCCGAGATCGGAGCCTCTCCGGGTGGTCGGGGGCCAGGGGAGTGTTGGAGCGACCTTGGTGACCCTGGTCTCTGGGTATTCTCCTGGGTGACCTAGATGTGTGTGAATTTTGTGTTTTGTCTGTGTTTGTCTGTGTTTTCGCAGTTTTGTCTTGTGTTTTGTGTTTTCCTGTTCTTGCTCTGTCTCGAGTCGGCCACCCCCAAGAAAATACAAAAAACTAAAAATAATAATAAAATAGAGGAAAAATAAAATAAAAAAATAGGAAAAGTGGGGATTGGGTCTGAGCATATAGATAGATAGATAGATATATGCTTAATTATCGATTTAGTTCTTAACGCTAAAATATATTATTTGTTTAGATGTGTAAATCAATGTAAAGCTTTGGACAATGTAATACGATCTACTCTGAGATAGCTATGCTGATTGTTATGTAGGCCTAATTTGAAAAGGATTACAACGGACACAAATTCTAGGAAACCGAGTACGTATGACATGATAGGCACGGAATATGTATGACAACGTTATTGACATAATAGGCAAATGACACTTTAGATATATGACAAAATTGGAAAATAGCACGGAATATGTATGACAGAATAGGTAAATATCACGGAATATGAATAACATGATAAATGTGTAACACAAATAACACGGAATATGGATGACAATATGTACATAACACGGAATATGGATGACAATATATACATAACACGGAATATGGATGACAATATGTACATAACACGGAATATGGATGACAATATGTACATAACACGGAATATGGATGACAATATGTACATAACACGGAATATGGATGACAATATGTACAGCACTCGGAATATGGATGGCAATATGTACATAACACGGAATATAAATGACATGGTAAACTTATAACACGGAATATGGGTGACAATATGTACATAACACGGAATATACAGTCATGACATGGTAAACTTATAACACGGAATATGGGTGACATAATAGACGATGGAATAATTATTTTACTTAAAAGGAACATGCTACGTACATCTAGTAATGACAGTGTATATATAACACATCGTACCTCGACAGCAGAAGATAAAGACTATACATTTACCTTCCACATAATTGTTTAGTCCTCGGTAGTATAGTGGTGAGTATCCCCGCCTGTCACGCGGGAGACCGGGGTTCGATTCCCCGCCGGGGAGGACCATGTTTTAACTATTTCAAAAGGATCGGAAACATTTTAATGGAATATGGGAAAATATTGTTGAAAATACCAAGTATAGCAGAGTGGATGATGAATATATATGGCTTGCTGACGTAAGTGTTACGTGTTGTGATTATTGTCACGAAACGAAGAGCCAGTGTTCATCGAGGACATTCAAAAGCTCAAATTTGTTCATCGATGTCATCTAAGATTTAATAGAGAGTAACGATCATTTTAGATACCCAAATATGGACCCTGGCATGATTTTTGATGGTCACGATGTCCCTTTTCCCGCTATCAACGATTAGGACAAAGTCTCCGACAACGTGACAACGTACGCAGTCATTTTGAGACTTGGGATTTCTTCTTGTCTACTGATGACAATAATTAGCCCCACGGTTGAAAACAGAGATATAGCCCAACGTGGGGCTCGAACCCACGACCCCGAGATTAAGAGTCTCGTGCTCTACCGACTGAGCTAGCCGGGCTGTTAGACATCGTGCCGTACATACTGTAGTTAAGGAAAATAGGGAAATCATAGTTCTTATGTTCTAATAGTACACTCGGATACCATAGTCTCTAGCCCACTCATAGGAATATGTGTTTTTCTTTAGCCAATTATCATTATCTGGATTGATTTTTGGATAGAACTTGCTTTTAGATAAATAGTATATGTAGTTTTGTTGTTGATTATAACCGTAAATTCGTTTCCAGAGATATACTTCCAGAGGATCTGTATTAGGCCCTCTGTTGTTTATTATATACATAAATGACCTTGATTTAGGTGGTATAACTAGTAGGATAAGTAAATTTGCAGACGATACCAAAATGGGGAGAAAAATTTATTCGGATAGAGATATAGAGTGTCTGCAAAGGGATCTAGATACCTTACACGAATGGTCAGAAAATTGGCAGATGAAGTTTAACATTGACAAATGCAAGGTATTAAAGATAGGGATGATGCATACAAATGTTAAATAAAAACTAACTAATATTGAATTAGAAAACTCAGACTGTGAGAAAGATCTAAGTGTGTTTGTTAGCAATGATTTGAAGCCTAGAAAACAATGTATAAGCGTTCGTAACAAGGCAAACAGGATTCTCGGGTTCATATCTAGGAGTGTGAGTAACAGAACTGCTGAGGTTATCTTAAAACTTTACTTGTCATTAGTGAGACTCCATATGGATTATGCTGTTCAATTTTGGTGTCCTTATTACAGAATGGACATGGATTCATTGGAGAGAGTACAACGTAGAATGACAAAATTGATCCATAATATTAGAAATTTTCCGTATGAAGAAAGGTTGAAGAAATTAGGCTTACATTCGTTAGAGAGACGCAGAGTTAGAGGGGATATCATAGAGGTATTCAAGTGGTTTAGTGGGATTAATAAAGGGGACATGAAAAATGTACTAAAGTTCAATGATAGCGAAAGAACTCGTACAAGTGGTTTCAAATTAGATAAATTTCGTTTCAGAAAAGATATAGGCAAATATTGGTTTGGTAACAGAGTTGTAGATGGGTGGAATAGGCTACCAAGTGATATAATGGGATCAAGAACGATAGGGAGCTTTAAGATAAAATTAGATAGGCATATGGACGAGATGGGTTGGGTGTGAGGGGGCTCTACCAGGTGTGGGCCAATCGGCGTTCAGCAGACCCCCGTAATCTTGTGTTAATCCCTGACCATTTTGGTGGGGGCAGTACTCAAGGTATTAGTGAGTTGGGCCTATAATTGGGCCTTGTAATTTGGGTTGGGTGTGACAGGGATCTGCCTTGTATGGGCCAATCGGCTTTTTGCAGACTCCCATTTTCTTATGTTCTTATGTTCTTATGTAAACATAAACATTTAAGAGGGTAATGCTTGTTTTTTTGTGATATGTATTTATTAATATATATATATTTTTGAATTCCTCGCTAGACCTCCATCAAGCTTAAAATAGCACCCCCTAGACCCCCCTTCAAGATAAATTTGTACGGCCGGTTCCTTCTAAAATTACAGGCTCGCTATCGCTCACCAGGGGAAAAAAATCGACACCTAAATGGCACGAAAGGTCTTGATATTGACAAAGAAATGGGGCGAAAGGTCAAATTCGACTAACTAATGGAACGAACGTCTTAAAATCTCAAAACGAATATGCTACACATGAGGGAGAAGGAGGGCCAGAAAAAGTGACTACCTCCCCCTTAAGAGCTGTAAGGCTTAAAGTGCGAGCTGTCTCCCAGACTAATTTCGGGAAGCACCGCACAAGATAAATATGTTTGCCTTGGTCGGGTGGATAATTTATTTGTGTTTATGCTTCGGCTAAATTTGGCTACAAGGCAAGATTTACTAGCTACAGTAATTATATAGAGTGAAGGGACGATGAGGAGGTGACGTAATGGTGGGGAGGATTTGTGGGGAAGATAGTGGAGAGATGCTTGGTATTTAACTCCTTCAGTACCGGCAACGTCTTCATTATTCTAGCTATAGTTAGACGATTATGTGCAATTAAGGAGGGATTTGTGGTAGTAGAAAGAGTTAAGTGAGTCATTTCGAAGCCTAATACTTACTGGAGGCCCTTTTAAAAATTATTAAAATCGTGTAAGAGTAGGTAGAGTGAAGTTAGAAGGACGACACCGGTAATGAACGGGTTAAAGAAGAGGTGACAGTGTAGAAGTATGTAGTATAATGTTTGTGGATGAGCTGTAAACACGAGGCCTAAGTGATGGTGTAGAAATACATGATGTGTGGGGATAGCGTGTTAAATAAGGACAAGATGGTGGTGTAGGAGAATATGATGCTTGGTGATATGCTGGTTTAAGGGGGGATGGGCTATGTTATTTGCTATTTATTGTTTATTTTTGTATTATGTTTTGCTTCCTCCCCATATCTACACCAAGCTTAAACAAATACCCCCTAGACCTCCCTTCAAGATAATTGTGTAATTTTTTCGGTAGGAAAATGTCCCGGCCTAAGGCCGATTCCTCTTAAAATTGCAGGATCGCTATCGGTCGCCAGGAAATAATCGACACCTAAATGGCACGAAATAGGGCGAAAGGTGTTAAAATCGCCAAACTAATGGGCCGAACGTCTTAAAATCTGAAAACTAAAGGGGCTAAGCATGAGGGAGAAAGGTGTCCAGAAAAACAGACCATCTCCCCTTAAAAATATATAATGTTTACGGATGAGGTGTAGAAACATGGATGAGGCAGTGGGATTTAAATACATGATGTTTATGGATGAGATGTAGCTATGATGATGGTCCTGTGGTACAGTCGGCCAAATTAGTGATGTCGCGGCAACAAGTATATTTCGATGAATAATTGTTACCAGCACTATCTAAGCATTCATTCAGTTTCGAGTGAGATATACAAACATGTTCCTATCTTTACACACCTTATTCAACATATGGCAGACATTAATACAGCACACAACGAGCAAAACGCAATGACAGCTGCGACACACGACTTATTTGGCCAAATGTACAATCGCGCTAATAAGTGATGGCTCGGCACCAAGTATGTTTTGATCAATAATTGGTATCAGCAATATCTAAGCTTCATTTCTTCGTATTGAGTGAAATATACACACATGTTCCTACACTTACCCACCCTATTCAACATCTGACAGACAATAATACAGCACAGAGCAAGCCAAACGTAATGACAGCTGGGACCTGACTTCTTAGCGCAACCGTACAAGACTTTCATAGTGTTGAAAAGGATTAAAAGGTACCGGTAATGTAGAGATGTGAGAGGGTGGGAAATGAGGAAGTGTGGGCAGAGATGTGTAGGAGTCCTTTGAAGGACGTGTATGTATGAAGATGAAAGAGTCGAATCGAGAGGAAGACGAGCAGGTAGTGTACAGGTATTTTATGTTTATAGTTAAGGGGGAGGTGGCTCGTTTTTCTGGTCCCCCTTCTCCCTCATGTTTAGCCCCAATAGTTTTTAGATTTTAAGACGTTCGGCCTATTAGTTTGTCGATTTTAAGACCTTTCACCCCATTTATTTTTTATTATTAAGACCTTTCGTACAATTTAGGTGTCGATATTTTTACTGGCGAGCAATAGCGAGCCGATAATATTGGAGTAACCGGCCTCTGGCCGGGAAATTTTTCTATCGAAAAATGTACACATATACAGTATATTGAAGGTGGGTCTAGGGGGTGTTTTTTTAAGCTTGATAGAGGTCTAGGGAGGAAACAAAAATAAATAGTGAAAATATAAATATATATGCAAAATTAATACGCCCATCCCTACTTAAGGTGTAGTAATGGGTACAAGCAGGAAGCATAGGGGGTAGTAGAGTATAAGTGAGATGCACCTGTGTACGCGAAAAGGTAAAGCAGGGATATTATGAGATTTGTGTTTGAATGTAAATATATAACACAGAGCAGTAAATAGTTAGCTTAGTGACTTTGTGTATGTGTAGGCTACAGTTGAACAGAGTAGCTTGCATTGAGCTTTGTATACTCTTTTAGCTGCTTATGAGTGTATGATGCCAATCAATAGATACATCCTTAACCCGGCAAGTGCTGGAAGTCTATTAAGAATTTCCCCGGGTGACTGTGGGAAGACTCTTAAGATCCTGGGCCTAAAAAAATCCATTTAAAACACCCCCCAATTTTTTTTTTTTTTTTTGCCCCTGGGCCATGCCAAATATCACTCCTCCACATCCCCTCCTTCCCCACTTTCCTCCCCTCCTTCAGTTATCACCTATTTTCCGTTATTCCCTTATCCTGTGGTCTATTTTTGTGCTAACATTAGCGAGTTGGTAGCAGGGCGTTGTCATCACTGTTGCCAAGCATGGGAAACAGCGAGAGAGAGACTATTGCGTAACAGTGTCTCTCCAGACAAGGGGAAGGGAGGAGGGGAGGGAGGTTGCCTTAGCCATACATTATGTAACTCCCGGCCTGTATCGCCAATTTTGACCATCCAAACGCTGTTTCCACTTGTTTTATTGCTGTAACAGGTTAATACCTTTATAATCAACCTAAAATAGGCGCATATGGATAAGTATTAATGCTATTTATGGTAAAATAACGATGTTAGTGATGGGAACAGCTCAAATACGTGCGCACAGGCGTGTGGTGTCTCATACCCCCATGCGCACGTCTTAGGTTAACTTACACTTTGGAAAATTAAAGCTAGTGCTTGAACCAACCTCTTATTTTATACTGAAAAAAACCCTCTTATTTGCACAATCAAACGTAGTTCCTTCATTAACTCCTTCTGTGCTACTTTTATTCTAGCTATATTTAGATGACTTTGTGCAGTTTAAGAATCTGTGGTAGTAAAAAGGGTTAAGGGAGATAGTTCGAAACCTGTAAATTGCTGGAAGCCATTTTTAAAATGAATACCATCGTCAAATAGTAGTCAGAGTAAAGTTAAAGTTAAAAAGACGTCATCGGTACAGAAGGGGTAAATACCATTAGGAAGATGGAAAATGAAGAGTGGGTAGGATAACAGCAGTAAAATTGTTCCTGTATGTCTTAAATTAGGAAAAGAGCCCTTCTTCGCAAACCCTTACCATCCCTTACCCTTGTCAAGAAGACCAACCAATTCACCTTCTGTCTCGTCTCCCAGTCTTCACCAACCGTTGTTCTGTCTGTCAGATGGCAATAGACTATGGACAGGTTCAGCAGGGGTGGTGTTGTGCCCAGATGGATAGAACTGTTATTGACAACCTGGAGATTCACGACCACAGGGTCCATTAAGATTCATTAACAAAAGAATTATCGATATATTTGAATGCACTTGTCTTAGCTATGAAGTATGTGTTTAATAGTTAGCAGGTTTTTTGCTGGCGATTTAAAACTATGATTGCTTACCTCATTCAGTACTGGTGGCATTCTTTTAATTTTATTCTGGCAACTATTAGACGACTGTATTCAGTTTAAAAAGAGCTTCCAGCAATTAAGAACTTTGGAACTATCTCACCTTAACCTTTTTACAATCACAGATGCTTCTTAAGCTGCACAAGATCGTCTAGATATAGCTAGACTATAACTAAAAAGCCGTCGCTGGAACAGAAGGGGTTAATGTACATGATGTTACTTGTGTGTTGTGTGTTCCATTCCACCATAATATGTCATAGTGCAAATGTTTAAATCGCTATATTCTACATTAGTTGTACCCGCCCAACTCTTGCTGTGATTCACTATAGGTAGCGCCAGCAACCTTGACAATAATCTTGACCCCTTAACTTCTTATAACTCGAAATGAATTAAAGCAATCGGGCTGACGTTTCTAACATTTGGGAAGAGTCCACCAGGAAATAGGTGTGGATATTTACAGCCAGTTTGCTCTAGGCCCTTTTGAGTTACAGAGAGGTCAGGGATCAAGATTATCCACTCTGCGTAAGCAGAGTTTGGTATCGCCCCCCCGTATAGTGGGTACCACACGAAAAAAATGTCTGTCGTCGGCGTTGTTGTCGTTGTCGTTGTCCGTCTGTCTCGGAACTCCTCCTAGACCGTTGGACGGATTTTCACCAAATTTCACACGAACATTTGTTGCCTGAATGCGAACGTCAGTCAAAAAAGATTTGTTGAATTTATGCAATAGTTATGATTTTAGGTCCAAAATATGGTTTTACCCCCTACCCCCCTCCCGGAACCCCCCCAGCAATGATGACGTTCTGGGGGCGAAAACATCTTGCTTCACATTTGCTAGGTTAAGTTAGTTTAGTTGGCATTAGAAGTGATGGTAGTAATAGTGGGATTGATGGTGATAGTAGTGATGATGGTGATAATAGTAGTGATGATGGTTGTAGTTGTATTGATAATGTTGACAGTAGTGATGATGATGACAGTAGTAGATATGATGGTGACAGTACTAGTAGTAGTGATGATGGTGACAAGTTATGATAGGTGTAGTGATAATAATGACAATAGTGATGATGGAAGTGACGATGGTGTGAGTATTAGTACCTATGGTGAGTAGTAGTGCTGATGGTGAAAGTTGTAGTGATGATAACAATAGTTATCATAATGAAGATCATAGTAATGGTGATGATGGCAGTAGTAGTGATGATGGTGACAGTAGGATACATGATGGTAATACTTGTGACAGTAGTAATGATGATGGTTATAGTAGTAGTGATGATGTTAACAGTAGTAATGATGAGTGTAAGATGGTGGTGATGATAGTAATAATGCTGGTTGATAGTTGTAGTATCAATGCTAGTAGTGATTAAGATGGTTGTGACAATGTTGAGAGTAGTAGTGATGATTGTAATTGTAGTAGTGATGATGATCATAGTAATGGTGATGATGACAGTAGTCATGATGATTGTGGCGTTTTTTTTTTTTTTTTTTTTTTTTTTTTCTATGTGATTGAGGGAGGCAAAAGGCATAACTGCCTATAGCGAGTGCCTCCCCCATAGTTGAAAGAGTGACAGGGCCAAAATCAAGGGACGTTCGAGCCAAAATGCCTGGACACACGGAGTTTGAAGCAATTTAAGTCATAGGAAGAGGGAAAGACTGATTCTGGGAGAGAGTTCCAGAGCTCAGATGTTGAGTAGAAGAAAGTTTGAGAGTAACGTTTCACTCTTGGGTTGGAGAGTTGCACAGAGTAGGGGTGGGATTGAGTTGCAAGACGGGTACCACGTGCCCTACGTAAAGGAGGTGGTATGCACTGGGATAGCTCTGAGGAACACTGATTATTATAGTAGCGATAGAATAGCGAGAGAGATGCAACATTGCGGCGGAGAGAGAGAGATTGCAGAGAGTTGGTGAGTGGACGGGAGTTAATGATACGAAAGGCCTTCCTTTCAACTTTGTCTAGGAGAGCGGTGTGAGAGGAACCTCCCCACACATGTGAACAATACTCAATACAAGGGCGCACTATGCCCCTGTACAGAGCAAGAAGCTGTGCAGGGGAAAAGAACCCCCTAAGGCGGTTGAGCACACCCAGCTTCTGGGAGGCTGCCTTAGCAAGACTGGTAATATGGTCCTTCCAAATGAGAGCAGAAGAAAAAGAGACACCAAGAATATTGAGAGAAGATGAAGGGTTGATTTTTGTATTGTTGAAGAATAAGGGATAGTCCGCTGGGAGATCCTGACGGGTAGATAGATGGAGAAATTGGGTTTTGGAAGCATTAAAGTTAACAAGGTTTTCTCTGCCCAATTGGAAATAGTATTTAGATCAGAATTTAAGAGTTCTATGGCTTCATTACGTTTGTCGTTGAGGGATTGCTGGCTGGGGCGTTCTGAAAAACTAATGGAGTAGTGTAAGGTTGAGTCGTCTGCGTATGAATGGATGGGAATTAAGGTACAGTTAAGGAGATCATTTATAAAAATTAGAAAGAGAATAGGAGATAGGACAGAGCCCTGAGGAACACCGGAGTTTATAGGGTGAGGAAGTGAACAATGGCCGTCCACAACCGCAGCTATGGAACGGCCGGAAAGGAAATTAGAGACAAAGGCACAGATGGAGGGATAGAAACCGAAGGAGGGTAGTTTAGAAATTAAAGATTTATGCCAGACTCTATCGAAGGCTTTCGATATGTCTAGTGCAATAGAAAAAGTCGTTATTGGTTGTAGTTATGAAGGAAGTAGTAGTGATGATGGTATTAGTAGTGATGATGGTAACCCATCGCAGAGTTGGGTATGCCGTTTTGAGTTTGGGCAAAACGGCACTTCTACTTTATTGTCAAGTTCGTTGGCGCTACCTATATCACTTTAATCTTTCCAATGCCATGGCGTTTATACAGATCGTTCATAAATTGAAAATAACCGTCTAATAATAGTGATAACTTAAAAGAAGAAGGGTTTATCAACTCTGCGTAAGCAGAGTTTGGTATCGCCCCCCCGTATAGTGGAAAAAAATGTCTGTCGTCGTCGTCGTTGTCGTCCCTCTGTCTCGAAACTCCTCCTAGACAGTTGGACGGATTTTCATCAAATCACACAAACATTTGTTGCGTGAATGTGAACGTCAGTCAACAATTATTTTTTGAATTTGTGCAATAGTTATGATTTTAGGTCCAAAATATGGTTATACCCCCCCCCCACGTCCTGGAACCCCCCCCCCCCCCAGAATGAATGCGTTCTTAGTGTGTGAGCCCCAAAGTGGCTCACACACTAAGAACGCATTCGTTCTGGGGGCGAAAACATCTCGCTCCGCATTTTCTAGGTAAAGTTAGTTTAGTAGGCATTAGAAGTGGTAGTAATAGTGGGAATTATGGGAATAGTAGTGATGATGGTTGTATTTGTGTTGATGATGATGACAGTAGTAGATATGATGGTGACAGTTGTAGATATTATGGTGACAATACTAGTAGTAGTGATGATGGTCATAATAGTAGTGATGATGGTGACAGATATGCTGGTGACAGTTGTAGATATTATGGTGACAATACTAGTAGTAGTGATGATGGTCATAATAGTAGTGATGATGGTGATAAGTAATGATGATAGTTGTAGTGATAATGATGACAGTAGTGATTATGGTAGTGACGATGGTGTTAGTATTAGTGATGATGGTGAGTAGTAGTGATGATAGTGAAAGTTGTAGTGATGATAGTAATGGTGATGATGGCAGTAGTAGTGATGATGGTGATAGTAGGATACATGATGGTAATACTTGTGACAGTAGTAATGATGATGGTTATAGTAGTAGTAATGATGTTAACTAGTAATGATGATTGTAAGATGGTGGTGATGATAGTAGTAATGATGATTGATAGTTGTAGTATCAATGATGATAGTAGTGATTAAGATGGCAGTGACAATGGTGACAGTAGTAGTGATGATGGTGAGAGTAGTAGTGATGATTGTAATAATTGTAGTAGTGATGATCATAGTAATGGTGATGATGACAGTAGTCGTGATGATTGTGGCAGTTGTAGTGATGATGGTGATTGAGATTGATGATGGTATTCGGAGTGATGATGGTAACCCATCGCAGAGTTGGGTATGTCGTTTTGATTTTGGGCAAAACGGCAAGTCTACTTTATAAATATATAGACCAAAAAACAAGCACTACCCCCATAGAGTTTGGTAGTGCCCCCCCCCCCCCCCCCCCTAATAGTGGGTACCACCCGAAAACAATGCCTGTCGTCGTCGTCCGTCTGTCTCCGAACTCCTCCTAGACCGTTCGACGGATTTTCACCAAATTTAACACAAACATTTGTTGGGTGAATGCGAACGTCAGTCAAACGGTCTAGGAGGAGTTTGGAGACAGACGGACGACGACGACAGACATTTTTTTCCGGTGGTACCCACTATATTGGGGGGGAGGGGGGGAGGGGGGCGCTACCCAAACTCTTCTTACGCAGAGTTGATAAAGTAGACGTGCCATTTTGCCCAAAATCAAAATGGCATACCCAACTCTACAATGGGTCAACATCATCACTACTAGTCACTATCACCATTACTATCATCAACAATACTACTATTATAGTCATCACTACTACTCTTACCATCATCACTACTAAGAAGGTTTACATACCCAAAAGGAAAGTGTGGCTGCTGAAGGACAAGGAAGTTAGGGATAGGTTTCATAATGAACTGGAGGAAATTAATAGAAATAAGGAAGCTAGGCCTAACGATGTAAATAGCCAATGGAACTTTCTTAATTAAGCATAGCCTTATCGCTGCCACTGACAAAGTCTGTGGGAAAACAAAGGGTCACCCCAGGAATAAGACCTCTTGGTGGTGGAACGATGAGGTAGAACATGCTGTGAAAGAGAAAAGGAGATGCTTCAAAGCATGGAATAAAGGAGGCAGCAGGGAGGAATACCAGGCAGCTAAACGAACTGCCAAAAGAGTTATTTACAATGATAAAATCGCATTAAGGACCTGGTCCTCGAACAAGTGTGTAACACTGACAATCCCAATGGGATCTTCAACCTAGCTAGGCGAGTTAAAAATGATAGTAGGGATATTATAGGTGAACAGTGTGTTAGAGATGATAATGGGAAGATTGTGTATGCAGAAAATGAAATCAGAGAAGCATGGAAGGTACACTATGAACGATTGCTTAATGTAGAGTTTGAATGGGATAAGGAACAGCTTAGTATCGAAAAACCAATATCTGGGCCCCCTCCTTTGATAGCACCAGCTGTAGTGAGCGACGCAATCAATAAAATGAAGGACGGAAAAGCTCCAGGTTGCTCCAACATTGTCGCTGAGATGATAAAAGCCTCAGGGGAGATTGGTGTAAACTTAGTCACTGAGTTGATAAACACCATTATTAAAGATGAGAAAATCCCAGAGGATTGGCTCAAAAGTGTAATAGTAAATATATACAAAGGAAAAGGGAATGCGCTAGATAGAGAAAATTATAGGGGCCTGAAAATGCTTGACCAAATCATGAAGGTCTGTGAGAGAGTCCTTGAAGGTTTGATCAGGCAAAGCATCTCTATTGACGATATGCAGTTTGGTTTTATGCCAGGACGTGGTACAACCGATGCTATCTTCATAGTCAGGCAGATACAGGAAAGATACTTACTAAAAGGCAGAGATCTTTACTTTATGTTTGTGGACCTGGAGAAGGCCTTTGATAGGGTACCTAGAGATGGTGTGCAGTGGGCTATGAGGAAACTTGGTGTGGAAGAGTGGCTGGTGCGTGTGATAATGAAGATGTATGAGGATTCGCGAAGTTCGGTGAGGGTGAAGGGTGTACTGAGTGATGAGTTCGCAGTCTGTGTTGGAGTCCATCAGGGTTTAGTGTTAAGCCCCCTCCTCTTTATTATGGTCTTGGAGGCGCTGTCTAGAGTTTTTAGAGGCGGACTCCTGTTGGAACTGTTTTTTGCAGACGATTTAGTCCTAATAGCTGACAGTATGCAGGATGCTGAGGCCAAATTCAGGGAGTGGAGAGAGGGCATTGCGAGCAAGGGTTTAAGAGTCAATATTAACAAAACCAAGGTGATGCATTGTAGATTGAGACGAGGCAATGTGGAAAAGAGCGGTGCATACCCATGTGCAGTGTGTGTAAAGGGAGTGGGCGTTAACTCAATTCAATGTAGCATCTGTCGATGTTGGGTACACCATGGGAGTAAGCGCTGTAGTAGAATAAAGGGGCCCCTGCCGAAGGATAAGTCAGAAATAGAGAAATTTGAGTGCGTAGTGTGCAAACGCGAGCTTGTGTTAAGTGATGATCCTGTTGCTGTAAATTTTGGAAATGAGTCTTTGGAGCTGGTGAACAAATTTTGTTACCTAGGAGATACCATCTCTGCCGGTGGTGGGGCCGAGGCTGCCACTGTTGCTAGAATTAGGTGTGGCTGGGGGAAGTTCAGAGAATTGATGCCAATCCTGACCATGAAAAGAATGCCACTCCCCCTGAAGGGAAAGGTGTATGCCTCATGTGTTAGAAGTGCAATGATGTATGCCTCAGAAACATGGGCCGTTAAAGTATAGGATGTCAACAGAATGGAGCGTAATGAGATGAGAATGGTGAGATGGATGTGTGGGGCCAGGCTACAGGATAGAATAACAAATCTTGAGCTGAGGAGACGTTTAGGTATAAAGAGTATTAGCGAGGTGATGCGTACAAGTAGACTGGGATGGTATGGACATGTGGAGAGACTGGATGAACAAAATTGGGTGAAAAAATGCAGGTCTGTGATTGTGGAGGGAGCTGCACCAATGGGTGGACGGAGGAAGACCTGGGATCGGACTATACGCGCCGATCTCAAATCCAAGAACTTGACAAGTGAAGGAGCCCTTAACAGGGTTGCCTGGAACGCCGCCATTAGGACAAGAAACTGAAACTGCACTGATGTGTGGAACACTCGGTCTTAAAATTGTATATATGTATGTATGTACTCTCATCACTACTACTGTAATCATCAATACAACTTTCACCATCATCACTACTACTGTCACCATCGTCACTACCATCATCACTAGTGTTATCATTATCACTACAACTATCATCATTATTTGTCACCATCATCACTACTATTATGACCATCATCACTACTACTAGTAGTGTCACCATCATATCTACTACTGTCATCATCATCACTACCATCATCATCAATGCTGTCATTATCACTACAACTACAACCATCATCACTAGTATTATCACCATTATCACTACAATTACCATCATCACCAATATTATCACCATTATCACTACAATTACCATCATCCCCACTATTACTACCATTACTTCTAATGTCAACTAAACTAACAACCTAACAAATGCGGGGCAAGGTGTTTTTACCCCCAGAATGAAGGCGTTCTGTGTGTGCCCTCCTACGGGGCACACCCACGCAGAACGCCTTCATTGCAGGGAGGGGGGGTTCTTGGGGGGGGGAGGGTCCTGGGGGGGGTGCGTCTGGGGGGGGGGGGTAAAACCATATTTTGGACCTAAAATCATAACTATTGCATACATTCAAAAACATATTTTTGACTGACGTTCGCATTCACCCAACAAATGTTTGTGTTAAATTTGGTGAAAATCCGTCCAACGGTCTAGGAGGAGTTCGGAGACAGACGGACGACGACGACAGGCATTGTTTTCAGGTGGTACCCACTATTAGGGGGGGGGGGGAGCTACGAAACTCTATGGGGGTAGTGCTTGTTTTTTGGTCTATATATTTATAAAGTAGACGTGCCGTTTTGCCAAAAATCAAAACGGCATACCCAACTCTGCGATGGGTTACCATCATCACTCCGAATACCATCATCAATCACAATCACCACCATCACTACAACTGCCACAATCATCACGACTACTGTCATCATCACCATTACTATGATCATCACTACTACAATTATTACAATCATCACTACTACTCTCACCATCATCACTACTACTGTCACCATTGTCACTGCCATCTTAATCACTACTATCATCATTGATACTACAACTATCAATCATCACTAAGAACGCATTCATTCTGGGGGGGGGGGGGGGGGGGGGTCCAGGAAGCGGGGGGGGGGGGTAAAACCATATTTTGGACCTAAAATCATAACTATTGCACAAATTCAAAAAATAATTTTTGACTGACGTTCGCATTCACGCAACAAATGTTTGTGTGAAATTTGGTGAAAATCCGTCCAACGGTCTAGGAGGAGTTTCGAGACAGAGGGACGACAACGACGACGACGACAGATTTTTTTTTCCACTATACGGGGGGCGATACCAAACTCTGCTTACGCAGAGTTGATAAACCCTTCTTCTTTTAAGTTATCACTATTATTAGACGGTTATTTTCAATTTATGAACGATCTGTATAAACGCCATGGCATTGGAAAGATTAAAGTGATATAGGTAGCGCCAACGAACTTGACAATAAAGTAGAAGTGCCGTTTTGCCCAAACTCAAAACGGCATACCCAACTCTGCGAGGGGTTACCATCATCACTACTAATACCATCATCACTACTACTTCCTTCATAACTACAACCGCCACAATCATCATGACTACTGTCATCATCACCATTACTATGATCATCATCACTACTACAATTACAATCATCACTACTACTCTCACCATCATCACTACTACTGTCACCATTGTCACAACCATCTTAATCACTACTAGCATTGATACTACAACTATCAACCAGCATTATTACTATCATCACCACCATCTTACACTCATCATTACTACTGTTAACATCATCACTACTACTATAACCATCATCATTACTACTGTCACAAGTATTACCATCATGTATCCTACTGTCACCATCATCACTACTACTGCCATCATCACCATTACTATGATCTTCATTATGATAACTATTGTTATCATCACTACAACTTTCACCATCATCACTACTACTCACCATAATCACTAATACTCACACCATCGTCACTTCCATCATCACTACTGTCATTATTATCACTACAACTATCATAACTTGTCACCATCATCACTACTATTATGACCATCATCACTACTACTAGTACTGTCACCATCATATCTACTACTGTCTCATCATCACTGCTGTCATCATCACTAGTATTATCACCATTATCACTACAATTACCATCATCACCAATATTATCACCATTACAACAAAACCATCAATCCAACTATTACCATCACTTCTAATGCCAACTAAACTAACTTAACCTAGCAAGTGCATAGCGCACGATGTTTTCACCCCCAGCACGAAGGTGTTCTGTGTGCGGCGCACACACACGCAGAACGCCTTCATTGCAGGGTGGGGAGGTTCTGGGGGGGCGGGGGGGCCCCCCTTGAGTGGGGGGGAGGGGGTTTCGGGGGGGGGGGGGGCCCAGAGCGGGGGTAAAACCATATTTTGGACCTAAAATCATAACTATTGCACACATTCAAATCTTTTTTGACTGACATTCGCATTCACCCAACAAATATTTGTATCAATTTAATGAAGATCCATCCAACGGTTTAGGAGGAGTTTGAAGACAGACGGACGACGACGACAGACAGCAATTTTTTACCACGGTGGGTACCACCCCTATACGGGGGGGGGGGGGGCTACAAAACTCTGCTTATGCAGAGTTGTTAAATTAGACGTGCCGTTTTGCCCAAAATCAAAACGGCATACCCAACTCTGCGATGGGTCAACATCATCACTACTAGTCACTAGCACCATTACTATCGTCAGCAATACTACTATTATAATCATCACTACTACTCTTACCATCATCACTACTACTCTCATCATCACTACTACTGTAATCATCAATACAACTTTCACCATCATCACTACTACCCACCATCATCACTACTACTGTCACCATCGTCACTATCATCATCACTAATGTTATCATTGCTCTGCGTAAGCAGAGTTTGGTATCGCCCCCCCCGTATAGTGGGTACCACAGGAAAAAAATATCTGTCGTCGTCGTCGTTGTCGTCCGTCTGTCTCGAAACTCCTCCTAGACCGTTGGATGGATTTTCACCAAATTTCACACAAACAATTGTTGCGTGAATGCGAACGTCAGTCAAAACATAATTTTTGAATTTGTGCAATAGTTATGATTTTAGGTCCAAAATATGGTTTCCCCCCCCCCCAAACCCCCCTCGGACCCCCCCAACAATGAATGCGTTCTTAGTATGCTCACACACTAAGAATGCATTCGTTTTGGGGGCGAAAACATCTCGCTACACATTTGCAAGGTTAAGTTAGTTTAGTTGGCATTAGAAGTGATGGTAGTAATAGTGGGATTGATGGTGATAGTAGTGATGATGGTGATAATAGTAGTGATGATGATTGTAATTGTATTGATGATGATGACAGTAGATTGATGGTGACAGTAGTAAGATATGATAGGTGACCAACAAATAGTAGTGATGATGGTCATAATATAATTGATGATGGTGACATGTAATGATGATAGTTGTAGTGATAATGATGACAAGATAGTGATGAATGTAGTGACGATGGTCTGCTTGGTGAGTAGTAGCGATTGATGGTGAAAGTTGTAGTGATGATGGGTGATAGGATACATGATGGTAATACTGTGACAGTAGTAATGATGATGGTTATAAGTAGTTAGTGATGATGTTACAGTAGTAATGATGATGTAAGATGGTGGTGATGATAAGTAGTAATGATGGTTGATAGTTGTAGTATCCAAGGATGATAGTAGTGATTAGCTGGTAGAGACAAAGATAGTGACAATGGTGACAGCAGTAGTGATGATGGTGAGAGTATTACTGATGATTGTAATTGTAGTAGTGATGATGATCATAGTAATGGTGATGATGACAGTAGTCATGATGATTGTGGCAGTTGTAGTGATGATGGAAGTAGTAGTGATGATAGTGATTGATGATGGTATTTGTAGTGATGATGGTAACCCATCGCAGAGTTGAGTATGCCGTTTTAATTCTGGGCCAAACGGTAAGTCTACTTTATCAACTCTGCGTAACCAGAGTTTGGTATCGCCCCCCTGTATAGTGGGTACCACCGGAAAACATGTCTGTCGTCGTTGTTGTTGTCGTCGTCGTCGTCGTCGTCCGTCTGTCCCGAAACTCCTCCTAGACCGTTGGACGGATTTTCACCAAACTACACACAAATATTTGTTGCGTGAATGCGAACGTCAGTCCAATTTTTTTTTTTAATTTATGAAATAGTTATGATTTTAGGTCCAAATTATGGTTTTACCCCCCCCCCCAAACCCTCCGAACCCCCCCCCCCCCAACCCTCCGGACCCCCCCCACCCACCCCCAGCAATGGATGGCGTTCTTAGATGTGTGAGAGCCGAAGGGGATCAGGACATAGAAAACGCATTTGTTCTGGGGGCGAGAACATCTCACTATGCACTTGCTGGGTTAAGTTAGTTTAGCTGGCATTAGAAGTGATGGTAGTAATATTTGGATTGATGGTGATAGTAGTGATGATGGTGATAATAGTAGTGAGGATGGTTGTAGTTGTATTGATGATGATGACTAGTAGATATGATGGTGACAAGTAATGATGATAGTTGTAGTGATAATAATAACAGTAGTGATGATGGTAGTGACGAAGCTGTGAATATTAGTGATGATTGGTGAGTAGTAGTGATGATGGTGCAAAGTTTGTAGTGATGTGTGACAATAGTTGTTTTTTTGGTGGTTTTTGATGATGATATGATATCATAGTAATGGTGATGATGGCAGTAGTAGTGATGATGGTGATAGGATACATGATGGTAATACTTGTGACAGTAGTAATGATGTTAACAATAGTAATGATGATTGTAAGATGGTGGTGATGAATGTAGTAATGATGGTTGATAGTTGTAGTATCAATGATGATAGTAGTGATTAAGATGGTAGTGACAATGGTGACAGTAGTAGTGATGCTGGTGAGAGTAGTAGTGATGGTTGTAATT
Organism: Paralithodes platypus; assembly: GCA_032716605.1. Classification (NCBI taxonomy): domain Eukaryota; kingdom Metazoa; phylum Arthropoda; class Malacostraca; order Decapoda; family Lithodidae; genus Paralithodes; species Paralithodes platypus. Next base: position 7,406,188 of record CM064551.1, read on the forward strand.
CTAGTAGTGATGATAATCATAGTAATGGTGATAATGACAGTAGTCATGATGATTGTGGCAGTTGTAGTGATTATGACAGTAATAGTGATGATGGTGATTGTGATTGATGATGGTATTAGTAGTGATGATGGTAAACCATTGCAGAAGAAGAATTGGGGTTATGCGTTTTGATTTTGGGCAAAACGGCACGTCCTACATTAGTTAGTTGGCATTAGAAGTGATGGTAGTAATAGTGGGATTGATGGTGATAGTAGTGATGATGGTGATAATAGTAGTGATGATGGTTGTATTTGTATTGATGATGACAGTAGTAGATATGCTGGTGACAGCAGTAGATATGATGGTGACAATACTAGTACTAGTGATGATGGTCATAATCGTAGTGATGATGGTGATAAGTAATGATGATAGTCATAGTGATAATGATGACAGTAGTGATGATGGTGACATTAGTAGTGATGATGGTGAGTAGTAGTGATGATGGTGAAAGTTGTAGTGATGATGAGAGTAGTATTGATGATGGTAAGATTAGTAGTGATGACTATAATAGTAGTAGTGTTGATGATAGTAATGGTGATAGTGACTAGAAGTGATGGGATCTGTATTAGGTCCTCTGTTGTTTGTTATATACATAAATGACCTTGATTTAGGTATAACTAGTAGGATAAGTAAAGTTGCAGACGATACCAAGATGGGGAGAACAATTGATTCAGAATAGAGATAATAGAGTGCCTCCAAAGGGATCTAGATACCTTACACGATATGGTCAGTTAAAATTGGCAGATGAAGTTTAACATTGACAAATGCAAGGTATTAAAGGATAGGGAAGATGCATACAAAATGTAAATATAAACTAGCTAATGTGGAATTAGAAAAACTCGAATGTGTGGGAGAAAGATCTAGGTGTGTTTGTTAGCAATGATTTGAAGCCTAGAAAAACAGTGTATAAGCGTTCGAAACAAGGCAAACAGGATTCTGCGGGTTCATACTCAAGGAGTGTGAGGTAAGTAACAGAACTGCTGATGTTATCTTAAAACTGTTACTTGTCATTAGATGAGAGACCCCATATGGAAATTAGGCTGTTCAATTTTGGTTGTCCTTATTACAGAAATGGAACATAGATTCATTGGAGAGAGTACAACGTTAAGAATGACAAAATGATCCCATAATATTAGAAATCTTCCGTATAAAAGAAGGTTGAAGAAATTAGGCTTACATTCGTTAGAGAGACGCAGAGTTAGAGGGATATGATAGAGGTGTTCAAGGTGGGTAGTGGGATAAACAAAGGGGACATGACCAAATGTACTAAAGCTCAGTGATAGCGAAAGAACTCGTACCAATGGTTTCAAATTAGATAAAATTTCGTTTCAGAAAAAGATAAAGGCAATATTGGTTTGGTAACAGAGTTGTAGATGGGTGGAATGGAATACCAAGTGCTATAGTGGGATTAAAAACGATATATAGGGAGCTTTAAGATAAAATTGGATAAGGGCATATGGACGAGAAGGGTTGGGTTGTGAAGGGGGATCAGAAGGGTTGGGCCAATCAGGCGCTCTGCAGGGACCCCCGTAATCTGCGTTAATCTACTAACCGTTTTGGTAAGATGGATAATAAGGTATTAGAGTGTTGAGCCTATAATTGGGCTTTGTAATTGGGGTTGTGTGGGACAGGGATCTGCCTTGCTTAGGCCAATCGGCTTTCTGCAGACTCCCATTTTCTTATGTTCTTATGTTCTTATGATGATGTCCCATTGCAGAGTTGGGTATGCCGTTTTGATTTTGGGCAAAACGGCAAGTCTACTCACCATCATCAGTAGTAGTGATGATGGTGAAAGTTGTAGTGGTGATGACAATAATTGTGATGATGAAGATCATAGTAATGGTGATGATGGCAGTAGTAGTGATGATGGTGATAGGATACATGATGGTAGTACGTGTGACAGTAGTAATGGTAATGGTTATAGTAGTTATAGGTTATAGGTTAATGGTTATAGTAGTAGTGATGATGTTAACTAGTAATGATGATTGTAAGATCGTGATGATAGTAGTAATGATGGTTGATAGGTGTAGTATCAATGATGATAGTGATTAATATGGTAGTGACAATGGTGACAGTAGTAGTGATGATGGTGAGAGTAGTAATGATGATTGTATTTGCAGTAGTGATGATGATCATAGTAATGGTGATGATGACAGTAGTCGTGATGATTGTGGCAGTTGTAGTGATGATGGTGATTGTGATTGATCATGGTATTTGTAGTGATGATGGTAGCCCATCGCAGAGTTAGGTATGCCGTTTTGATTTTAGCAAAACGGCACATCTACTTTATCAACTCTGCATAAGCAGAGTTTGGTATCGCCCTCCCCCGTATAGTAGGTAGTGGGTACCACTACCGAAACTCCTCCATCCTCTAGACCGTTGGACGGATTTTCACCAAATTTCACACAAACATTTTTTGCGTGAATGCGAACATCAGTCAAAAATTTGTTTTTTTAATTCATGCAATAGTTATGATTTTAGGTCCAAAATATGGTTTTACCCCACGCACCCAGCAATGATTGCGTTCTGAGGGCGAAAACATCTCGCTACGTATTTGCTAGGTTAAGTTAGTTTAGTTGGCATTAGAAGTGATGGTAGTAATAGTGGGATTGATGGTGGTAGTAGTGATGATGGTGATAATAGTAGTGATGATGGTTGTAGTTGTATTGATGATGATGACAGTAGTGATGATGATGACAGTAGTAGATATGATGGTGACAGTAGTAGGTATGATGGTGACAGTACTAGTAGTAGTGATGATGGTCATAATGGTAGTGATGATGGTGACAAATAATTATAGTTGTAGTGATAATGATGACAGTAGTGATGATAGTGTGAGTATTAGTGATGATGGTGAGTAGTAGTGAGGATGGTGAAAGTTGTAGTGATGATGCCAATAGTTGTGATGATGAAGATCATAGTAATGGTGATGATGGCAGTAGTAGTGATGATGGTGATAGTAGGGTACATGATGGTAATACTTGTGACAGTAGTAATGATGATGGTTATAGTAGTAGTGTTGATGTTAACAGTAGTAATGATGATTGCAAGATGGTGGTGATGATAGTAGTAATGATGGTTGATAGTTGTAGTATCAATGCTGATAGTGATTAAGATGGTAGTGACAATGGTTACAGTAGTAGTGATGATGGTGAGAGTAGTAGTGATGATTGTAATTGTAGTAGTGATGATGGTCATAGTAATGGTGATGACTACAGTAGTCGTAATGATTGTGGCAGTTGTGATGATGGCAGTAGTAGTGATGATGGTGATTGTGATTGATGATGGTATTAGTAGTGATGATGGTAACCACATCGCAGAGTTGGGTATGCCGTTTTGATTTTGGGCAAAACGGCACATCTACTATATTATTATTTTGGTTTCCTCCCTTGACCTCAATGATCTTAAAATTTCAAATCCTATGAGGCTATAATCATGAGGGAGAAGGAGGTCTGGAAGAACCACATACATCTGCTTAAGGGGAGATGGGTCGTTTTTCTGGCCCACCTTCTGTCATGTTTAGCCCCACTAGTTTTCAGGCTTTAATATGTTTGTTCCATCACATAAGAATGTAAATCACTATTATGAACAAGTGAATTAGTTTACCAAGTAAACTAGTCATGCACGTATTAACATACTATCATCATATTCAAGGAATTATACTCTGTTTCTTTGTACCTGATGATAAATTGAATCCATTAGCAGCTAATTTCTCGATACTGAATGGAAAAATATGAAACCACTATGTCTCTGCATCATAGTAAGTCCAAGTTTACATAATCAACTATGCGTAAGCAGAGTTTGGTATCCCCCCCCCCCCCCCGTATAGTGGGTACCACCGGAAACAAATTATGTCGTCGTTGTTGTTGTCGTCGTCGTCGTTGTCGTTGTCGTCCGTCTGTCCCAAAACTCCTTCTGGACCGATGGACGGATTTTCACAAAATTTCACACGAACATTTGTTGCGTAAATGCGAACGTCAGTCAAAAAAGATTTTTTGAATGTATGCAATAGTTATGATTTTAGGTCCAAAATATGGTTTAACCCCCCCTCCCCACCTCCCAGACCCCCCCCCCAACCCCCGGCTCCCCCCCCCCCCCCCCCCCCTCCCAGACACCTCCCCCCCTCCACCAAGCAATGATGGCATTCTGGGGGCGAAAACATCTCGCTATGCATTTGCTAGGTTAAGTTAGTTTAGTTGGCATTAGAAGTGATGGTAGTAATAGTGGGATTGTTGGTACTGGTTGTAGTGATGATGGTGATAATAGTAGTGTTGATGGTTGTAGTTGTATTGATGATGATGACAGTAGTGATGATGACAGTAGTAGATATGATGGTGACAGCAGTAGATATGATGGTAACAGTACTAGTAGTGATGATGGTCATAATAGTAGTGATGATGGTGACAAGTAATGATAGTTGTAGTGATAATGATGACAGTAGTGATGATGGTAGTGACGATGGTGTGAGTATTAGTGATGATGGTGAGTAGTAGTGAGGATGGTGAAAGCTGTAGTGATGATGACTTTTTGATGAAGATCATAGTAATGGTGATGATGGCAGTAGTAGTGATGATGGTGATAGTAGGGTACATGATGGTAATACTTGTGTCATACATACATACATAAAATTTTAAGACTGAGTGTTCCACACATAAGTGCAGTTTCAGTCTCTTGTCCTAATGGCGGCGGCGTTCCAGGCAACCCTGTTGAGGGCTGCTTCACTTGTCAAGTTCTTGGATTTGGGATCGGCGCGTATAGTCCGATCCCAGGTCTTCCTCGGTCCACCCATTGGTGCAGCTCCCTCCACAATCACAGACCTGTATTTTTTCACCCAATTTTGTTCATCCAGTCTCTCCACATATCCATACCATCCCAGTCTACTTGTACGCATCACCTCGCTAATACTCTTTATACCTAAACGTCTCCTCAGCTCAACATTTGTTTTTCTATCCTGTAGCCTGGCCCCACACATCCATCTCACCATTCGCATCTCATTACACTCCATCTTGTTGACATCCTCTACTTTAACGGCCCATGTTTCTGAGGCATCCGTCATTGCACTTCTAACACTTGAGGCATACACCTTTCCCTTTAGGGGGAGAGGCATTCTTTTCATGGTCAGGATTGGCATCAGTTCTCTGAACTTCCCCCAGCCACACCTAATTCTAGCAACAGTGGCAACCTCAGCCCCACCACCGGCAGAGATGGTATCTCCTAGGTAACAAAACTTGTTCACCAGCTCCAAAGCCTCATTTCCAAAATTCACAGCCACAGGATCATCACTTAACACAAGCTCGCCTTTGCACACTACGCACTAAAATTTCTGTATTTCTGACTAATCCTTCGGCAGGGGTCCCTTTATTCTACTACAGCACTTACTCCCATGGTATACCGAACATCGACAGATGCTACATTGAATTGAGTTAACGCCCACTACCTTTCTACACACTGCACATGGGTATGCACCGCTCTTTTCGAAATTGCCTCGTCTCAATCTACAATGCATAACCTTGGTTTTGTTAATATTTACTCTTAAACCCTTGCTCGCCATGCCCTCTCTCCACTCTCTGAATTTGGCCTCAGCATCTTGCATACTGTCAGCTATTAGGACTAAATCGTCTGCATAAAACAGTTCCAACGGGAGTCCGCCTCTAAAAACTCTAGACAGTGCCTCCAAGACCATAATAAAGAGGAGGGGGCTTAACACTGAACCCTGATGGACTCCAACACGGACTGCGAACGCATCACTCAGTACACCCTTCACCCTCACCGAACTTCGCGAATCCTCATACATCTTCATTATCACACGCACCAGCCACCCTTCCACACCAAGTTTCCTCATAGCTCACTGCACAACATCTCAAGGCACCCTATCAAAGGCCTTCTCCAGGTCTACAAACACAAAGTAAAGATCCCTGCCTTTTAGTAAGTATCTTTCCTGTATCTGCCTGACTATGAAGATAGCATCGGTTGTACCCAGTCCTGGCATAAAACCAAACTGCATATCATCAATAGAGATGCTTTGCCTGATCAAACCCTCAAGGACTCTCTCGCAGACTTTCATGATTTGGTCAAGCATTTTCAGGCCCCTATAATTTCCTCTATCTAGCACATCCCCCTTTCCTTCGTATATATTTACTATTACACTTTTGAGCCAATCCTCTGGGATTTTCTCATCTTTAATAATGGTGTGTATCAACTCAGTGACTAAGTTTACACCAGTCTCCCCTGAGGCTTTTATCATCTCAGCGACAATGTCGGAGCAACCTGGAGCTTTACCGTCCTTCATTTTATTGATTGCGTCGCTCACTACAGCTGGTGCTATCAAAGGAGGAGGCACAAATATTGGTTTTTCGATACTAAGCTGTTCCTTATCCCATTCAAACTCTACATTTAGCAATCGTTCATAGTGTACCTTCCATGCTTCTCTGATTTCATTTTCTGCATACACAATCTTCCCATTATCTTTTCTAACACACTGTTCACCTATAATATCCCTACTGTAATTTTTAACTCACCTAGCTAGGTTGAAGATCCCATTGGGATTGTCAGTGTTTCACACTTGTTAGAGGACCAGGTCCTTAATGCGATTTTTAGCATTGTAAATAACTCTTTTGGCAGTTCGTTTAGCTGCCTGGTATTCCTCCTTGCTGCCTACTTTCTTCCATGCTTTGAAGCATCTCCTTTTCTCTTTCACAGCATGTTCTACCTCATCGTTCCACCATCAGGAGGTCTTATTCCTGGGGTGACCCTTTGTTTTCCCACAGACTTTGTCAGTGGCAGCGATAAGGCTATGCTTAAGAGAGTTCCATTGACTATTTACATCGTTAGGCCTAGCTTCCTTATTTCTATTCATTTCCTCCAGTTCACTATGAAACCTATCCCTAACTTCCTTGTCCTTCAGCAGCCACACTTTCCTTTTGGGTATGTATACCTTCTTGCACTTAGGATCTCTGTATAAGCTCATGTCACACACAAATAGCTTATGCTGGGGGATACATTCTTCGCTTGGGATGACCTTTACATCTCGAACTAGTTTCCAGTCTTTCCTGTTAACCAAGAAGTAATCTATCTGGCTACTGGAGACCCCAGAGTTATATGTGATCCGGTGGCTCTGTCTTTTCTTTAACTTTGTGTTACATACAACCATGTTGAGTGCAACGCAGGACTCCAATATATATTCGCCTTCCAGATTTCTCCTTCCGTAACCATTTCCTCCATGTACCCCCTCATATCCAACTGCAGATGCTCCCATGTGACCATTGAGGTCCCCCCCCCATGATTGTTATTTCATTCTCTGAGAGGCCTGAAATGACACTGAGGGTGTCATTCCCTAAGTCCTCTTTTATCTCTTTCTGTAGCCCAGCCTGTAGGGCATATGCAGATATCACATTCAGAATACTTTCACCAACTTTCAACTTCAGAACAATCAGCCTTTCGCTAACTCTCGTAATCTGAAGCACACTTTCCGCCAGCTCTTCAGCCACCAGAACACCCATGAACACATAATGATGATGGTTATAGTAGTAGTGATGATGTTAACAGTGGTAATGATGATTGTAAGATGGTGGTGATGATAGTAGTAATGATGGTTGATAGTTGTAGTATCAATGATGATAGCAGTGATTAAGATGGTAGTGACAATGGTGACAGTAGTAGTGATGATGGTGAGAGTAGTAGTGATGATTGTAATTGTAGTAGTGATGATGATCATAGTAATGGTGATGACGACAGTAGTCGTAATGATTGTGGCAGTTGTAGTGATGATGACAGTAGTAGTGATGATGGTGATTGTGATTGATGATGGTATTAGTAGTGATGATGGTAACCCATCGCAGAGTTGGGTATGCCGTTTTTATTTTGGGCAAAACGGGACGTCTACTTTATTAACACCATATTTCACTACAAAATCTTCCAATTAGCTGAGAAGTCTTGTTGGGAACTTTGTATTTTACCGTTAGTTGAAAAGAAACAATATAGTCAATTTTGGAAGTTCATGATTTTCTAGTTAATTCTGTATGAATAACGAATCTATAATTTAAGCTATATTATATAATACGATGATAATTATAGCATAAAACCGCATTTAGAACACTATTAGTTAATACATCATACACGCAAATTTGCAATTTGACAAAATATTAACAATAGTACAAAATACATACTCACAATGGATAGTACTATTGGGTAGGTACTAGTGTTGCCAGTTTAGCTACTTTCCCGCTAGATTTAGAGGTGTATCCTTCGATCTAGAGGCCCATTTCTACATCTAGTGACATGGATTCTAGCAATATTCTGGAGATTTAAGGCATTTTTGAGCGATATGGTAGAGATTGTGGCATTATTCTAGCAATTTTCGGCATTAATTTACTATCGAGCGGACTAGAATTGGTAACCCTAGTAGATACAGTCGGCCAAACAAGTTATATCGCGGTACCAAATATATTTCGAGCAATAATTGGTATCAGTACTATCTATGCTATATTTCATCGATTTGAGTGAGATATTCAGACATGTTCCTATCTTTACAAACCACATTCAACATCTGAGGGACATGAATACAGCACACAGCGTAATGACAGCTGAGACATGACTTATTTGGCCAACTGTACGTGCTCCCAATGGAACTACACCCGACAGGTAGCGGCATATAAAGTTAAATTCAAATCTATAAGCAAATATTAGATCCATTCATAGTCCGGGGTATGAGGAATATGCAAATAGGACGGGATATTTACGACTCCATATTTTCATTTATACGTTTATCAACTCTGCGTAAGCAGAGTTTGGTATCACCCCCCCCCCGTATAGTGGGTACCACCGGAACAAAATTCTGTCGTCGTTGTTGTTGTCGTCGTCGTCATCATCGTCCGTCTGTCCCGAAACTCCTCCTAGACCGTTGGACGGATTTTCACCAAATTTCACACAAACATTTGTTGCGTGAATGCGAACGTCAGTCAAAAAAGATTTTTTAAATGTATGCAATAGTTATGATTTTGGGCCCAGAATATGGTTTTCCCCCCCCCCCCCCCCTCCCGGACCCCCCTCCCTCCCCCAACCCTCCCGGACCCCCCCCCACTAAGAACGCATTCGTTCTGGGGGAGAAAACATCTCGCTATGCACTTGCTAGGTTAAGTTAGTTTAGTTGGCATTAGAAGTGATGGTAGTAATACTTGGATTGATGGTGATAGTAGTGATGATGGTGATAATAATAGTGATGATGGTTGTAGTGATGATGTTGTATTGATGATGATGACAGTAGTGATGATGATGACAGTAGTAGATATGATGGTGACAGTACTAGTAGTAGTGATGATGGTCATAATAGTAGTGATGATGGTGACAAGTAATGATGATAGTTGTAGTGATAATAATGACAGTAGTGATGATGGTAGTGACGATGGTGTGAGTATTAGTGATTATGGTGAGTAGTAGTGAGGATGGTGAAAATTGTAGTGATGATGACAATAGTTGTGATGATGAAGATCATAGTACAAAGAGTACAAAGAAAATCAAGCAACAACAGATCTAGTGACCCTTCTAGGTTGCTTGTCCTCCAAAACACTGAGGATCAAGTGTCCAAACAGTGGTTTAGAGTGGGTAAGGGAACATTGGAAAGGGAACTACTGCCCTGCCACTAACGTGGCAGGACTAGGAAGTTAGTAGGGGACAGATGGGTTAGTAACTGAGGGGAGGATAAAGTTATTCATTTACAAACGCAGTCAGTCGCGGGTTTGATGCGAGATATTTGTCTAGGCGGAATTTAAATGAATCAACGGTGCTGCAGTCTATAACGTCTCGGGGAAGCCCATTCCACAAGTTGACAACTCGATTGAAGAAGAAATTCTTAGATTCGTGCGAGTTAAAAGATTTACCAATAATTTTGCAACCGTTTCCCCGCGTGTAATTAGATTGGTCGATAGTGAAGTACTTACTACAGTTCATATTGTCGATGCCTTTGATGATTTTGAACACTTGAATTAAGTCGCCTCTTAATCTGCGCTGGGTTAAAGGAAATAGATTTAATTCTCTAAGACGCTCTTCGTATGGTTTGTTCTTTAGGCTAGGTATCATTTTGGTAACTCTACGTTGAACTCGTTCTAGCTTGTTTATATCTTTTTGGTAATAAGGGCACCAGGATTGAACGCAGTATTCCAGAAGAGGGCGGACTAAGGAATTGTAAAGGGTTAGGATAACTTCTTTGGATTTATGCTCAAATGACCTGCCTATAAAGCCAATTATTTTGTTTGCCTTCTTAACAACTTCTGAACATTGTTGACTCGGTTTTAGGTTACTCGATATTGTTACTCCCAGATCAGTTTCTCTGTTTACATTCTTAAGCTGAGTGCCATTCATCGAATAGTTTGCTTTCTCATTTAGGTATCCGACATGTAGTACTTTACATTTATCCGCATTGAAACTCATTTGCCAAATTTGGGCCCAACATGACAATTTATCTAGATTGTGTTGCATATCGTCAACTTGTTCTTTTGAGAGTACGCTATTTGCAATTTTTGTATCGTCAGCAAATTTTGAGATTGTGCAGGTGAGACCCTCATCTATGTCGTTGATGTAAATTAGAAAGAGAATTGGTCCTAGTACCGATCCCTGGGGTACCCCGCTACTTACATTGGTCCATTTAGATGCCTTACCGTTTATGACTACCCTTTGCTTTCTGTTGCTGAGCCAATTTTCTATCCATTTCAACACACCGTCTTGTATTCCATGCGCTTTTAGTTTTAGCAGTAAACGTTTGTGGGGAACTTTGTCAAAGGCCTTTTGAAAATCAAGGTATATAATATCTACAGCTTTACTCTCATCGTAGAGGTTGAGGATATCGTGGAAGAAGTCTAAGAGGTTTGTTAAACAGGAACCATTGACCCTCTTTACTTCTCATAACTCAAAAGGGCCTAGAGCAATTTGGCTGTAAATATCGACACCTCTTTCCTGGTGGACTCCAAATGATAGAAATATCAGCTCGATTGTTATCATTCATTTTGAGTTATGAGAAGTTAAGGGGTCAAGATTATTGTCAAGTTCGTTTGCGCCACCTTTATAGAGAGAAATACGGCATTGGCAATTAGTAAAATGGTTATCAATCATTAGTAAGGACAACTAATGTTTTTGTCTATGTGAATGAGGGAGACAAAAGGCAAAACTGCCTGTAACCAGTGCCTCCCCCAGAGCTGAAAGAATGGAAAGGCCAAAATCAAGGAACGTTCGAGCCAAAATGCCTGGACACACGGAGTTTGAAGCAATTTAAATCATAGGATGAGGGACAGATGGATTCAGGGAGAAAGTTCTATAGCTCAGCTGTTAAATAGAAGAAAGATTGGGAGTATCGTTTCACTCTTGAGTTGGAGAGTTGCACAGAGTAGGGGTTGGATTGAGTTGCAAAATGGAGGAACAATCAGACAGTAAGAGGAAGGAAGGAAGAAAGGAAAATCACAGACAAATGAGACCTAGGGGTAATCAAGGATAATAGAGAGGAAGGACGGATAATTAGAATTAATTGATGGGAGGCAAGGTACGGATAATTAAGAGAAAATTATGGTAGGTTCTCTGGTCGCTCAGGGGATTAACCTTGTTTAGCGTCTTACTTGGGTTCGAACTTGCATTACTAAGTTTTGCATTACTAGTGGTTCCTCCGCGCTCTATTACTTCCTCATCTGATCTTCGTCTTCAATATTTATTACATGTGTTCGCCAAATTAGTTCGGTTTCTTCTTTAGAGTAGATGATATGAAACTAGATTGTTTAAATTCAACGTTTTTTATTTCTTGCTTTTAAATTAATCAGCACTATTAATTAACTATTTGAATAAAGTCGTATTAATATTTTATTGTGTAGTTATTGCACCCCTATTTATTACTTTAGCAATACTATTTACTTGTCGAACCTGGCTCTCTCTCTCTCTCTCTCTCTCTCTCTCTCTCTCTCTCTCTCTCTCTCTCTCTCTCGTGGCTATAGTGTATTGTTATGAATATAGAGTGCGGTGACGGGAGAGACAACCGCTAACGATAACTTATTGATTCAACCATACATTGCTACTGAGAGAGAGAGAGGGGACAGCTCTCCCCCCTGCGAAGTATGGCTGATCAAGCACCGACTTGAGATGGTTGTCCAAGGCTTTTTTGAATACTTTCGTTGGCACGTCCATGAGGTTTCTCACGTTCTCTGGCATTTTGTTGAAGAGGCTCGGTCCCCTGTTTGTCAACCAGGAGTCCCTCAGTGTGCCCAGAGCTCCCCTACGCTTTTGGGGTGGGATGTGGGCACATCCCTCCTCCATTCTCTCAGTTTCATCTTTCCTTCATTCCCTCAGTTTCATATTTCCTCCAATCTCTCCTTTCCTCCTCCATTCCCTCAGCATTATCTTTCCTCCAATCCCTCCTTCATTCCCTCAGTTTCATCTTTCCTCCAATCCCTCTAATCCCTACCTCCCTCAGTTTCATCTTTCCTCCAATCCCTCCTGTAATCCCTACCTCCCTCAGTTTCATCTTTCCTCCAATCCCTTCTCGCCTTCTCCATTCCCTCACCTTCATATTTCCCCCAATCCCTCCTTTTCTCCTCCATTCCCTCAGTTTCATCTTTCCTCCAATCCCTTCTTTAATCCATACCTCCCTCAGTTTCATCTTTCCTTCAATCCCTCCTTTAATCCCTACCTCCCTCAGTTTCATCTTTCCTCCAATCCCTCCTTGCCTCTCTCATGGTGGAATTTCTCAAGCATCCCTGCTAATAGTGGAGTGGGTGTTATTAAACCTGCACGGCGGGTTAACATGTAGGTAATAATACTGATATTTTACATATATACTTTTATGTATTTGTGCTCCTAATTAAATCCATCCCATTTTACAGATACCATAACATAATACATTGTACTTAAGCCTTATCCCATCTCAATATGTATGACTAATCTTTGTTTTCTTCGTTATTTGAGCATACACTCTCCCACTCACTCTCTCTCTCTCTAAACAAAGCATTACACCCCCCACCACCACCACTTCCCTCCTGCCCTGTGATTGGCTGCTTGCTCCAGTACGTATCACAGGGCCACACTCTCTCGCTAATTGGGGTGTCCAGCAACGCGTCCCGTTGACAGCAAGCACAAAATTGCTTCGTGCGAGCGGTTTGCTAGGCTAGCAGCGCTGTCAATAGGCTGAACGGGACACTAGCTAGCATTTTTTTGCTTCGCCTATCAGCTGACCGCACATAACATCCATCAATGACAGTTTTCATGTTCATATATTCACTTAATAGAGCACTGAAATTGAGAAATGTAGGCTATCACACTCGACGAAAATATATTTTGTAACTACCAGCAATTAGGCTATAGGCTACTATCGTATGGGCCCACGGTCTGCGTAAAAACGTATGCAAGAACAGTGGAAACTTTAATAAAACACTCAACTATATACTGATGTGAGACTAATATCTGTTGTGCCGGGTTCTGATCGTTTAGTTCCCTTGATACAGTCCGTAAAACAATCCAGTTCTGGTTTGATGGACTTAAATATACTTGACAGGAACGTACCGAGTAGGTTCTATATACAGTAAAAATGGTATTCAAAGGTTCAATATAGTACTCAATAACAACACAAGGAAGAACACATATAAAGGTTTTCTAATAAGCATGATAGTAGGTGAATAGTAAGGATCATAAGGGGAGAGCCAACAATATTAACAAACATATATGTATTGTCCTTACTTCAGAACAATGATACTGATACCAGAATAACTCAAAAGTGAGAGTCTAGTATTAAATCAGATCATGTAGAAAATATACATAGAGGCATAATGTACAAGAATACATTTTAACCTTCAATGCAATAATAAATGAGAGTCAAAATATCTTCCGTATTCAAAAGAGACTTCAATACTCTAGATAATGATCCTAGAGTCACAATGTGGAGAGTTGAGGTTATAAAGATATTGGCACAGGAGGCTATAGGTGAGTCACGCGTAGGGCTCAGCTGACCCTTAAATATGACCTTGTGAACTTGCCCTCAGGTCAGGTCACTGGGAAGGTCACCAGGTGAACTGAGGTAGTAATAAATACTTTTCTTAGTTAATGCAACTATGAACTTAGCTGAACTGCGTTGTTAATTTACTTTACAGGACAGGGCTGAGATTATTATTGATAATCACTGAGAAGTATCAAAGTCGCCCTAATTGGATGTATATCTTATCACGGGATTATATTACTTGAACATATGCTACGATAACGAACCGAACTTAGGAATTCGTGTTTCTATAATTTATAGGCGAAGCAAAGTAATAATGTAAATTGGATAAGAAAAGGAATGGATTTAAATAGGTTTACTGGGAAGGTCTTAATTAGGTCAAGATGTAATCTTTAATATTCGTGATAAAGACAAAGCACAAAGATAAACAAAATAACTAGCCAAGTTCCAATAGACTCAGATTGAAATGAACACTAAAGTTTTAATCTCAAAAAGTGGAAACTGACTGATTAACAGATATCGATCGGTAGATCGTACTTAATAATTAAATTGCTCTAATGACGAAGTTTAGCTCATTGATATTTAACGCAATATCAGATTCGTTTCAGAACGAGTTAACAGGGCGAGTAGAATAAAATGTACAGGCACAATTAGTACATGGACGTAGGCGACGAAGTCCTACTCATTGATACTCAAAACTAATAGTACCAGACTCGGGTCTGAACGGGTTAACAACTGCGAGGTGAATAAAATACACAGGAGTAGAGTTGGTTGGTGGAGAGAACATAATAATTCATTTGGGTTCAGTAGTATTTTATCGAGAGGTCTTCCCTAGGGTTAAGTGCCCCATTAATTACTATTTCCTTTCACCTATGCATAGCCTCCGATAGCATAGCGCAGTTGGGATATTGTACATGCTAAGAATTGTATGCAGGATTCGAAACTGCATAATAAATCATAGGCTTGTGCAGTATTCTTTTAACTGTCTTCGTGGTGCAGTGCATAGTGTGTTGATTTTCGGTGTGAGCACCCTGGGTTCGAATTCCCGGACTGCCACATGTGTCTGTTAATTTCATTAATCGATTTTAGGAGTAGAGTTGGTTGGTGGAGAGAACATAATAATTCATTCGGGTTCAGTAGTAATTTATCGAGAGCTCTTCCCTAGGGTTAAGTGCCCCATTAATTACTATTTCCTTTCACCTATGCATATCCTCCGATAGCGCAGTTGGGATATTGTACATGCTAAGATTGGTATGAAGGATTCGAAACTGCATAATAAATCGTAGGCTTGTGCAGTATTCTTTTAACTGTCTTCGTGGTGCAGTGCATAGTGTGTTGATTTTCGGTGTGAGCATCCTCGGTTCGAATCCCCGGACTGCCACATGTGTCTGTTAATTTCATTAATCGATTTTAGGAGTAGAGTTGGTTGGTGGAGAGAACATAATAATACAATTAGTGTATGGTGGACGAAAGTGAGACGAAACACGGAGGAAAGAATTCCTAAACACGGTATTCGAAATATCACAACATCAAGATTTATAAGAACATAAAAGCACGTCTATAAGATATATTTCATATGCGATTAATTAGCTAAAGAATTAAGGAATTACACTATGCACTCGTTGGAAAATTGGGCGTAGGTTCTAGGTAAAAAGTGATTATATAAATGGAGTGATCACGGAATATACTAAGACTTCAACTCACAAAAAATAAATCAACATACACGTAGTCAGTAAATCTGCGAGCACGGGGGGGGGGGGGGGGGGGGGTGAATATATATATTAATACACTGATATGTAACGTATGCATAAGTTATGAATTAAATAAAGTCTTGAACAAGGGTCAAGGAATTAAGGCAAGTTTAACACAGAATAACATAGATTCAGAGGCATGACACTTATTACGCAAGTCCGTGATCTTGGGCACAGACCACAATTAAATCAGGACACACACGGTTCACATATTTAGCTAAACAATACCTCACAACAATAATCAACAGAGAAAGACACAGAAACACTTAGGTATTTGGAAGGGCAGGGACGCGAGAGTGCTGGTCTGGCCGGCGTAGAGGATAGTAGCCAATTCTTACACAGCTGGTTACCTCCTCGAGCAGGGGTTCTCGGTTTAGGCCTGATTACGTAATTAGAACAGGGGTCTTAGGTCCAGGCCTGTTTACATAATGGAGCAGGGGTCCTAGGTCCAGGCCTACGTCCGTGGCTCGAGCAGGGGTCCTCGGTTCAGGGCGCCAGGCAACAGACAGGTGGCCCTCCAGTAATCTTGAAGGAGGGGGAGGTGTCGTCCGGGGGGCACTCCCGAGGGGCAAGGGGGGGTGGGGGGGCGAACCGTAGCAACACTGTCCCAACTAGTCCGTTCCTGGTGGTCAAGCCTAGTCAGTAGGTGAGGTGGTGCTTACTTTCCTCAGGTCTTTCTGAGGTCCTATGCAAATATTTTCTTGCTTCAGGTGTCAATGAACTCGGGGGGAAAAGGGGTGTGGAGTAAAGAGGAAAAATGGTTGTTGTGAGGTACATATACATTCTAGCTTGGGAACTCAGGTATTATCATGTGGGCCTGGTTCCAAGGTAATATTACAATACTTAAGGGGGCAGCTGGAAGGTCCAGGGCTGCTATGAAAAATAGAAAACACTTAGAGCTTAACTCCTTCCGACATATTAAGTCCAAATAAGTCCGAGGAGGCGGTTGACATAGCTTTTCAGTCTTGAATTTGGCTCATGAGTGTTGTCGAAGCCTTACATATTTCTCTATTTCCATCCACCAGAATGCTGTTTATTGTGATCTATCATATGTCAATGGAAAGAGGAATATTTATAGTACATGATAAAAAAATAAAAAAAAATGTAAATAAATCGAAATATGAAAGTGTAAATGAATCCGGAATACAATTATTTCCCACGCAATTGTCTTCACACCGTCCTATCTCTAAATTGTGAGTGATGACCATATATTTAGTTTTGCTCAAATAATAGTATTTTTTCTGCTCTTTCCAAATCTGAAAACAAAAATTGTTTATCTTCAATAGTTCTCAAGCAGTGACCGAAAAAAAAAAATATGATTTTGATTGATATGGTTTATAACATTTTCGATTTATTTCGTTGTTACGAAGTGTATGGTTTTAAATTTAGGCTGTATGAATACGGCAAATAATGCTGATGAGTATAAACAAAAATAGAAGTTCGTACTACAAATACTTTTTGCGCTATGAATATTTGAAATGAAGAGCCAAAATGCGAATATTTACGCTTCACCCGTCTCTGTTCCGCCGACGCTAGCCGGGTTACGAGCTGTTCCCCACCTCGTGGTTGCGTTATTTGCTCGGATACGTATATAACTGTATATATCACCGGAATCAAAAATTGTGCTCTTTCTAATGGTTATAACCAAAATAATATAGCGTGATTGGTTCGTGAGCTATGCGCAATTGTTTCCATGCATTGTTATTGTTATGAAAATATATGAGAATGTTTATACAGTTGTATATCTTTGCCACAATATACAACACTTTTATATAATTTTCCTTGCCAATAATTGTATAATGTTCATAGAAGACATGTCAGTCATGAAGGTTGTTAATTTTACTTACCTGGTAGGGCCACAACCCTTTCAAACGAGAAGGGAAATGGCTCCTGGGTTGACACTGAAAAAACAAAACAAGAAAGCCAGGTTATCTTCAGGTAATAAATTCAGAAATAATTATATTGTACATGTAAATAAAATCAAGTAATGCATATATAAATATATATATATATATATATATATATATATATATATATATATATATATACAAGGTGTCAAACAAAATATAAAGAATGGTAAATGGTAATGGTAATGTATGTGTTTGGATATATTATATATATATATATATATATATATATATATATATATATATATAATACATTATATCTATATATATATATATATATACTGTATATATATATATATACAAGGTGTCAAAACAAATAATGGTAAAAACAATGTGTGAATGTGTGCATTTATATATAGCCTATATATATATATATATATATATATATACAAGGTGTCAAACCAGAGAAATATGTTCAAATTTCCAAGCCACCCAAAGAGGTACTGCACTTGACTCGTTATTTTTTTAGAGTGGTTTCCCCAGGAGGCCTATATCCACTGTAGTGCAAGAAATTGACTTGTGTTTTTGTTTTTGTTTTTTTATTATGATGATGGGTGAATGAAGGTGGGTGAATGAAGGTGGGCCCCGAACCTCTGAAGTGATGATTGAATGAATGAATTATTGAATGAATGAATGAAAGGGTGATGAAGGTGAATGAAAGGGTGATGAAGGTGAATGGAAGAATGCATAAAGACTGAATGAATGAATGGGTGATAGTGATTGGAGAGGAATAATGAAGGTGAATAGGAGAATGCATAAATGAATGAATGAATCGTGCAAAGATCCTGGCTATAGGACATCTGCATCGAGTCGATGGAACTTATTGAAGCAATCAGTGACATCGATGCAGAGGCAAACGAGACAAAACTTGCATCGAAAGCTTGTGTCCTTGCGAGTTTGGTCCTTCGTATAAAACAGATGGCACCGCTGTCGCTTGTCGTCAGGGATCTTCTCGAGAACGTGTTCCAAGGTCCTGTTGTACCGGTCATGGTCCAGTACAACAGGACGTGGCTTGGAACCCTTTCCTCGAAGAGGAACTCTCCGACGTCCTCTTGGTGCCTGAGCCCTAGCTTGGACGTCCATTACTATTGGACCACTTCCATGACGGGTGCTTCCCGAGCGCCACCAGCAGCAGCAGCTGCACCCGGTACTACTGGTGCGGGGGGGTCAAGTGGTAGGACATCCACATGCTCCTCAGCATCAACAGCATCGTCCGATACTGGTGCCGCCTGGGGTGCATTCTCAGCGAGTGCTTCCCCGACGGCAACAGCAGCAGCAGCAGCATCTGGACCTGGTGAGGAGGGGGGTCATGAAGGAGTGCTCCCCCAATGCCTCCGCCAGCAGCAGGAGCACCAGGAGAAGTGCCAGGATCATCAGCAGGAGCGGCTGGGGAGTCTGGATTGTCGTCCGGTGGGGTCGACCCAGCTGAGCTTCCGGAGGATTGCCGACGCCGCCTGCCTCGCCTGAGACGGGCGCATGGCTCATACCGACCTTCCGGCAAATCCTCTGCACGCCGGATGCGTCTCCCCGACAAAGGCCACTCTGCAGGGCTCAAGAACAACAAGGAACGGACTATGCTTTCCTGGAACGCCAGCATAGTCATCTTCCTGCGGGGGTTGCACTTCTTGAAGAGTACGAAGGCATTGAAGAGGGCCATTTGGATGAAGTAGAATACGATCTTCTTCGTCCATTTGACCGTCCTTCGCTGGAGGGGGTAGTACTGGATCATCTGATCGAAACGATCCACCCCACCCATGTGGCGGTTGTAGTCGTCAATACAACATGATATTCTTCCGAGTCCGCTGCCACCTGCCTTGTACCTTCTTCTTGACAAAGGACTGCTTTGGTATGGTGCTCTGGTCGTGGAAGGTGGACACCATGTTGACAATCCGTTTGTCTTTCCAAAGCAGGGCTAGGGTTGTGCCGTTGTACATTGCCTCTATTGCATCGTCTTCCAGTGTCGCTGCATGGGCAATGTCGCGCAACCGCTTCGGAGCCCCTCGTGCAAGCCTCAGGGTGCCACACACATAGATCTGGTGGTGTGTGAGCATGTGCTGGCACAGGTCAACTGAGTTGTAAATGTTGTCCATGAACAACATGTAACCCAGGCCTTGCAGGGACTCCGTTAAACCCTCAACCGTTTTCTGGAGAGTTTGACCAATACCAGTGTAGACTTGAAAGTCATACAAGAAACCAGTCGTGGACTCTGCCAGGATGTACAGCTTGATGGTGTGCTTCTTAGGCTTCATTGAGTTGTAGCACCTGAATAAAAGGCGACCCTTCCACCCAAGGCAGCCTTCGTCGATGGACACCTTCCTCTCCGGGACGTAGGCAAGATTGAAGCCAGCAAGCAGGTAGCTCATCACCGTGCGGATCTTCACTAGCCTGTCTTTGGTCTGCTTGATGACTGCCTTGCTGTTGAATGTGTGGAAATTGCTCAGCAACTTGGAGACCTGCATGGTCTTGCGAAACGTTGGCTAATCATGGACTCCGTCATTTGCCCAGTAGTGACGCACAGTGGGGAGTTGATTCACACCCATGAGGAAGTATAGGCCAAGGAATTTGGCCATGTCCTCCTCACTGAATGTTGTCCAGAGAGAACCAACGAATAAGGCATATGCGTTGGTCTCATTCACCAGGAACCTGAGCAGTTCTCTTGTAAAGAAGAGCTGAAAGTACTGCAGTGGTGTCACTGGTGCTGGAATCCACAAGCCAGGGGTTCCAGTGAAAAGATCAATGTTGGGTGTGAACGGGTCTGAAGTCCACTCGTGATCCTCAGCATACACGGTGGGGGGGCGTTGAGGTGCACGTGCTGGGAGAGCACCACGTCGTCCGCCTGGACGACGTATGTGACCTCTGCTGCCCCTGGGCCTACCACCTCGGCCCTTCATGGGCCCAGATTTTCGGCGGGGAGGGGGAGGGGCGTCGGCTTCTGCGGTAGACGGAGGGGGTGGGGGTGATGGTGGATGTGATGAGGGTGATGGAGAAGGTGCTGTGGTGGAGTCAGGCCGTGGGGGTGATGGTGGATGTGATGAGGGTGGTGGAGAAGGTGCTGTGGGTGGATGAAGTGGGGCAGGAGGAAGCCTTTGTGGAAGCTCCTCATCGATTGCCGCAGCAATCTCGTCGTGCATGATTTGGCAATGTTCAGGCGGAACAAACGCCATGTAGCGCGCCTCGCTGCCCCCGCTGCTACCCAAGGAGATCAGTGGAGATCAAGGAGATCAGGCTACCTGAGCAGACAGGACTTGTGATGGCGGGGTGTTTAGACTACCCACCAGCAGGAGTGAAGCCAGGATGCGGGGGCTGTCTGAGATGTTGCTGGCCGGTGATTCTACCTGAGGTAACAAGGGACCGCCATGCAGGGTGCGTGAAGCAGGAGAAGAATAGAATGATTTGTTGAGGTCCGGGAATGGTAGTGGTGTGAAGCATTGAGTGGATGTTGATGGTTGTGGTGTGAAGAGATGAGTGGATGTTGATGGTTGTGGTGTGAAGAGATGAGTGGATGTTGATGGTGTGAAGAGACAAGTGGATGTTGATGGTAGGATGGTGCTGGTAGGGTGTAGGTAGGACGGGTGGGGATGGATGAGGTGGGGCGATGCGTAGTGATGTACGGGGTAGGGGGACGGGTGGGGTTGTACGGGGTAGGACGACGGGTGTTGATGAGCGAGGTAGGGCGACGGGTGTTAATGAACGAGGTAGGGCGACGGGTGTTGATGAGCGAGGTAGGGCGACGGGTGGTGATGAGCGAGGTAGGGGGATGGGTGTTGATGAGCGAGGTAGGGGGACGGGTGGAGGTGGAGGTGCTGAAGGGTCGTCGTCGATGACAGTCCTCATCCTCTTCCCCCTGGGCGGTGGAGAAGGGCTAAAATCCTCATCCGTCCACTCCTCTTCATCACTCCCCCCCATGTCGTCCTCGCTTTCACTCTCGCTACTCGTCATGTCCAGGATTGTGGCGAGGACGGAGGCCAGCTGGTCCTCCGGGATGGGTCGATTCTTACTCATGGCTGCTCTAGACTACTCAGATGTGTAACTGATCTGTAAGGGGGGGGGGGGGGGGGGAAGTATAACAAAAAATACAAAACAGAACAAAAAAATAAAAAAATAATATATATATATATATATATATATATATATATATATATATATATTAGAAATAAAAAATAAAGAAATAACATATATATATATATATATACAGTATATATATATATACTGTATATATATTATTATTACCAGTATGTGTAAGAGAGTATGGGTCTGTGGGTTCAAGGATTGTGTGGGTGAGAATGAAAGTAGGAATACAAACGTGGGTGATTGTATGCGTGTATGCCCCGACAGAGGATATACTTGAAAGAAAGAAAGAGGAGTTCTGGATGAATGTGGAGGCGTGCCTGGAGAAGTCTGACAAGAACGAAAGAATATTTCTGATTGGGGATATGAATGGTAAGGTGGGTGATAGGAAAGTTGAGGGAGTGGTGGGAGGGTGGGGGTACCATCAGAGGTGAATGGGAATGGTAGTGCACTTGTGGATGTATGTGTGGGGAGGAGGCTGTGGATAGCCAACACCTTCTTCCGACACAGAATGATCCACAGGTATACGTGGAAACGGATGTTGACGATGAAGGATAAGACAGTGGTGGAACGAAAGTCATTGATTGATTATGTATGTGTGGATGAACGAATGAAGAAATCTGTGATGGATGCTAGGGTGTATAGGGGTATTGCAGGGGGTCTGTCTGATCATTATGTAGTGGTAGCTAAGGTTAGGATACAAAAGAAGTGGTGAGGAGAGCGGGAGGGAGGCGAGAGGAGGGTGGAATGGTGAGGAGGGTGGAGAGGTTGCAGGAGGAGGAAGTCAGGGAGGAGTACAGGAGAGCAGTGGAAAGACGACTAGGTGGGTTCGACCTGGAAGTTATGGAGGAAGTGGAGGAGATGAGCAAGGTGTTTAAGGATGAGATCTGTGCAGCATGTGAGGAGGTGTGTGGAGTGAGGAGAAGAGGGAGGGGAGTGAAAGGTACAGCATGGTGGACAGAAGAGGTAAGAATAGCTGTGGAAGAAAAGAAGAAAGCATATAGAGAGTGGTTGGGTAGTAGAGGGAATGAAGATTCCGAGAGACAGAAACGAGCGAGGTACGTGGAGAGTAAGAGGGTGGGTAAGAGAGTAGTGAAGGAAAGTAAGAGAAGAGTAGATGAGGAATTTGGAAGGAATCTGAGTGTAAAATGGAGGGAGAGTAAGAAACTGTTCGGGAAAGAAGTCAAGAAAGTTAGGGAAGGTAGCAAGGGAAACAGTAAGGGTGTGAAAGATAAGAATGGGAGAATGCTAGCCGAGAAGCAAGAGAGAGTCGAAAGATGGAGGGAGTACTTCAGTGAGTTGCTAAATGTAAGGAATGAAGAGCCAGCAAACATAGCTGGATATGGTATGGGAGGGAGAAGAAGAGAAGTAGTGGAGGAGGAGGTGGGGATCAGGAGGTCAGAAGTGTGGGAAGCCATGAAAAGAGTGAAGTTGGGGAAAGCACCAGGTATGGTGGTGAGATAGTGATAGAATGGGTATGGAAAATGTGCAAACTAGCATGGGAGAAGGGGAGTGCACCCGATGACTGGAAGACTGGCATAATAGTTCCCCTATATAAGGGCAAAGGGGAAAGAGGAGTGTGTGGTAACCACCGAGGAATATGTCTTCTAAGCGTAGTAGGTAAGGTATACAGTAGGGTAGTGATTGAGAGAGTGAGAGTGAGAACGGAGAAATGGATAGGCGACGAGCAGGGAGGTTTTAGGAAGGGAAGAGGATGTGTAGATCAGATTTTTACCCTGAATTGTGTTGTGGAGAAGTATCTGGAGAAGAAACAAAAGGTGTATGTTGCCTTTATGGACTTGGAGAAGGCCTATGACAGAGTGGATAGAGAAGGTTTGTGGAAAGTACTTAGAATATACGGAGTAGAGGGCAAGTTGCTGAAAGCAGTGCTGAGCATGTATGAGGGTGCAAAGGCGGCAGTACGTGTGGAGAGTGAGCAGAGCGAGTTCTTTGACCTGAATGTTGGTTTGAAACAGGGGTGTGTGATGTCCCCATGGTTGTTTACTGTATATATGGATGGAGTCATGAAAGAAATACTATCAAGAGCAGTGGATGTTGGTGTATCGCTGAAAAGGGAGGGAATTGAGTAGAAGCTACCTATACTGCTGTTTGCGGATGATACAGTTCTGATGAGTGATAATGAATGGGAGTTGCAGGGTCTGGTAAATGAGTTTGGAACAGTGTGCGAAAAACGAAATTTGAAGGTAAATACGGGGAAGAGCAAGGTTATGGTCTTCGAAAGGGGTGAAGTCACAGAGTGTGAGGTGAAGCTGAACGGTCAGGCTATGGAGATCGTCAACTCTTTTAAGTATCTGGGCAGTGTGTTGAGTAAAGATGGACTATGGATGAAGAGGTGCGGGAGAGGGTACAACAGGGGAAGAGGGTTGTAGGAACGCTAAAAGCAGTAACAAGAAATAGGGTGGTCAGTATGGAAGTGAAGAAGTCCTTGCATGACAGTGTGGTAATCCCGACACTGACTTACGGAAGCGAAGCTTGGACGTTGGTTGAGAGACTCAGACCAAGAGTGAGAGCAGTGGAAATGAATTACTTAAGGAGTGCGTGCGGAGTTACATGGAGGGATAGACAGACTAATGAGGAAGTAAGAAGGAGGTGTGGTGTGGAGGTAGATGTGCTTGAAAGTGTGAAAAGAAACAACTTGAGATAGTTCGGCCATATGGAACGTATGGAAAGCGAGAGAATGACTAAGAGGGTGTACGAGAGCGAGGTGGAGGGACAGAGGGGGAGAGGTAGACCGAATATGAGGTGGAAGGATGGAGTGAGGGACTACATGAACGAAGGCGGTGCTGGTTGGGGGGAGGGGCATCGACTGACTGGGGACAGAGGTGCATGGGGGCGGTTCGTTCGTGGCCACCCCTTCGGGGATCACGGCGTCAGGCAATAGATAGATAGATAGATTACCAGTATCCATTATTATTATTATTTGTGTACCCCCCCTCCCCTTCCCCCCCCCCATATATATATATATATGGGGGGAGGGGGGAGGAGGAGGAGGGGGGAGGAGGAGGGTGAGGAGGGAAAGAGAGAGGGGAGGGGAGGGGTGGAGGGGGGAGTGGGAGGGAGAGCGGGAATGGGAGGGAGGGGGAGGAGGAGGGAGGTATAACAATAATATATATAATAATAATAATGGATACTGGTAATAATAAAAAATATATATTTATATATGTGGGGGGCATGGGGAAGAGGGGGAGGGATGTATAATGGGGGGAGGGGGCATAACATACATAATACATAAATACGAATTACATTATATATGTATATATATATATATGGGGGAGGGGGAGGGGGGGGGGTGGGGAGGAGTATAATAATATATACAATAAATAGATACTAGCCTAGTAATAATAATAATATATATATGGGGAGGGGGAGGAGGGGGAGGAGGGGGAGGGGAGGGGGGGGGGGGGGTGGGGGAGGGGGGGAGTATAATAATAATAATATATAATAAATAGATACTAGCCTAGTTGTTGTTGTTGTTGTTCCCTAAGCTGCCTGGCCGAACAGCTCCGAGTCCCTGAGGAAGGCCATGGCCACGATCGGGCTTTCCCACAGAGCTCTCATTGAGTGTAGATTATGTTGTTGGCGTAAGTGGTTGTGTGAAATGCAGTCTTCTATGATGTGTTTAATGGTATGGGGTGCTGTGTTACATCCCGGGCAGGCGTCGACAACGGAGTCATCCAGTCTCTTCTGATAGCTCAGGAGAACTGGATGGTGTCCGCATCTCAGCCTGGCCAGGTGGACTCTGTCCTCGCGAGGGAGGGAGGATTCGGAAGGATGGATTTCGGGAGGTAGTGCATGCAGCTGCGTGTTGTCTGTGAGTGAGTGGATGGATTGGCGAGAGATATGAGTATGGATGTGCTTCTGGAAGTTGGTTCGGGGTGGACAGGGAGGGAGAGAGGACAATAATTGTGTGTGATACCGTGTGCTGGGTGTTGTTTTGATATTTCTTGGTGTCTGTGGGTGTGTTGCCATGTAGTTTAGTGGGTGGTCTTGGTTCGTGGAGGCTGCTGCCAGGAATTGAGTGCCTCTCATGTCCAGATGGTCTTTGACTTTGAGAATTTTGGTTTCTTGATGTAGGTGATCTGTGGGTGCAGTAACTGTGCAGCCTGTAATTATCTTCAGGGCTTTGTTTTGAATAGTCTGTAAGGTCTTATGATGTGTTTCAGCTAGGTTAGAAGCCCAGGCTGGGCTTGCGTATTCCATCACTGATCTTATGTATTGTTTATATACTGTGGTGGTAGTTTCTTTGTTGTGTCCAAATTTTGTGTGAGCAAGTGACCTGAGGGCGTTAAGTCTGGGTGTCAGTTTCTTTTTAATGTTTGTGGTGTGCTGTTTGAATGTCATATGAGTATCATATGTTACTCCTAGGATTTTGGGTGTGTGTGTATGTGTTATGGGTGTGTTGTTTATGGTGAGTTGAGGGATGTATTCGTGTTCACCTGTCCAGCTTGTGAGCAGGGTTGCGGTGGATTTGGCTGGAGCTAGATTAAGTCTGTTTGTAGTGCACCAGCCATGTAGTGTGTTGAGATAGGGTTGAAGGAGATCTGTTGCTCTTCTTGGGTCATGGTGTGTGCATGTGAGTGTTATGTCATCTGCATAGGAGGCTAAGTTTATTTGGGGCGTATTGGGTGTAGTTATATTGTGCATGTACAGATTGAAGAGTGCGGGCGATAGGACGGATCCTTGTGGGACTCCGTTTGGAAAGTTTCTGATTTTAGATGACTGACCGGCAAAAGATACGTGTGCACATCTGCCTGCTAGGAAGTTGGCCAGCCACCTTTTTGTGTTGTTGTGCATGTTTGTGTTGTAGATTTTGTTTGTTAGGTTGTGGCGGGGGATGGCATCGAAGGCTTTACTAATGTCAAGTGTGGCTAATAGTGATCTGTGTGGTGGTCTAGCTGAGTTGATGCTGTCAAAAGCTCTTTGTGTAAGGTCTGTGAGAAGAGTGTTTGTGGAGTGCAGTGGCCTAAAGCCATGTTGTGTTGGAGCTAGGGGTAGGTCGGGTGTAATTAGTTGTAATA
>CM064551.1:7437951-7688206 GCA_032716605.1 Paralithodes platypus
TGGTTATTATACCCTAAACAAGACTAACACAATAATCCATCGATAACCCAACGATATAGCACTTCGTTTGGGTTATATTAGGGCGGTAATACCAGCCAGGCTGCGCAAAATGGAGGCCCCTTGGTTTTATGGGCCGCGCACACCCACCTAGTAGGCTGGCTGCCGGGAAGAGACTGACTGTTTCTACCCCCGCGGGGCCCTCACAGGGATGCCAGGGGGTTGCTAGATATTTCCACATGTAGATCTAACTTATGGGACTTACCAGCCAAAAGACCGGCTCAATAGCATCATAAACTTATTTTCTGACAATATAATAAGTCCATATGACGCTTGAGTTTTTGGTTCACTCTGCCATATGACGCGGTAGCGTCATATGTGTCTGAAGGAGTTCAAATGGAGCAACTGTCTTGTATGTTTTCTAGTTACCCTAAGACATACACATAGAGGATTGTAGTTGTATCCTCGGGGGCTTGGAGTGGTCAGGCGTTATCAGGTCCATTGGTTCCTGAAATATTCTGGGCGCTGGTGAGTAGATTGCATAAGGGAGTGTTCATCATATTCTAGATCTGGCGGAACAATACAGGGAGCGGCACTGCTGGTGGAGGCTATGTAAAAGGAGGGTTCTAATTGGCTGTCCCAGGGCGGTTTTGGTTGGCTGCAGAATACGGCTTGTGACTGGCTGAGAGAGTGTTCTGTTTTCTTAGATGGCTGTGGGTGTGAAAGAGAACTGGGAAATGGACGGCTGGGCATGGTCAACTCAGGTAGATTCTTGTGGACTCGGAGGGGGGACTCTGGTAGATGTCTTCATTGTCTGCCCTGGGGTTTTGAGGTTGCCTGAGTGGTTATGCAGGCCACTCGGTGTATCGTTGGTTTAGGGCCCGTCATCTCAATATCCAATACAAATACTTGATAATAACTGTAACCTAATGGCTCTAATAGCTCTAAAGGAATAGTGTTCACACTGTACAGTGATGGATATTAGGCCTATCTCTTGCACCTCGTATTATTAATTTGTTTACTACTTACGAGTTTTCATTGAACATTTAGGCTACCATTAATATTTGTAAAAGCAAAATGCGATGTAGCCTACTGTTTTCATACTAAGTGACTGTAGGCTACAATTTTATTTGTGGACTTAACATATAGGCTACCTTTTAAATACAAATATCGGGAAAGTTGGTGAACATGTCAAGACACAGTACTAGGTTATGCACATACTTTTTTTCATTCTACACCTTTACAGTTCCATATCTTTCAAAGTATGGTGGTGACCATTATGAGTAGGCCTAACTGACGATTTTCCGTGCTTTACTTATTAATAATGTTATACAGATTACATTAAATATCAACGATATCACTCATATTCAGTTATTTGGCGTAAACTCAGGCTTGACGGTACGTTTCTCTTGTACTGTAGGCTACCAGTCTGTATTAATTTTCGTTCTGCATTGCATACGTAATGTTTGTTCCAAGTTTGTTCCTTACACATTTCAATATACACAATTCCACAGCCACCACTTCGTTAATGTTGCTATCTGTCATATAAATTAATCTCTAGAATATCTTTCAAAGTGACACAACTTGCAGGTTATAGGTTTTATGTTTCACGTAGCCTATATCGTAAAGGTTGTCCTATGGTCAGTTCGTCCTGTGAAGACTCAGTACCTCACAGATAAGTTTGAGTGGCTTCATGCTTAATATAAATTTCCCATCATGCCTATTCAAACCGTCCAACCGTTGACACACAGGCTCATAATACTTTAACATTGTTGTTGTACATAATATCAGTCTGGCGGCCTGTTAACTGAGAGTGTACCTTGGTGGTCTGGGGCGGTAGCCTATTGTCCGATATAGCCTACGTAATATTCACAATTATTCTGTTGATATGAAACAATTAATGGCGATGCCAACTGTAATATTATATACACATATGAAGACAAATTGACGTCTTAATTGAGCATGTTGGAGTGTAGGCATAACATATTTGTGGCAACAGTCCGTAGGCCGGGTGGGCATGATTTCAAATATATAGCCTATCTTTAATGAAGAATTATTAACTAATGTTCATCTCTATGCTCATGCAATACTATTAATCATGAAATAGGCCAGTTAGTGTGGAAATAGGGCAAAAACAATAATTTACACCTTCA
Organism: Paralithodes platypus; assembly: GCA_032716605.1. Lineage (NCBI taxonomy): Eukaryota > Metazoa > Arthropoda > Malacostraca > Decapoda > Lithodidae > Paralithodes > Paralithodes platypus. The sequence continues at coordinate 7,440,102 of CM064551.1, forward strand.
TTGCTCGCTCTGCTAGGTCAACCTAGCAACCTCTTTTGGCTGCTCGCTTTGCTAGCCTAGCAGAGCGAGCAGAGCGAGGAAGCAATGTCGTTCCGCTAGCCTAGAAAAGCGCTCGCACGATGCAATGTTTTGCTAGCTGTCAACGGAATGCGTTGCAGGTTTATAAATCTTTAAGGGGGTAGTGCTTGGTTTTTGGTCTATATATTTATGCATTTATTTATTTTATAGTTTCCTCACTAGACCTCCATCAAGCTTAGAAATACAATCCCTAGACCCCCTTTCAAGATAAATTTGTAAATTTTTCGGTAGAAAAATGTCCCGGCCGAATACCGGTTCCTTCAAAAATTAGAGGATCGCTATCGCTCGCCTAGAAATAATCGACAACTAAAGGGCACTAAAGGTTTTAATATTGACAAACAAATGAGGCGAAAGGTCTCAAAATTGCCAAACTAACAGAATGAACGTCTTAAAACCTCAAAACTAATATGCTAAACATGAGAGAGAAGGGTGTCCAGAAAAAGCCAGTACTACCCCTTCATTAACCCACTGAGCCCCAGCTAGTTTAGAATAAATGTACCACCAGGGACCGGCTGTTTTGAAAAAAAAAAAAATCCAGAAACAATAGCGAATGGGTTAGGAATGAAGGAAAAACCACGAAAAACCAATGAAAAAGATCAAAAATGGCCCTACGGAGCCCCGAAAGTCGATTTTACAAGAGTAAAAAATTGAAGGCAAATACACCCAAAATACCGGTTTTTGCGCGCTCACACGCACGTGGTTGGACTTTGAGAGTTTTAAACCATCGTCAAGATTGCGTGGGATACTTACACAGTTCCCATACAAATCTGAGCTCTCTAGGTGCCATGGAACCGGAGTAATTGGGACCGGACAGGCCAGGATGCATGGTTTGCGTCGCTGGGGTTTAGCATTACACACATTGTGGACACAAACGCTGCGTCGCTGGGGCTCAGTGGGTTAAACCGATATCACACGAGAGCTTTTATAGTCAACATTCGATAATTAACCCCTTCTGTACCGGCGACGTCTTTTCTATTTTATTCTAGCTATATTTAGACGATTTTGTGCAGTTAGAAAAGGATCTGGGGTAGTCAAAATTGTTAAGTGAGATCGTTCGAAGCCTGTTGCTTGCTGGAGGCACTTTTTATACTGAATAAAATCGTCTAATATGAGCGCTCGTGTGATACCGGTACCGGGTTTATTCATAAAACACCCGAGAGATTTGTCACCAACCTTTACAAGGGTCGGTCGTTGCAGTATACAGTATATAGTTGGGGTCACCGGCTTTATTTGTTATCTTTATCTCCTTTTCTCTCTTTCCCTGGCTTGTATCCATTCGGCCCCATTCAGTCAACTGTTTTAAGACGTTTATCTCCATCCAGGTGTCGATTTCTTCCTGGCGAGCGATAGTGAGCCAGCATTGTATGGAGAAATCCGGCTTCCCCGGAGACATTTTTCTATCGAAAAAATTTACAAATTTAGCTTGCTATCAAAATTAAAATATATATATGCTGGCTCGCTACCGCTCACCAGGAAAATATTGACAACTGGATGGGGGTAAACGACTTAAAACAGTAGGCTGAATGGGGCCGAATGGATACAAGCCAAAGAGAGAGAGAGAGAAAGAGAAAAAAAGCGAGGTGGGTTCCCTTAATGTTCTGTGTTTCCTACTTGTTCTTACTCCCAAACCAGTCATACTATAATCTGTTTCTTTTCAACTGATGGTAAATTGCAAAACAAAGTTCCCATCAACATTTGCTCAGTTATTGTGAAGATGTTGTTGTGAAATATGGTGCTAATTATATAAATTTGGGCTTAACATGATGCAGAGACATAGTAGTTTTATAGTTTTCCATTAAGTATCAAGAACTCAGCTGTTAGTAACCCTTGTCTATCGGGGCCCGACTTAAGTCTTTATCGACAAATTTGGACTATGTGGCGGGGCCCGACTTAAGTCCGAGTGCAATTTTGGCGCAATATTGGCTCTGAGAGAGAGACGAGTGACTGGAGGAGCATGGGTTACCTCATGACCGCTCGCCACGGCCGCCGTGGACCTACTGAGATTTACTTCACTTACATCCACCCTCACTCCCTCGCTACATACGTAATTATATAAAGAAATTACCGTATTTTAGCGATTTTGCCCTTCGGTTGCACGATGCACGATCATTGCAAGACATCCAGTGATCGTAGAAGGATGGTTCGGGTGTCATTGGAAAGCTCAATTTACGCCCTTTCAGGGATACATACTTGTATTACGCTCTGGGTCTTGTTTATGCATGAAAAAGAGCACGGAAACAACCCCATTTATGGTAAAAAAAAAAAACGCTGGACGGCACGGTCAAATATACCGCCTAGCCCGCTCGTAAGGTGTTAAGGGATTCAATTTATCGTCAGCTGAAAAGAAACAGAGTATAGTTTTCTTGAAGTCGCTCTATTATTTTCCAACGTTTATGCTCACATTATTCAATGTGTGTTCGAAAAAATTAAACTATGGTAGTAATAATAATAATAATAATGATAATGATAACCCTTTCAAGCTCCAGTACGGGTTTCTGTTTTGTTTTCTGGCTACTATTAGACGATTTTATTCAGATTAGTAACGGTATATGGAAGTCAGAGGGTTGATTGAGATAGTATTTACCCTTTTAATACCCACAGATTCTCCCTAAGCTGCAAAAAATTGTCTAATTATAGACAAAATATACTGCTAAAACGCGTTAGAGCTTCAAGGGGTTAATTAAAAATAAATAATATCAAATTATATGTACTAGATGCACTTGGTATCATTAGTCGCTATATAATGCATCTGCCCGACTTGTGACCTAGACGAGCGTTAACCTCTTCTGTACTGGTGACATTTTTAACTTTATCTGGCTACTGTTAGACGATCTTCTTCAGCATTAGGAGGGCCTCTATCTATCTATCTATAGCTTTATCTATTTATGTTATGGTACACTTCGTTGTGTAAATGTCATGATGAATGTTGTCAACATCCTTGTCCACTCCTTAAAGGGTAAACAAGTGCCTCCAACCAACTGTTCATGCTTGTTCATAACTTTCATTTTCTTTATACTGGAGAGATAATCAGAGTTGAATGTATAATATTAGTTCTTTCTCTTAATATGCATTTAGTTATAGTTATTCCCTTCTGCATTTTAGTCCCTTATATTTAACTCTTTCATTACGGGTGACTCTAATTAGTTTATTCTGGCTATTATTGGACGGTTAAATTTAGATTAGGAAGAAGCTCTAGGAAATAGAAGGCTACAAACTATCTCAATTATAACCCTTTCAACAGCCACAGGTCATTCCTAAGCTGCATAAATTATTTTATAAATATAGCTAGTATAGAATAGGATAGCCTTCAAAGGCACAGAAAGGGTTAAGGGGAGATGGGTCGTTTTTCTGGTCCCCTTTCTCCCTCGCGTTAAGCTCCATTAGTTTTTGAGGTTTTAAGACGTTTTCCCCATTAGTTTGTCGATTTTAAGACCTTTTGCCCCATTTCTTTGTCAATGTTAAGACCTTTCATGCCCTTTAGGTGTCTATTTGTTTTCCTGGCGAGCGATAGCGAGCCTGTAATTGTGGAGGAACCGGCCTTCGGCAGTGACATTTTTCTACCCAAAAATGTACAAATTATCTCGAAGGTGGATCTATTTTTGTTTTATCAATTCTGCGCAAGCAGAGTTTGGTATCGCTCCCCTGTATAGTGGGTACCGCCAGAAAAAAATGTCTGTCGTCGTCGTTGTTGTCGTCGTCCGTCTGTCCCGAAACTCCTCCTAGACCGTTGGATGGATTTTCACCAAATTTCACACGAACATTTGTTGCGTGAATGCGAACGCCAGTCAAAACAGATTTTTTGAATTTATGCAATAGTTATGATTTTAGGTCCAAAATATGGTTTTACTCATCCCCCCCCCCCCCCCCCACCCACCCAGCAACGATGGGGTTCTGGGGGCGAAAACATCTCGATATGCATTTGCTCGGTTAAGTTAGTTTAGTTGGCATTAGAAGTGATGGTAGTAATAGTGGGATTAATGGTGATAGTAGTGATGATGGTGATAATAGTAATGATGATGGTTGTAGTTGTATTGATGATGATGACAGTAGTAGATGTGATGGTGACAGTACTAGTTGTAGTGATGATGGTCATAATAGTAGTGATGATGGTGACAAGTAATGATGATAGTTGTAGTTATAATAATGGCAGTAGTGATGATGGTGTCAGTAATAGTGATGATGGTGAGTAGTAGTGATGATGGTGAAAGTTGTAGTGATGATAATGTAATAATCACATCAACCAATCAACTCACTAAGATTTTCCGGACGTCAAGACCAGCTGAGATTGACAGATTGCTCACGTGTGCACACACTGACACACCCAGCGAACTGACCAATCACAAAGCCGGGTTTTCGGAGAACGTCACGGCTTCTCCAGCGGCTGGAAGAGAGATTTAATTCACTCCCTTCACCTTTAAACTTGATCCCTTCGAGTTCCCAACGGTCTGTTGCTTCAGTGCCAGCCTCATACTCCCGTAAGCCACTGGAAGACTGTACAAATCAACTCCCAGGGACATATTATCAAGATGTGAAAACTGGAGAAGGCAGCGCGAGAAAGTCGAGCAATGCGGCAAACGTGAGTGCCACCCAGGCGGCCGGCTCCAGCGCGGGGGGCGGGCCTATATAGGAGGGGGGGGAGGGGCCGAAGGGCCAGTACAGCTGGGGCAGCCACAGGGTCAACATCCTCTGTCACCTCGCTCCCACCATCCCTTATATGCTAATGGGAATTTAAAGGCACCAGACCTAGCCTTCCCGCCGGACTACCAGCCACCACGACACACCTTATCCAGCTTTACCATACCAGTTCCAGTGCCCCAGATATACCACAAGTACCACAGGACCTTTCTAGAATTGATGGATGGGGACAAAAGAATCTAGTTTCCTTTAATGCACAGAAAACCAAGTACATTCAATTTTCTAACCGACAGAATCTCACTGACTCCCATATATTTTTTAATGATGTAAATATTCCCACTTCCCCTAGTATTGACATTCTCGGTGTAACATTAACTACTAACTTGAGCTGGACACATTATGTTAGAAGCATTGCTAAGAATGCCTCTAAAAAACTGGGACTCCTGTACAGAGTTCGAGAATTCTTCACTGACGAGCAGTTGGCCGTGATATATAAAAGTCATGTGCGTTCTCAGATGGATTACTGTTCACCTCTGTGGGGTGGAAGTGGAGTGGTTGCATTGAGGCAGTTGGACAAAATTCAAATAAAGCTATTAGATTAATCAATAACCCTGCAATCACACAGGACCTTCCTACATTATCCATACGAAGAAACGTTGCATCCCTTGCATTATTCTACAGATATTTTCACAGCAATTGTTCCGAGGAACTTGCTTCAATTGTGCCGCCTCTCCACATCTTTCCCCGTAGAACTAGGGCAGCTGAGAGCGCCCATGAATTTACACTTTCTCCTCCACAATGCAGAACTTCTGCTTATCAGAATTCATTTATCCCCAGAGCTACTACTCTTTGGAATTCACTTCCCTCGAATTGCTTTCCACAAACTTACAATCTACAAATGTTTAAATCCAGTTGTTACAAACATTTTATGAATGGAGGATGCCTTTAGGCACATGGACCTTTTTGTTTTATCTGTGTTTTTCCTTCCTCCGTTCATTGTCTCTTAAAAAAAAAAAAAAAAAAAAAAAATCCTGGGGCTTGCCGACACATTGCGGGCTTACACACCATTAGCCAAGCATTGCAAGAAGAACGGCAGGTGGTAGACGGGGAAGAAAACTTCGGCGAGTGCTATTGGCCAGCCTTGATGTGGTGAACAGAGAAGACACCCATCCAGTTTTAACAGGACCCTTGTGGGCCCGCAAATGGTCGAAGAGAGAGAAAAAGAAATGTGGACACCACCTGTGGTTGCAGAATAAATAAATAAATGTGTTCTTATAGAAAAAAACAGATCAAAGAAATAGACTCTTGACATAAATAAAAATTATGCTTTGTTGTTGAGTCCAGAAAATATTATTTATAGGAAAGGGCCCATTAGAAAGAAATAGTATAGGTTCTTATAGAATAGTTAATAACTAAAGAGGGAGAGATTCAGGGAACTTCATAGGGTTCAAAATAAGATTGTTTGATTTGAGGTAGGAACTTTGTTAATGACAGTTTAGCTTTATATCAATAACTAGATAGGAAAGACACCAGTCTAAAATTATTTATCTTTTTGTTATAAAGGAAACTGTGAGAGTATAAATTGACCGTAGAGGAATAAGCGACCGTTCAAATTGTCATATTAGAGGCTACCGAGTTGACAGAGATATTGTACGTAATAATAAGAAACTTATTTCGTGATCATGAGATATCAATTGTAGAATGAAATGCGAATAGATGATCATATGTTGTATGTACCACAAGGGTCTTATACTGTAATCTTGAAATATTAAATGTAACGTGAAATATGAATAGAGTAATTTGCTAAGTGTACCACGAGACTGTTACTCTCTGATGTTGATATAGTAACCAGTTGGGACGACTGAGGGTGATATATATTGTAACCCAACGTGGAAAGTAACGACGTCACAGAGTAGGGCCCAGGGTATAAACTGTAGGTGTAACGAAGACCTGGTCTTCCTGAAGGAAATTATTATTCAAGTATGCACTATGCGTGTCATGAAATATTAGATAGGGACTGTAGCCTTATGCATTATTAGTTTTAAGTTGTATTTCCAAGGAAAGAGCGGAGTAAAGAAACTTCGGGTTCAACTAAGTTAGGACAGTTATATCAGTAAGCATTTGTATTAGAGATAGGGAGAGAGAGAGAGAGCAAAGTCATTACAGCCGAGGTCTTTAGATAGGACATATCATGGCCGGACTAACTCTCTCGACGTTGTAATTATTGCTGGCAGTGTGACTTGGGATCGAAGACGAAGTAAGTCAATGCCTGAATAACGCGAGTTCAAATAGGTTGTAACGGGAGTCCAAGGACTCCAAGGTGCAAGTTATATTGGATCAACGAATTATTCAATTAGTGGATTGAACTTATCTGGTCCAGAACCGAGAATCATTCGCTAGGTATTAAATAAAAGGTGAGAGGTTGATTAAATAAATATATGAACTTCTCAACAACTGTCGAATTATTCCTACCTTAGTAGATACTTAAACTAGAGAAAAATAAGTACAACATTTTGGTGGCAAGCGGTGGGATTCGACAAATTGTTGAGATTAACTATATTTATCTAGCAGACCAAAACATCATGACGACATTATTACCTTTTAGATTATGGGAAGAGGGGAAAGAGGAGATTGAAGTGTGGATTGAACAATTAGAATGTCAGTTCATTCTACTTGACGTGGGAGAGAACGAGAAAAAAATCGCCTATGGAAAGGCACACCTAGGCAAGGCACTAAATGATGTAAGAGTTTGCCTGGAAGGGCTAGACTCATGGGAAGAGGTGAAAAAGGCTCTGGTCGAGGAATATGGCTAAGAAACCTCCACAAGGAAGGCCAGAGATAAACTGAAGAGTATCAAACTTGAGGGACAAAATGTGAGAACCCTGAGGAGGGAAATCACAACATTTTTTAAAATCGCCTACCCACACATGGACCAAGAGAGCAAAGAAACAGAGATAAGAAAGATAATGATTCAAGCATGCCCTGTGGAAGTTCGAAGACACTGCATTGTTCATGAAGTACCTACCAAAAAGGAACTCATGGAAGTAATCAAGAAGGTCATGGAAGCTAGAGATTTAAAAGAGGAGAGAAAGAAAGACGAGGGGGGAAACCTAGATAAAGGGTATCAGAAACTAGTAATCCGTTGCTTTATGTGCCGACAGACTGATCATCTACCTAGGAATTGCACCAACCAGTCCCAAAATGTAGCACCCAGATTTAACACCAGACCAGTGTATCCCAATGATCGACCCCGTTCAAAGGAAACAAATCCTAACCATGGGGGGATGATCCCAGTAGAGTACAGGGAGAAAGAGACCCAACCAAGAATTACGATGCCCGAAGAGAGAGGACATTTTCCGGTGAACCTCTCATAGAAAGGCGATATGACGAGGTAAATATCTTGGAGAGACAAGCGCCTTGTGAGACAATGGTGATCAATGGTAAAGTAGCAAACATGTTGATAGACACCGGAGCAAATAGGAGTTGCCTGTTAAAGAATTTTGTGAAGAATAACTACAGGGAGTTAGGAGCCCTGAACCAAACTAACATTCAGTTGGCAGGAGCAGGGGGGCAACCGTTGACTATTTTAGGCAGAACTAATACACTAGTGGTACAGTGGAAGGGAATCAAATTCACCACAGACTTCTGTGTTTTATCGGGTAAATCTAATAGCGGAGTTGACGGGTATCTGGGAATAGATTTATGCCCCTTTCCCACTGGTGAGACAAGTCACGATTTTCGTCGCCGATGACTTAGTTTTGTCAAATTCGTAAGAATACGTGCGACGTTCACGATTTTGACCGTTACAAACCGATGACAAATTATACTCAGCGAAGATGTCGCCGATGTCGGCGACGCAATCGCCGACCTTCTGCGACGTTATCGGCGAAGTGAGCGATGTTTCACTGATGACCTCTGCGAGGCATGTCAGATTTTCAAAAATATCTTGCGAAATCATGCGAGGATGAAAGAAAACTCGCCTATGTTCTGCGACGTCTTCGGCGATTCAAGCGATGGTTTGGCGTATTGAAACCTGGATGGGGGTAAACGTCTTAAAACTCCCAGAGTGCCAGGTCCGTATATATACGGACTAGGGTCTTGTCACGCCCAGTGCCAGGTCCGTATATATACGGACAAGCCGGAAAAAAATTGTAACAGCGAAACGACTGCACCAATGGCTTTTATATTTCTACCACATATACCTTACCCTTCTGGCTTCTTGCCACGACCATCACAACCCCCTCCCCCCAGCCACTCGCTGACTATCGGTCGCCTCACAAAGAAGAAAAAAAAGGAAAATATGTGGCGGAGAAACGACTGAACCAATCGGTTCCATATTTGTGTGACAAGTCCCCTACCCTTCTGTTGTACCCCCACCTCCCTCCCACCACCCACTTCCAGCGTATCCGTACGAAGAAAAGGAAAAAAAGGAAAATCCGTGGTGGCGAAACTACCTCACCAATCGGCTTCATATTTGTAACACAAGTCAATTACCCTTCTACCTTTGCCCCACAATCCCCTAAATATGAAAACTAATGGGGTTAACCATATATGTTGGCTCGCTACCGCTCACCAGGAAAATATTGAAACCTGGATGGGGGTAAACGTCTTAAAACAGTAGGCTGAATGGGGCTGTAAGCATTATAAGCAAAGAGAGAGGGAGAGAAAGAAAGAAAAAAAAACGAGGAGGGAGAGAAAGAGAAAACAGCGAGGTGGGCTCAATTAGGCTAAGCCGTAACTTAAACATTGAGCCCACCTCGCTTTTTTTTCTTTCTCTCCCACCTCGCCGAAGGTGCTCTTTGGCATCGTCGATGTTCTCGGAACATCTGAGAGCATCGGCGAGCAGAGCATTGGTGAGCATCCATGCAGCGTTGCAAAGTTTTTTTTTATGCGAAACCAGTTATACTTTACCATGTCTCGCCGATGTCGCAGATGATCGCAGAAACCCTTCGGCGATGCTCGACGATGCTTGCAAGGGTAACCAATCATCGTGAGTCCTCGTCAAAAATTTTGAACTGTGCGAACATTATGCGACGACCCGCGAGGGCCCTTGCGAGGCCGGAGAGGCCTTGAGAGTCAAACAATTTTTCATGAGAGGTGTTGAGACATGTCACGAATGTGCCAACTTATTGGTTTCGGCGACGAAAATCGTGACTTGTCTCACCAGTGGGAAAGGGGCACTAATGAGCCAGTGTGGACCACAAGACAATATGACCACACTGCGACCCCAGATAGTTGCTACAACAGGAAAAATTTCTATTCAGCCCAGAAAGTGGCGGATGATAGAAATTCCTAGATATGGCGGAATGACTGCCTGGATTTTTGAACCCGATACACACAACGAAGTTAGAATGTCTCCCACGTTTATTATTGCGGATCAGTGGAAAATAGTTCTCGCTAATTTTGGAGAATCGACGATTAATTATCAAAAAGGAAAATTGTTAGCACAAGTTATTCCCGCGCACCCCACTACTGTTGGAACGGACGGACCAGCTAACTTACCTGAAATCCCTAAACAATTAACAGCAAACCAAGCCGCTGCCTTATATGAATTATTATGGGAATATAGAGACATATTCGCCAAAGATGAAGGGGATCACGGTTCGGCCCGAACAAGGCATAAACACGAGATCCATACACAAGGACCCCCTATTAGACAACCCTATAGACGACAAAATCCGGTCATGCGACAGAAGGAGAAGGAACAGGTGGATGACATGCTTAGGCAAGGAATAGTAGTAGAGTCCTATACTCCATGGTCATCACCGGTAGTCCTAGTAAAACAAAACGATGGGTCTACTCGCTTCTGTGTGGATTATCGGAAACTGAATGACGTTACTATCAAAGATGCTCAACCCCTACCTCGCATTGATGATTCACTGGAATTGCTTAATGGGTCAACGTGGTTTTCCACTCTAGACCTGCAGAGTGGATATTGGCAGGTACCTGTTAAGTCCGAGGACCAGGAGAAAACAGCGTTTGCCACCAGTGAAGGTAAACTCTACCAGTTCACTGTTCTACCTTTCGGGGTTTGTAATGGACCAGCCAGTTTTACTACAGTTCTGGATGAGGTACTGAGGGGATTAACTTGGAAAACTTGTTTAGCCTATCTGGATGATATCATAATATTTTCAAATAGTTGGGAGGAACACATTAACTGGCTACGAGAAGTATTCAAACGGATCAGAATGGCTGGTCTCAAATTGAAATCTTCCAAATGCCAACTAGCTCACTAAGTTGCATATTTGGGACACATGGTCTCTAAGAAAGGTATCCAAGCTGACCCCCTTAAAGTAAAAGCTATCTCCGAGATCCTTCCTCCCACCACGGTTAAAGGAATCCGAGCGTTTTTGGGAATGGCTTCCTATTACCGGAGGTTCATACCACATTTCTCTAAGATTGCTCGTCCTATGACTAAGAGATTGGAGAAAGGAAGAAAGTTTGACTGGGATCAAGACTGTCAAGTAGCTTTAGATCACCTCAAACAGAAACTTACCTCTAACCCCATAGTTTGCCATCCCGATTTCACCAAACCCTTTCAGCTGTATACAGACGCTTCTGATGAAGGGCTAGGGGCAGTCCTGGCCCAGAAGGTTGATGGAAAAGAGGGAATAGTGGCCTGTGCTAGTCACACACTTAACAAAGGAGAGAAGAATTACAGTGTTACCAAGAAAGAATGTCTAGCTTTAGTCTGGGCGGTGCAATACTTCAGGTCCTACTTGGCAGGGGTTCATTTTGAAGTAATTACCGATCACCATAGTTTACAGTGGGTTCGAAAAATGAAGTCCGAAGACGGATTGTTTGTTAGATGGAAAGGGATCCTTGTGAATTATACTTTTGATGTCAGACACCGGCCAGGTAAACTACATACCAATGCCGATGGGTTGTCTAGATTGCCCGTAGCACCAGTTCAGCCCACTAGACCAAAAAAAATCCCACGACAGGCTGTGAGGAGAAGTTGAAGTTTTCGGAGGGAGCCTGGAGGGACTCTAAAGATCGGGTAGCATTGGAGTATTCTGAAGCTAAACACATGATCAGAATCCTCCATGGGCAAGAAGGAAAAGGGGCTCATGTAGGTCAGTCTAGAGTGTTGAAACAGTTCAACGAAAGGTACTGGACTCTCCGAGCCGATAAAATTGTTAAAGAAGTGATACAAAGGTGTTTAGGGTGCCAACACTCTGGGCTTAACACTAATAAGGCGTACGGTCCGGACGGTGTTCCTCCTGTTGTTCTCAAAAACTGTGCTTCCGTGCTGACTCCCTGCCTAGGCAAACTCTTTCATCTCTGTCTATCCTCTAACGTCTTCCCTTCATGCTGGAAGTTTGCTCACATTCAACCTGTCCCAAAGAAGGGTGACCGCTCTCAACCCTCCAACTATCGTCCAATTGCTCTTATCTCTTGTCTTTCTAAAGTTTTTGAAACTATTCTTGCTTCCAAATTTCTTAAGCATTTCTCTTCTCATAATCTGCTCTCAGATCGCCAGTATGGCTTCCTTAAGGGTCGCTCTACTGGTGATCTTCTTTCATATCTTACTAACTCTTGGTCATCGGGATTTCGGTGAGACTTTTTCTATTGCACTAGACATATCGAAAGCCTTCGATAGAGTCTGGCATAAATCTTTAATTTCTAAACTACCCTCCTTCGGTTTCTATCCCTCCATCTGTGCCTTTGTCTCTAATTTCCTTTCCGGCCGTTCCATAGCCGCGGTTGTGGACGGCCATTGTTCACTTCCTCACCCTATAAACTCCGGTGTTCCTCAGGGCTCTGTCCTATCTCCTATTCTCTTTCTAATTTTATAAATGATCTCCTTAACTGTACCTTAATTCCCATCCATTCATACGCAGACGACTCAACCTTACACTACTCCATTAGTTTTTCAGAACGCCCCAGCCAGCAATCCCTCAACGACAAACGTAATGAAGCCATAGAACTCTTAAATTCTGATCTAAATACTATTTCCAATTGGGGCAGAGAAAACCTTGTTAACTTTAATGCTTCCAAAACCCAATTTCTCCATCTATCTACCCGTCAGGATCTCCCAGCGGACTATCCCTTATTCTTCAACAATACAAAAATCAACCCTTCATCTTCTCTCAATATTCTTGGTGTCTCTTTTTCTTCTGCTCTCATTTGGAAGGACCATATTACCAGTCTTGCTAAGGCAGCCTCCCAGAAGCTGGGTGTGCTCAACCGCCTTAGGGGGTTCTTTTCCCCTGCACAGCTTCTTGCTCTGTACAGGGGCATAGTGCGCCCTTGTATTGAGTATTGTTCACATGTGTGGGAGGTTCCTCTCACACCGCTCTCCTAGACAAAGTTGAAAGGAAGGCCTTTCGTATCATTAACTCCCGTCCACTCACCAACTCTCTGCAATCTCTCTCTCTCCGCCGCAATGTTGCATCTCTCTCGCTATTCTATCGCTACTATAATAATCAGTTTTCCTCAGAGCTATCCCAGTGCATACCACCTCCTTTACGTAGGGCACGTGGTACCCGTCTTGCAACTCAATCCCACCCCTACTCTGTGCAACTCTCCAACCCAAGAGTGAAACGTTACTCTCAAACTTTCTTCTACTCAACAGCTGAGCTCTGGAACTCTCTCCCAGAATCAGTCTTTCCCTCTTCCTATGACTTAAATTGCTTCAAACTCCGTGTGTCCAGGCATTTTGGCTCGAACGTCCCTTGATTTTGGCCCTGTCACTCTTTCAACTATGGGGGAGGCACTCGCTATAGGCAGTTATGCCTTTTGCCTCCCTCAATCACATAGAAAAAAAAAGGGACAAGGACCCAAACAATCACCAGGGCATATTCTTGCCAGGAAACCGTGGGAAAAGTTGTCTGTCGACATTATGGGACGCTAGCCCAGACAGACGAATAAAAAGTACATTCTGACCTGTGTGGATGTCTTTTCCATGTACACGGTTTCTTGCACTATTCACGACAAGAAAGCTGAAACTGTTGCCAATAGTATTCTAGAGAAAGTAATTTTTGTATACGGTACTCCCGGATGTATTCCCAGTGAAAGGCGAAGAGAATTAAATAATGAAATCTGGCAACATTTGGGAGAGACATTGGGTTACCAGATTCAACACACTTCCCCGTATTCTCCCCAAGGGAAAGCGGTATATGAGAGAAATCATCGGGTATTAGCAAATTGCGTCAGAGCCAGTTTAAGTTCACAGGGGGAGGAAATATCACGAGGGTGGCCAGATATCCTACTGGAAATTATTTGGGGAATAAATACCACCATGTGTAGGACTATTGGATATTCCCCTTTCGAGATTATCTTCGGAAGTACCCCTAAACTACCTCAAGAGTGAGTGCTACCTAACCCTATAAATTCTACCAAATACTTCCGACCCGAACACTACTTCCAGAACCAAAAGTGCAAACGACAGCACACTAATGATCTGGTCCATCGACGACAACCGAAAGAACTTCCTCTAACGAATCCGTATTACCGTGGGGAATATATTCTGGTAAGGAGACATGATCCCACCCGGACGGGTAAATTCGAGGAGAAATATGAGGGTCCTTTCTGGGTGGTGGAAATCAATGGACCGTATCAAGTCTTATATGAGCATCATGGTAGCGTGGTCTCAGCTACACATATCCGGCACACAAAAAGGTACGAGGGAATTTTGCCCTCAGATATGAGTGAATGGAGTAGTGGGGAAGACAGCGAGCGGGAACTGGAACTCGAAGGAAATGATTTCGAGGACTTTCCAAATTATCTTGAGACGGAAAATTCTGGACGGGAGGAGCAACACCCTGGAGCTTTTCCCTATTGGAGGTCTGGTCGAGAGAATAAAGGCGACGAGTGTTCAACGTCAAGATACGACGAACAAATGGGAACTCCGGAGGTAGTGACAGATGAGGAGGAAACCTCCCGAGAATCTCTCGATAGTGGAAAATCTACGGATCGAGCTAGCCATGTTTCAAGTTATAGAGGAGATTTCAATGAAACCGAGGATAGTGAGGTAGAGCTCCCTACGGAGAAATTCAAGGAAGGTACGGGAGATACAGCACCTAATCCATTTTTGGCTGAACAAAAGCAGGATAAGTCTGAAAGAAATAGTCCGGACTGGTATTCCCCACCCCAGCGTCCAAAGGAGACTATTACTCATAGTGGCAGGATTAGCCGTCCACCAATCAGGTACCCGGACGAGGGTATAAATAGTAGCCTCGAGGCGAGTGCCAGTCAGTTGAAAGGCACCATGCCTCTACCTACTGACCCGCAGTACCAACTCCGGCGACTGGTGGCTATTATCGATGGGAAAGGGCAGCGAATCCAAACCACTCGCGCTCTTAAACATCTTTTGAACCAACCAGGTCAAATCCTACTAGCAAAGACGGTTGTAGGAAATCAAAACCAGCAATTCAACTGCATCGGTGCATCAGTCAACATAGTGGATTGGTTGATTGGCATGATTTCAAAGGCAACGTATTGCGGCGATCAGGTGCTCGCCTTAATTTAGCACGGGATGA
This sequence comes from Paralithodes platypus, assembly GCA_032716605.1. Taxonomy (NCBI): domain Eukaryota; kingdom Metazoa; phylum Arthropoda; class Malacostraca; order Decapoda; family Lithodidae; genus Paralithodes; species Paralithodes platypus. The sequence goes on from CM064551.1 coordinate 7,455,299, forward strand.
TAATGTAATAATCCCATCAACCAATCAACGCACTAAGATTTTCCGGATGTCAAGACCAGCTGAGATTGACAGATTGCTCACGTGTGCACACACTGACACACCCAGCGAACCGACCAATCACAAAGCCGGGTTTTCGGAGCACGTCACGGCTTCTCCAGCGGCTGGAAGAGAGATTTAATTCACTCCCTTCACCTTTAAACTTGATCCCTTCGAGTTCCCAACGGTCTGTTGCTTCAGTGCCAGCCTCATACTCCCGTAAGCCACTGGAAGACCGTACAAATCAACTCCCAGGGACATATTATCAAGATGTGAAAACTGGAGAAGGCAGCGCGAGAAAGTCGAGCAATGCGGCAAACGTGAGTGCCACCCAGGCGGCCGGCTCCAGCGCGTGGGGCGGGCCTATATAGGAGGGGGGGGGGGAGGGGGGCCGGAGGGCCAGTACAGCTGCGGCAGCCACAGGGTCAACATCCTCTCTCACCTCACTCCCACCATCCCTTATATGCTAATCGGAATTTAAAGGCACCTGACGTAGCCTTCCCGCCGGACTACCAGCCAGCACCACACACCTTATCCAGCTTTACCATACCAGTTCCAGTGCCCCGGATATACCACAAGTATCCTGGGGCTTGCCGACACATTGCGGGCTTACACACCATTAGCCAAGCATTGCAAGAAGAACGGCAGGTGGTAGACGGGGAAGTAAACTTCGGCGAGTGCTATTGGCCAGCCTTGATGTGGTGAACAGAGAAGATACCCATCCAGTTTTAACAGGACCCTTGTGGGCCCGCAAATGGTCGAAGAGAGAGAAAAAGAAATGTGGACACCACCTGTGGTTGCAGAATAAATAAATAAATGTGTTCTTATAGAACAAACCAGATCAAAGAAATAGACTATTGACATAAATAAAAATTATGCTTTGTTGTTGAGTCCAGAAAATATTATTTATAGGAAAGGGCTCAAGCCCATTAGAAAAAAATAGTCTAGGTTCTTATAGAATAGTTAATAACTAAAGAGGGAGAGATTCAGGGAACTTCATAGGGTTCAAAATAAGATTGTTTGATTTGAGGTAGGAACTTTGTTAATGACAGTTTAGCTTTATATCAATAACTAGATAGGAAAGACATCAGTCTAAAATTATTTATCTTTTTGTTATAAAGGAAACTGTGAGAGTATATCTTGACCGTAGAGGAATAAGCGGCCGTTCAAATTGTCATATTAGAGGCTACCGAGTTGACAGAGATATTGTACGTAATTATAAGAAACTTATTTCGTGATCATGAGATATCAATTTTAGAATGAAATGCGAATAGATGATCATATGTTGTATGTACCACAAGGGTCTTATACTGTAATCTTGAAATATTAAATGTAACGTGAAATATGAATAAAGTCATTTGCTAAGTGTACCACGAGACTGATATTCTCTGATGTTGATATAGTAACCAGTCGGGGCGACTGAGGGTGATATATATTGTAACCCAACGTGGGAAGTAACAACGTCACAGAGTAGGGCCCAGGGTATAAACTGTAGGTGTAACGAAGACCTGGTCTTCCTGAAGGAAATTATTATTCAAGTATTCACTATGCGTGTCATGAAATATTAGATAGGGACTGTGGCCTAATGCATTATTAGTTTTAAGTTGTATTTCCTAGGAAAGAGCGGAGTAAAGAAACTTCGGGTTCAACTAAGTTAGGACAGTTATATAAGTAAGTATTTGTATTAGAGATAGGGAGAGAGAGAGAGAGCAAAGTCATTACAGCCGAGGACTTTAGATAGGACATATCACGGCCGGACTAACCCTCTCGACGTTGTAAATATTGCTGGCGGTGTGACTTGGGATCGAAGACAAAGTAAGTCAATGCCTGAATAACGCGAGTTCAAATAGGTTGTAACGGGAGTCCAAGGACTCCAAGGTGCAAGTTATATTGGATCAACGAATTATTCAATTAGTGGATTGAACTTATCTGGTCCAGAACCGAGAATCATTCGCTAGGTATTAAATATAAGGTGAGAGGTTGATTAAATAAATATATGAACTTCTCAACAACTGTCGAATTATTCCTACCTTAGTAGATACTTAAACTAGAGAAAAATAAGTTCAACATTTTGGTGGCAAGCGGTGGGATTCGACAAATTGTTGAGATTAACTATATTTATCTAGCAGACCAAAACATCATGACAACATTATTACCTTTTAGATTATGGGAAGAGGGGAAAGAGGAGATTGAAGTGTGGATTGAACAATTAGAATGTCAGTTCATTCTACTTGACGTGGGAGAGAACGAGAAAAAAATCGCCTATGGAAAGGCACACCTAGGCAAGGCACTAAATGATGTAAGAGTTTGCCTGGAAGGGCTAGACTCATGGGAAGAGGTGAAAAAGGCTCTGGTCGAGGAATATGGCCGAGGAACCTCCACAAGGAAGGCCAGAGATAAACTGAAGAGTATCAAACTTGAGGGACAAAATGTGAGAACCCTGAGGAGGGAAATCACGATTTTTGTTTAATCGCCTACCCACACATGGACCAAGAGAGCAAAGAAACAGAGATAAGAAAGATAATGATTCAAGCATGCCCTGTGGAAGTTCGAAGACACTGCATTGTTCATGAAGTACCTACCACAAAGGAACTCATGGAAGTAATCAAGAAGGTCATGGAAGCTAGAGATTTAAAAAAGGAGAGAAAGAAAGACGAGGGGGGAAACCTAGATAAAGGGTATCAGTAACAAGTAATCTGTTGCTTTATGTGCCGACAGACTGGACATCTAGCTAGGAATTGCACCAACCGGTCCCAAAATGTAGCACCCAGATTTAACACCAGACCAGTGTATCCCAATGATCGACCCCGTTCAAAGGAAACAAATCCTAACCCTGGGGGGATGATCCCAGTAGAGTACGGGGAGAAAGAGACCCAACCAAGAATTACGATGCCCGAAGAGAGAGGACATTTTCCGGTGAACCTCTCATAGAAAGGCGATATGACGAGGTAAATATCTTGGAGAGACAAGCGCCTTGTGAGACAATGGTGATCAATGGTAAAGTAGCAAACATGTTGATAGACACCGGAGCAAATAGGAGTTGCCTGTTAGAGAATTTTGTGAAGAATAACTACAAGGAGTTAGGAGCCCTGAACCAAACTAACATTCAGTTGGCAGGAGCAGGGGGGCAACCGTTGACTATTTTAGGTAGAACTAATACACTGGTGGTACAGTGGAAAGGAATCAAATTCACCACAGACTTCTGTGTTTTATCGGGTAAATCTAATAGCGGAGTTGACGGGTATCTGGGAATAGATTTATGCCCCTTTCCCACTGGTGAGACAAGTCACGATTTACGTCGCCGATGACTTAGTTTTGTCAAATTCGCAAGAATACGTGCGACGTTCACGATTTTGACCGTTACAAACAGATGAAAATTATACTCAGCAAAGATGTCCCCGATGTCGGCGACGCAATCGCCGACCTTCTGCGACGTTATCGGCGAAGTGAACGATGTTTCGCTGATGACATCTGCGAGGCATGTCAGATTTTCAAAAATATCTTGCGAAATCATGCGAGGATGAAAGAAAACTCGCCTATGTTCTGCGACGTCTTCGGCGATTCAAGCGATGGTTCGGCGTATTGAAACCTGGATGGGGGTAAACGTCTTAAAACCCCCAGAGTGCCAGGTCCGTATATATACGGACTAGGGTCTTGTTACGCCCAGTGCCAGGTCCGTATATATACGGACTCGCCGAAATAAAATTGTAACAGCAAAACGACTGCACCTATGGCTTTCATATTTCTACCACATATACCTTACCCTTCTGGCTTCTTGCCACCACCAACACAACCCCCTCCCCCCAGCCACTCGCTGACTATCGGTCACCTCACAAAAATGAAAAAGGAAAATATGTGGCGGTGAAACGACAGAACCAATCGGTTCCATATTTGTGTGACAAGTCCCCTACCCTTCTGTCGTCCCCCCACCACACCGCCACCTCCCTCCCACCACCCACTTCCAGCGTATCCATACGAAGAAAAGGAAAAAAAATGAAAATCCGTGGTGGCGAAACTATTTCACCAATCGGCTTCATATTTGTAACACGAGTCAATTACCCTTCTACCTTCCCCCCACCATCCCCTAAATATGAGCACTAATGGGGTTAACCATATATGTTGGCTCGCTACCGCTCACCAGGAAAATATTGAAACCTGGATGGGGGTAAACGTCTTAAAACAGTAGGCTGAACGGGGCCGAACGGATTATAAGCAAAGAGAGAGGCAGAGAAAGAAAAAAAAAACGAGGAGGGAGAGAAAGAAAAAAAAATACGAGGAGGGAGAGAAAGAGAAAACAGCGAGGTGGGCTCAATTAGGCTAAGCCGTAACTTAAACATTGAGCCCACCTCGCTGTTTTTTCTTTCTCTCCCACCTCGCCGAAGGTGCTCTTTGGCATCGTCGATGTTCTCGGAACATCTGAGAGCATCGGCGAGCAGAGCATTGGTGAGCATCCATGCAGTGTTGCAAAGGTTTTTTTATGCGAAACCCTCCGCGATGTCTCGCCGATGTCGCAGATGATCGCAGAAACCCTTCGGCGATGCTCGACGATGCTTGCGAGGGTAACCAATCATCGTGAGTCCTCGTCCAAAATTTTCAACTGTGCAAACATTATGCGACGACCCGCAAAGGGCCTTGCGAGGCCTGAGAGGCCTTGAGAGTCAAACGATTTTTCAGGAGAGGTGTTGAGACATGTCACGAATGTGCCAATTTATTGGTTTCGGCGACGAAAATCGTGACTTGTCTCACCAGTGGGAAAGGGGCATTAATGAGCCAGTGTGGACCACAAGACAATACGACCACACTGCGACCCCAGATAGTTGCTACCACGGGAAAAATTTCTATTCCGCCCAGAAAGTGGCGGATGATAGAAATTCCTAGATATGGTGGAATGACTGCCGGGATTTTTGAACCCGATACACACAACAAAGTTAGAATGTCTCCCACGTTTATTATTGCGGATCAGTGGAAAATAGTTCTCGCTAATTTTGGAGAATCGACGATTAATTATCAAAAAGGAAAATTGTTAGGACAAGTTACTCCCACGCACCCCACTACTGTTGGAACGGACGGACCAGCTAACTTACCTGAAATCCCTAAACAATTAACGTCAAACCAAGCCACTGCCTTATATGAATTATTATGGGAATATAGCGACATATTCGCCAAAGATGAAGGGGATCACGGTTCGGCCCGAACAAGGCATAAACACGAGATCCATACACAAGGACCCCCTATTAGACAACCCTATAGACGACAAAATCCGGTCATGCGACAGAAGGAGAAGGAACAGGTGGATGACATGCTTAGGCAAGGAATAGTAGTAGAGTCCTATACTCCATGGTCATCACCGGTAGTCCTAGTAAAACAAAAAGATGGGTCTACTCGCTTCTGTGTGGATTATCTGAAACTGAATGACGTTACTATCAAAGATGCTCAACCCCTACCTCGCATTGATGACTCACTGGAATCGCTTAAATGGTCAACATGGTTTTCCATTCTAGACCTGCAGATTGGATATTGGCAGGTACCTGTTAAGTCCGAGGACCAGGAGAAAACCGCGTTTGCCACCAGCGAAGGTAAACTCTACCAGTTCACTGTTCTACCTTTCGGGGTTTGTAATGGACCAGCCAGTTTTACTAGAGTTCTGGATGAGGTACTGAGGGGATTAACTTGGAAAACTTGTTTAGCCTATCTGGATGATATCATAATATTTTCAAATAGTTGGGAGGAACACATTAACTGGCTACGAGAAGTATTCAAACGGATCAGAAAGGCCGGTCTCAAATTGAAATCTTCCAAATGCCAACTAGGAGCTCACGAAGTTGCATATTTGGGACACATGGTCTCTAAGAAAGGTATCCAACCTGACCCCCTTAAAGTAAAAGCTATCTCCGAGATCCTTCCTCCACCACGGTTAAAGGAATCCGAGCGTTTTTGGGAATGGCTTCCTATTACCGGAGGTTCATACCACATTTCTCTAAGATTGCTCGTCCTATGACTAAGAGATTGGAAAAAGGAAGAAAGTTTGAAAGACTGTCAAGTAGCTTTTGATCACCTCAAACAGAAACTTACCTCTAACCCCATAGTTTGCCATCCCGATTTCACCAAACCCTTTCAGCTGTATACAGACGCTTCTGATGAAGGGCTAGGTGCAGTCCTGGCCCAGAAGGTTGATGGAAAAGAGGGAATAGTGGCCTGTGCTAGTCGCACACTTATCAAAGGAGAGAAGAATTACAGTGTTACCAAGAAAGAATGTCTAGCTTTAGTCTGGGCGGTGCAATACTTCAGGTCCTACTTGGCAGGGGTTCATTTTGAAGTAATTACCGATCACCATAGTTTACAGTGGCTTCGAAAAATGAAGTCCGAAGACGGATTGTTTGTTAGATGGAAAGGGATCCTTGAGAAGTATACTTTTGATGTCAGACACCGGCCAGGTAAACTACATACCAATGCCGATGGGTTGTCTAGATTGCCCGTAGCACCAGTTCAGCCCACTAGACCCCCCAAAAATCCCACGACAGGCTGTGAGGAGAAGTTAAAGTTTTCGGAGGGAGCCTGGAGGGACTCTAAAGATCGGGTCGCATTGGACTATTCTGAAGCTAAACACATGATCAGAATCCTCCACGGGCAAGAAGGAAAAGGGGCTCATTTAGGTCAGTCTAGAGTGTTGAAACAGTTCAACGAAAGGTACTGGACTCTCCGAGCCGATAATTTTTTTAAAGAAGTGATACAAAGTTGTTTAGGGTGCCAACAAGGGAAAGACGGACGAGGACCCAAACAATCACCGGGGCATATTATTCTTGCCGGGAAACCGTGGGAAAAGTTGTCTGTCGACATTATGGGACCCTTGCCCAGACAGACAAATAAAAAGTACATTCTGACCTGTGTGGATGTCTTTTCCAAGCACACAGTTTCTTGCACTATTCCCGACAAGAAAGCTGAGACTGTTGGCAATAGTATTCTAGAGAAAGTAATTTTTGTATACGGTACTCCCGGATGTATTCTCAGTGACAGGGGAAGAGAATTAAATAATGAAATCTGGCAACATTTGGGAGAGACATTGGGTTACCAGATTCAACACACTTCCCCGTATTCTCCCCAAGGGAACGCGGTATGTGAGAGAAATCATCGGGTATTAGCAAATTGCGTCAGAGCCAGTTTAAGTTCACAGGGGGAAGAAATATCACGAGGGTGGCCAGAGATCCTACTGGAAATTATTTGGGGAATAAATACCACCATGTGTAGGACTACTGGATATTCCCCTTTCGAGATTATCTTCGGAAGTACCCCTAAACTACCTCAATAGTGAGTGCTACCTTACCCTATAAATTCTACCAAATACTTCCGACCCGAACACTACTTCCAGAACCAAAAGTGCAAACGACAGCACACTCATGATCTGGTCCATCGACGACAACCGAAAGAACTTCCTCTAACGTATCCGTATTACCGGGGGGAATATATTCTGGTAAGGAGACATGATCCCACCCGGACGGGTAAATTCGAGGAGAAATATGAGGGTCCTTTCCGGGTGGTGGAAATCAATGGACCGTATCAAGTCTTATATGAGCATCATGGTAGCGTGGTCTCAGCTACACATATCCGGCACACAAAAAGGTACGAGGGAATTTTGCCTTCAGATATGAGTGAATGGAGTAGTGCGGAAGACAGCGAGCGGGAACTGGAACTCGAACGAAATGATTTCGAGGACTTTCCAAATTATCTTGAGATGGGAAATTCTGGACGGGAGGAGCAACACCCTGGAGCTTTTCCCTATTGGAGGTCTGGTCGTGAGAATAAAGGCGACGAGTGTTCAACGTCAAGATACGACGAACAAATGGGAACTCCGGAGGTAGTGACAGATGGGGAGAATCTCTCGATAGTGGAAAATCTACGGATCGAGCTAGTCATGTTTCAAGTTATAGAGGAGATTTCAATGAAACCGAGGATAGTGAGGTAGAGCTCCCTACGGAGAAATTCAAGGAAAGTACGGGAGATACAGCACCTAATCCATTTTTGGCTGAACAAAAGCAGGATAAGTCTGAAAGAAATAGTCCGGACTGGTATTCCCCACCCCAGCGTCCAAAGGAGACTATTACTTGCAGTGGCAGGATTAGTCGTCCACCAATCAGGTACCCAGATGAGGGTATAAATAGTAGCCCCGAGGCGAGTGCCAGTCAGTTGAAAGGCACCATGCTTCTACCTACTGACCCGCAGTACCAACTCCGGCGACTGGTGGCTATTATCGATGGGAAAGGGCAGCGAATCCAAACCACTTGCGCTCTTAAACATCTTTTCAACCAACCGGGTCAAATCCTACTAGCAAAGACGGTTGTAGGAAATCAAAACCCATCAATTCGACTGCATCGGTGCATCAGTCAATATAGTGGATTGGTTGATTGGCAAGCCGATGGCCATGATTTCAAAGGCAACGTATTGCGGCGATTAGGTGCTCGCCTTAATTTAGCGCGGGATGATAATGTAATAATCCCATCAACCAATCAACGCACTAAGATTTTCCGGATGTCAAGACCAGCTGAGATTGACAGATTGCTCACGTGTGCACACACTGACACACCCAGCGAACCGACCAATCACAAAGCCGGGTTTTCGGAGCACGTCACGGCTTCTCCAGCGGCTAGAAGAGAGAGATTTAATTCACTCCCTTCACCTTTAAACTTGATCTCTTCGAGTTCCCAACGGTCTGTTGCTTCAGTGCCAGCCTCATACTCCCGTAAGCCACTGGAAGACCGTACAAATCAACTCCTAGGGACATATTATCAAGATGTGAAAACTGGAGAAGGCAGCGCGAGAAAGTCGAGCAATGCGGCAAATGTGAGTGCCTCCCAGGCGGCCGGCTCAGCCAATCAGCGCGGGGGGACGGGCCTATATAGGAGGGGGGGAGGTCCAGTACAGCTGGGGCAGCCACAGGGTCAACGTCCTCTCTCACCTCGCTCCCACCATCCCTTATATGCTAATGGGAATTTAAAGGCACCAGACCTAGCCTTCCCGCCAGACTACCAGCCACCACCATACACCTTATCCGGCTTTACCATACCAGTTCCAGTGCCCCGGATATACCACAAGTATCCTGGGGCTTGCCGACATATTGCGGGCTTACACACCATTAGCCAAGCATTGCAAGAAGAACGGCAGGTGGTAGACAGGGAAGAAGACTTCGGCGAGTGCTATTGGCCAGCCTTGATGTGGTGGACAGAGAAGACACCCATCCAGTTTTAACAGGACCATTGTGGGCCCGCAAATGGTCGAAGAGAGAGAGAAAGAGATGTGGACACCACCTGTGGTTGCAGAATAAATAAATAAATGTGTTCTTATAGAATAAACCAGATCAAAGAAATAGACTATTGACATAAATAAAAATGATGCTTTGTTGTCGAGTCCAGAGAATATTATTTATAGGAAAGGGCTCAAGACCATTAGAAAGAAATAGTCTAGGTTCTTATAGAATAGTTAATAACTAAAGAGGGAGAGATTCAGGGAACTTCATAGGGTTCAAAATAAGATTGTTTGATTTGAGGTAGGAACTTTGTTAATGACAGTTTAGCTTTATATCAATAACTAGATAGGAAAGACACCAGTCTAAAATTATTTATCTTTTTGTTATAAAGGAATCTGTGAGAGTATAACTTTGACCATAGAGGAATAAGCGACCGTTCAAATTGTCATATTAGAGGCTACCGAGTTGACAGAGATATTGTACGTAATAATAAGAAACTTATTTCGTGATCATGAGATATCAATTGTAGAATGAAATGCGAATAGATGATAATATGTTGTATGTACCACAAGGGTCTTATACTGTAATCTTGAAATATTAAATGTAGCGTGAAATACGAATAGAGAGTCATTTGCTAAGTGTACCACGAGACTGTTATTCTCTGATGTTGATATAGTAACCAGTCGGGACGACTGAGGGTGATATATATTGTAACCCAACGTGGGAAGTAACGACGTCACAGAGTAGGGCCCAGGGTATAAACTGTAGGTGTAACAAAGACCTGGTCTTCCTGAAGGAAATTATTATTCAAGTATTCACTATGCGTGTCATGAAATATTAGATAGGGACTGTAGCCTTATGCATTATTAGTTTAAGTTGTATTTCCAAGGAAAGAGCGGAGTAAAGAAACTTCGGGTTCAATTAAGTTAGGAAGGGAGAGAGAGAGAGAGCAAAGTCAATACAGCCGAGGTCTTTAGATAGGACATATCACGGCCTGACTAACTCTCTCGACGTTGTAAATATTGCTGGCGGTGTGACTTGGGATCGAAGACGAAGTAAGTCAATGCCTGAATAACGCGAGTTCAAATAGGTTGTAACGGGAGTCCAAGGACTCCAAGGTGCAAGTTATATTGGATCAACGAATTATTCAATTAGTGGATTGAACTTATCTGGTCCAGAACCGAGAATCATTCGCTAGGTATTAAATATAAGGTGAGAGGTTGATTAAATAAATATATGAACTTCTCAACAACTGTCGAATTATTCCTACCCTAGTAGATACTTAAACTAGAGAAAAATAAGTACAACATTGATGACAATAGTTGTGATGATGAAGATCGTAGTAATGGTGATGATGGAAGTAGTAGTGATGATGGTGACAGTAGGATACATGATGGTAATACTTGTGACAGAAGTAATGATGATGGTTATTGTAGTAGTGATGATGTTAACAGTAGTATTGATGATTGTAAGATGGTGGTGATGATAGTAGTAATGATGGCTGATAGTTGTAGTATCAATGATGATAGTAGTGATTAAGATGGTAGTGACAATGGTGACAGTAGTAGTGATGATGGTGAGAGTAGTAGTGATGATTGTAATTGTAGTAGTGATGGTGATCATAGTAATGGTGATGATGACAGTAGTCGTGATGATTGTGGCAGTTGTAGTGATGATGGCAATAGTAGTGATGATAGTGATTGTGATTGATGATGGTATTAGTAGTGATGGTGGAAACCCATCGCAGAGTTGGGTATGCCGTTTTGATTTTGGGCAAAACGGCACGTCTACTATCATCGCATGCCATACATCCTCTCTGTTAACATTATCAACTCTGCATAAGCAGAGTTTGGTATCGCCCCCCCCCCCCCCCGTATAGTGGGTATCACCAAAAATATTTCTGTCGTCGTCCGTCTGTCCTGAAACTTCTCCTAGACCGTTGGACGGATTATCACCAAATTTCACATGAACATTTGTTGCGTGAATGCGAACGTCAGTCAAAAAAGATGTTTTGAATATATGTAATAGTTATGATTATACGTCCAAAATATGGTTTTACCTCCCTCCCCCCCCCCCCCCCCAGCAATGATGGCGTTCTTAGTTTGGGGCTCACACATTCACATGGTGACAGTAGGATATATGATGGTAATACTTGTGACAGTAGTAATGATGATGGTTATAGTAGCAGTTATGATGTTAACAGTAGTAATGATGATTGTAAGATGGTGGTGATGATAGTAGTAATGATGGTTGATAGTTGTAGTATCAATGATGATAGTAGTGATTAAGATGGTAGTGACAATGGTGACAGTAGTAGTGATGATGGTGAGAGTAGTAGTGATGATTGTAATTGTAGTAATGATGATGATCATAGTAATGGTGATGATGACAGTAGTGATGATTGTGGCAGTTGTAGTGGTGATGGCAGTAGTAGTGATGATGGTGATTGTGATTGATGATGGTATTAGTAGTGATAATGGTAACCCATCGCAGAGTTGGGTATGCCATTTTGATTTTGGGCAAAACGGCACTTCTACTTTATTTGTTAAGTTTTAGGAGGTCTAGCGAGGAAACTAAAAAAAAAAAATGAGTATATAGATAAATAAACCCCCCAAAATATAACCACTGTCCCTTAATATTTTCTATAGACCCCCAAAATAACCACTGTCCTCTTAAAATTTCACACCTTTCTCGTTTTCCACTGTTCTCCACTCTGGCACTCTCCAAGATGTCTGGTGCTATACTCTGAGACAACGAGACGATTCGCTCTTGTCTGCCGGGAAGTAAGGGGATCTGTCTAGCCCACTTCACCTTCCTCGCCGGATCCTTTCTTTGGCCTCTTTTGGTTCTATGTTTTTGTTAAGTGTGTTTTTTTATACGCTTTGGCATTTGCTTAATTACTCTTCTATCTATCTATCTATTACCCGATGCATAGCTCCCGTTAACCCCTACTGTACCGGCGACGTCTCTTTAATTCTATTCTTGCTATATTTAGACGATTTTGTACAGCTCAAGAAGGATCTATGGTAGTAAAAAGGGTTAAGTGAGATAGTTCGAAGCCTGTTAATTACTGAAGGCCCTTTTTAAACTGAATAAAATCGTTAAATAGTAGCCAAAATAAAGTTAAAAGGACGGCACCGGTACAGCAAGGATTAAGGATGGTCATACACTAAACGCCCCAACTGAATAAAATCGTCTAATAGTAGTCAGAATAAAGTCAAGAGGAATTTACTGGTAGTTAATGGATGAACAATAATATTATAAAGAGCTTCTAAGGAATTGATGAAGCACGAGAAGCAGGAAATGTATAAGATAAATCGCAGTAGGTGGATTAGTGAGAGCATCTGGTTCGACTTGCATCGGGAATTCCGACCAGGTATCTAATTTAGTCCCTGAAATACTGTGTCCCACAAGAGCTGACCCTCCACTCCACTCTACCCCTACCCTCACCCTCAACCCTAACCCCTTCCCTTTCCCTCCATGTCTCACCCCTCTTGCCTCTAACCCATCCAGGTGCCCCTCACTCTCCTTAACCCCTTCTTTATCGGCGACGTCTTATCGATTTTATTGTAGCTATGTTTGGATGATTTTGTGCAGTTTAGGAAGGATCTGTGGTGGCAAACAGGGAGAGATACTTCGAACCTGTTAATTGCTGGAGGCCCTTTTTAAACTGCATACAAATAATCTAATATTAGCCAGAATAAAATTAAAAGAAAACGTATCCGGTACAGAAGGGGTTAAGGGAGGAGGTATACACTGAAAAAGCTCTGAAGAACATAACATATTGTAATAGCGGTAGAAGAGTGAAAGATGCAACATTGCGGCGTGTAGAGAGAGATTGTAGGGAATTAGTGAAACGAGGTGAATTGATGAGACGAAATGCTTTTAATACTACCCTTTCGAGAAGTGCATTATGGGTTGAACCTCCTACACACACGAACAATACTCGATACATGGGCACACGCCTAACATTTGGGAAGCTGTTTTTGTATGAGTGATAATATGATATTTTCAAGAAAAGTTAAAAAAAAAAGAAACATCAATATATACCGTAATTAAATATAGTTGTGCTTTCTAGGGAAGGGGAATGTGGGAGAAGTGGATAGGAATAGATGTACCGGTACTTGAATAAACTAATGAATGCATATGGTCCTCCCGGGATTCAAACTAGGTACACCACACCTAGAACATAAGCATCTAAACCATTGCACCACCAACACACGATTTGTATTAATAGCCCTAAATATATAGATGGGTACAAGATAGCCAGGTTCAGAAATGGTTCAACTAAAGGGTACATCACACAGTCAGGAATGCGAGCTAGAACCACTAGGAGTAGCTGAAAATTCGGATTCCTGGGCCTATTCGCGGTGTAAATCGATACTCTTAGTGACTCTAGCGATATCCTAGTGATTCCTGTTAGACTCCCATTGACTCCAAACCAGTCCCGGCCGATTGGCCCTGTCCGACAAAATGTTCACCGTGTTTAAGGTTCTCGCCGCGAATCGGACCACTCCCAGTGATTCCCCAGTGACTCCCAGTGAGTCCTGATGATTCTGGTATGAACTGAAACTGAAACCAAAAGCTGTCCGCGAATCAGATACGAAACACTGAGAATCACCAGGACTCACTGGGAGTCACTGGGGAATCACTAGAAATCAACTGGGAGTCACTGGGAATGGTCCGATTCGTGGCTAGAACTTTAAACACAGTGAACATTTTGTCGGACAGGGCCAATCGGCCGCGAGTGAATTGGAGTCACTGGGAGTCTAACAGGAATCACTAGGATATCACTAGAGTCACTAGGAGTCATCGAATTTTCACCGCGAATAGGCCCAGGAATCCGAATTCTCAGCTACTCCTAGTGATTCTAGCTCGCATTCCTGACTGTGTGAAGTACCCTTTAATAAATATATTATTCATATAAACCTGTAATACTTCTCACGTGAAAGTATAATATACAGTATACAGGTAGTTAACTTTTCTTGGTCAAACATTATAAATAGGCCTCGTATTAACCTGTGAAAGTACAATTTCCCACAAGACATTATATATTCACCCAGTGATTGTGTGTAGAGAAGGAAATTACGGTAGTTGAGGTAATTAATAATGTGAACAATGTATGGTCAATGTTACAATACCCTACTTGTAGTCTACAAGATCTGCAACTCCCCTTACCTAACATAACCAGAGTGGTGGAGACGTGTTTGTATGTGTTTTGAAATGTCAAGTTCGCTTGGTGGTGGAGAGTGGAATTTGGATTACTACTTCGAGGGGCGTTGTAGTCGCCGGGGTAAACTTTGAGCCAGCGGAATCATGACTTGGTTGTATAGGGGCCGTTGTAGTTGCCGGTTAATAATCTAGAAGTTCTGCAACTCCCCTGACCTAACTTAAGCAAACTAACGCAACCTATAAGTGTTACCTATTTTAGGTAATCGTATGAAATATTACAGAACTCGGTAACGAATGAAAAGAAGGTGGGAATGATTAACTATCCACTATTTAGACAATAGTTTAAATATATTTGTTTCTTAAAGTATAGTAAGCATTGATATTATGACCTTGGTACATAATAATACAGACTTATCGTATTATATTAATGTCTGTAATAATGTATGAATACAGTCATAATACTTAATGACGATATTAGAGGACTGTAGTTATAGTGTCCGTGGGTCGGTGGTGAGTGTGCATGTGGCTTGGCACAGCTTGGGGTCCCCTTATATACTGTAGGGGCTGTGCACAATGGGGGCCATGCCTGGCATACTCGCATCTCATTCTTAACAAATCCCAGTGATGCTCGATGACTCCCAGTGACTCCTATCTAATTCCCAGTGATTCCTATATTACTCCTATCGACTCGTATATTACAGTATAAATCCGAAATTTTCAAATTGTCAATCACTCGCACTTCATTCCTGGTTTTATCCAGGTGATTCCCAGTGACTCCCAGGTACACTCCCACTGGTTCCTACGGTGTTGTGAGTCCACGGGAATTGCAGACATTCGCGGTGTATTCCCAGGTATCACCAGGAATCATTACTCCTAGTGATTCTAGCTCGCATTCCTGACTGTGTGAAGTACCCCTAAAACTGTGTTTCCCGGGGTCGTTATAGAGGGACAGCTGGGGGAGAGATAGGGGGGATTTCATATTAGCCTATCTTTTCCTTCTTGCGATTTGAATTCAGGGGAAATGGGTCGTTTTTATATACCGTCTTCTCCCTCATGTTTAGCCCCATTAGTTTTCAGATTTTAGGATGTTTGCCCCATTAGTTTGCCGATATTAAGACCTTTCGCCCTATTTCTCTGTAAATATTAATACCTTTCGTGCCATTTAGGTGTCAATTTTTTTCCTGGCGAGCGAAAGCGAGCCTGCAATTTAAGAGAAACCGGCCTTCGGCCTGGACATTTTTCTATCGAAAAATGTACAAGTTTATTTTGAAGGGGGGTCTTGGGCGGGTGTTTTATAAGCATGATGGAGGTCTTGGGAGGAAACTAAACAAATATTAAAAGATACATAAATAAGCAAATAAAAACGACCCATCTCCCCGTAAAGTGAAAGCTGGGGGAGATGGGGGATTGGCCTCATATTAGCCTATCCTTTCCTCTTCTCTTCCCTCTCTTCTATTCTCTCCTCTTAAGATTCCTTTGCCTAAATAAATAGATCCAACAAATAACCACTGTCCCCTAAACTTGCGATAATAATTTGTGACGGCCATCGAACTGCTTAGGAGGTTTAGGAGAGAGAGAGAGAGAGAGAGGAGTTATACAGTCATAGTTCGAGGGCGGATAGAGAGAGAGATGAGAGTTATACAGGCATATTTTGATGGCGGATTGAGAGAGAGAGAGAGAGGAGTTATACAGTCATATTTCGAGGGCGGAGAGAGAGAGAGATGAGAGTTATACAGGCATATTTTGAGGGCGGATTGAGAGAGAGAGAGATGAGAGTTATACAGGCATATTTTGAGGGCGGATTGAGAGAGAGAGAGATGAGAGTTATACAGGCATATTTTGAGGGCGGATTGAGAGAGAGAGAGAGAGATGAGTTATAGTCATATTTCGAGGGCGGAGAGAGAGATGAGAGTTATATAGGCATATTTTGAGGGCGGATTGAGAGAGAGATGAGAGTTATACAGGCATATTTTGAGGGCGGATTGAGAGAGAGAGAGAGAGTTGAGAGAGCTACATACTGTAGATAAACAGACTCAGCAGTCCCTACTAGGCAGTACATTCTTAAATCTAAAAACAATCGAAGTTGATGCTAATGTTTAAGACAAGTTTAGTAAAGTGGAAGGCTCTCTCCCCACTCAGAGAGAGAGAGAGAGAGTTAGAGTGAGTTACATAGATAAACAGACTCAGCAGTCCCTACTAGGCAGTCCATTCATAAACCTTAAAAATAAATAGATGCTACTGTTTAAGACAAGTTTAGTTGTTGTTGCTGTTCCCCAAGCTGCCTGGCCGAACAGCCCCAAGGCCTCGAGCAAGGCCAAGGTCATAACCGAGCGCCCCCACAGAACCCTCCCTGCCGACCACAATAAAGCCTGGGTGACCGAAGCCACTCCATGGCGGGGAGCTGAGGAGGGTGCGGAAACGTCCGGGAAACCAAAGCCCCACCCAGGGCCCTGTGCCCCTCAGCAAATTATGAAGAGAAAGTTGAGGGGCAAAGGAAAAATGTGACGCTTTGGCTTCCAATCTTGGTATATTGGGAGGTCAATCCACGGAAGAGACGCCGTCACTTGAGATCTAGAAAATATATAAGTAAAAGGAAAAGTTAGACTAAGCTATGGGTATGGCAGAGATCGCTCAGTTCTCACTCTGATAGACCAGCCCATCACCACACAGACAAGTTTAGTAAAGTGAAAGAGTAGGAGGGCAGTAATGTGTTTGCCTAAATGTGTGCATTTGTATTCATCTGTTTACATTAATCGCGTATTTGTATATGGTTTATTCCCTCCTTCTTAAGGGGAGGTTTTTAGTTGGTGCCCTAAACCTACATCAAGCTTAAAATTAGCGACCTTTGACCCCCTTTCAAGATAAATGTGTAAATTTTTTGGTAAAAGCAATTCCTGGCCGAAGGCCGGTTCCTTTTTACCCTTCTTAGGCGGCGCCCGGCTATAGCCGGGCAAGACAACCAAGGACTATGTGGCGGGGCCTGGCTATAGTCGCATGCAATTTTGAGCACGTAATGTACTCTGAGAGAGAGCGGAGCGGTGGGAGGAGCGTAGGTTACCTCATGACCGCTCGCCACGGTGGCCGTGGAGCTACTGAGATGTACTCCGCCCTACTCCACCCTCCCTCACTCGTTTCACGCGTAATAATGTAAGGAAATGGCCGTATTTTACCGATTTTGCCCTTCGGTTGCACGATCGTTGCAAGACAACCAGTGATCATAGAAGGATGGTTCTGGTGTCATTGGAAAGCTCATTTAACGCCCTTTCAGGGATACATACTTGTATTACACTCTGGCTCTTGTTTATGCATGAAAACGAGCACGGAAACAAGCTCGTTTACGGTAAAAAAAAAACGGTGGGCGGCACAGTCAAATATACTCCACCACCCGCTCTTTGAGTGTTAAATTACAGGCTCGCTATCGCTCACCAGAAAAAAATCGATACCTAAATGGCACGAAAGGTCTTGATATTGATATAGAAATTGGACGAAAGGTTTTTAGTCGACAAACTAATGGGCCGAACGTCTTAAAGTTTGAAAACTAATGAGGCTAAACATGAGTAAGAAGGGGGATCAGAAAAATGGCCCATCTCCCCTTAATATGTTTCCTCTTATTTGTTCTGATTTATGCATCCTTCTTCTCCTTTATTCCTGATTGTCCTTATTATTTGTTTCCTTTCTCGTCTTCCTTCAGTCCTTCAATATATATCTGCTCTCCACCATGGTTCTAGTCAGCCTCCTCACCTTCTCTCTCTCTCTCTCTCTCTCTCTCTCTCTCTCTCTCTCTCTCTCTCTCTCTCTCTCTCTCTCTCTCACCTCCTCCCACTCAGACTCACAAGATTGGCAGCAGGACCAATATCGGCCAAACTTGTGCACCATTGGCGTCTCAGCCGATATCGCTACAACAACCTGGCTTTCAAATTACCTCCTGCTAAATAAAGACAGTGGTTGGTTACAGTCTAGTGAACCCGCCATACTAGAGTACTTCATGGAAACTTATTATGGTTGAAAACCTTTATGGGGGTAGTGCTTGGTTTTTGGTCAATATATTTATTTATATATTTACTTTTGAGTTTCCTCGCTAGACCTCCATCAAGCTTAGAAAAACACCTAGACCCCTTTCAAGATAAATTTGTACATTTTTCGGTAGAAAAATGTTCCAGCCGAAGACCGGTTACTTCTAAAATTAGAGGCTCGCTAACGCTCGCCAGGTAAAAATCGACACCTAAAGAGCGCGATATCGGTACAACTTCGCTTTCAAATTACCTCCTGCTAAATAAAGACAGTGTTGGGTAGAAGAGTGAACCTGTCCTTCTTCCCTGGGAACCTTACAAGATGGGTGAAGTAGATTATATTTATCTGTCACTCTTAATTTTGTTTATTTGTTTTTTTTGGGGGGTTTTTTTTAGGGGGGGGGGGGGGGGGCACTTGTTACATGCAGTTTTGTTTTTTGTCTCCTTCGTATACATAGCAAATAATATTTTAGAAGAAGGAATTGCGAAAGAGAGATAGCCGAGTGGAACAACAAATATTGAAGAGATAACAGAGTAGGAATCGTAAATGAAAGTATAGATTACCAATGTAAAGAAATACAACATAAAGAGGGAAAGCAATACTAGTTGTTCATATGACTTGCATAATTATGTGTGTGAATCTTTAATAGAATGATGGAGGCAAAGTAGTTAGGTGCTATTAAGAAGATTATTATTGTTGGGTTAGGGGCTGGTTCTTGGGTGAGGGCTGGTCCTGTCCAGAGTAAGGTTTGGCATCCTCTACCCAACCTTAGCCGTTTCTGTCTGTCTATTTTCCTGTACTTCTTTTCCTATTACGGGGGCGGGAGGGTAGAAATATCCCCCCCCCCCCCCCTTGTAAAATTCACCTACTAGACGAGACAGGGCAATGGGCGAGGGAACGCGAAAGTGGTCCCGGACCCTAAGAAGTGGAACTTTAAATGTTGTTTCTGTTCGGGCTCTGTCTCGAGTATTGTGCCTGAGTATATACATGCATACATACCTGATGTGTAGCCTTGTGTAGCTTGACAGATGCTTCGGTTTGTTTTATACTTAGTTTCTATTAAGGGGAAATGGGCTGGTTTTTCAGACCCCCTTCTCCCTCGTGTTGAATCCCATTGGTTTTTATATTTTAAGACGTTCGACTCATTAGTTTGGCGATGTTATGACGTTACACCCAATTTCTTTCGACTTGTGCCGTTTAGCTGTCGAATTTTTCCTGGCGAGTGATAGCGAGCCTGTAATTTTAGAAGAAATCGGCCTTCGGCCGGGACATTTTCTACCGACAAAATTTACAAATTTATCTTGAAGGGGTCTAGGGGGTGTTGTTCAAGCTTGATGGAGGTCTAGCGAGGAAACTAAAAACCATATATATATACTGTATGTTTTAGACCAAATAATAGCCGCTATCCCCTTAATTACTCTGTATTTTCAAATAACTACAGTATATAATCTGAACCGTGAATGTACGCTATGTTTTATCTATTATTTTTTTATTTATTATTGTGCGTGTGTGTGAGAGAGTCAAAATACCCTGGATTTGTATGTGTATTACGAATATTAAATCACTATCGCTAAATACTATCAAATATGCATTATATTTTCAAAAAGCTTCGAGCGTCTTTGCACAAAAAGCAAAATATATATTTATATTTGTACATCACTATTGTTTTGTGTTTGTACATTTTTGCTGTTTCATGTTTTTCTGTTACAAATAGCGATGCAAACATTAAACGGTGTGCAGATAGAGAGTATTAAACGGTGTGCAGATAGAGAGTATTAAACGGTGTGCAGATAGAGAGTATTAAACGGTGTGCAGATAGAGAGTATTAAACGGTGTGCAGATAGAGAGTATTAAACGGTGTGCAGATAGAGAGTATTAAACGGTGTGCAGATAGAGAGTATTAAACGGTGTGCAGATAGAGAGTATTAAACGGTGTGCAGATAGAGAGTATTAAACGGTGTGCAGATAGAGAGTATTAAACGGTGTGCAGATAGAGAGTATTTTACGTACATGAACGCAGCCTCCGGGATGAACTAGAATCATGTATTTGATGGATCGGATCATTATGATGCACATAGCGTTGCAAAACCTTGGTATTGATGGTGTAATGGTTAGTGTGTTTACAAATCTGTGTGTGGTAACCCAGGTTCGAATCCCGGCGGATCACATGCTTTCATTAATTTCATTGGAGGTGTGTTGGGGTGAAATTAATAAAAATAAAATACTGACAGAAGGAATTCTCTGGAGGATTGTGCTTATATCTGGATACACCTTTGCAGCTGGCAAATGCCAAACAGGCCTGGTGGTGGTTATGTCGTACACAATGTTTGTATGTATATATACCGTATATATATTTAAGGGGAGATGGGTATTTTTTCTAGACCCCTTCTCTCATGCTTAGCCCCATTAGTTTAAAAATTTTAAGATATTAGCCGCATTAGTTTGTCGATTTTAAGACCTTTTGCCCCATTGCTTTGTCAAAATTAAGAATGTTCGTGCTATTTATGTGTCGATTGTATTCCTGGCAAACGATAGTGAGCCTGTCAATTTGGAAGAACTTCGGCCGGGACATTTTTCTACCAGAAAAATGTACAAATTAATCTAGAAGGGGGTTATAATGGATGTATTTTTAAGTGTGATGGAGGTCTAGGGAGGAAACTAAAAAAAAATATATATAATTTAATTATATAATATACAGTACAGTATATATATATACAGCACAGTATATATATACAGTATATGTAATAATGAAAACAAATCGACGAAAAAGTAAACCATCCCCCATACTTGCATAAACTCCATACAGCATTTGAACGGTACGATTATAATAACAATATCACGGCCGCCGCTGATTATTAATGATCATTGTTTACCAACAGTTGGTGATTATAATAACAATATCACGGCCGCCGCTGATTATTAATGATCATTGTTTACCAACAGTTGGTGATTATAATAACAATATCACGGCCGCCGCTGATTATTAATGATCATTGTTTACCAACAGTTGGTGATTATAATAACAATATCACGGCCGCCGCTGATTATTAATGATCATTGTTTACCAACAGTTGGTGATTATAATAACAATATCACGGCCGCCGCTGATTATTAATGATCATTGTTTACCAACAGTTGGTGATTATAATAACAATATCACGGCCGCCGCTGATTATTAATGATCATTGTTTACCAACAGTTGGTGATTATAATAACAATATCACGGCCGCCGCTGATTATTAATGATCATTGTTTACCAACAGTTGGTGATTATAATAACAATATCACGGCCGCCGCTGATTATTAATGATCATTGTTTACCAACAGTTGGTGATTATAATAACAATATCACGGCCGCCGCTGATTATTAATGATCATTGTTTACCAACAGTTGGTGATTATAATAACAATATCACCGCCGCCGCTGATTATTAATGATCATTGTTTACCAACAGTTGGTGATTTCATGGTTGGCTTATTTGGGGCAGGACGTTCGGCCCATTAGTTTGGCGATTCTAAAACCTTTCGCCCCATTTCTGTGTCCATATTAAGACCTTTCGTGCTATTTAGGTGTTGAATTTATTCCTGGCGAACGATAGTGAGCCTGTAGTTTAGGAAGAGCCGGACTTTGGCCTGGACATTTTTCTACCGAAAAATGTACAAATTAATCTAGAAGGGGGGTCTAAAGGATGTATTTTTAAGATTGATGGAGGTCTAGTGAGGAAAATTAAAAACAAAAACAAAAAAAATACAAGAATGAAAAAAAACGAAAAAAAAAACAATCGACCAAAAAGTGAACCATCCCCTTTAAGATTGATGGAGGTCTAGGAAGGAAACTAAACACAAATACTAATAATAATACATGAAAACATCGACCAAAAAGTTAACCATCCCACCATAATTTGATAAACAACATACAGCATTTGAACGGTTTGATAATAACAATATCACGGCCGAAAAATGTACAAATTAATCAAGAAGGGGGATCTAATGAATGTATTTTTAAGTTTGATGGAGGTCTAGGGAGGAAACTAAAACAAATATAATATAATAAATAAAAACAAATATATATACAAAAAAAAACGACCAAAAAGTGAACTATCCCCCCATAATTTCATAAACCTCATACAGCATTTGAATGGTATGATTATAATAACAATATCCGGCCGCTGATTATTGATGATCATTGTTTACCAACAGTTGGGATTTCATGGTTGGCTTATTGGGGGCATGGCTTCAAAACAACATATATATAGCGTGTCCGGTAACTAACCTATAAATATTATGTTATGATGTACCCTCGGATACCATAGTCTCTAGCCCATTCATAAGAATGTGTGGGCCCCCTATAGTTTTAGTTATGCAATTATAACTATTTGGATTGATTTTTGGATAGAACTTTCTTTTCAAAAAATAGTATATATACCGTAGTTTTGTAGTTGATTTATAGAACATTATGCTATATTCATAGAATGGTTTCCAGAGATATACTTCTATAGGTTGAAATAGGTGAAGTCCACGAATTTGTATGAGTGGGCTAGAGACTATGGAATCTGAGTGTACCCTCATTATTATTACCACATAAAATTATCAGTTTTTATTTAAGTGATACATTTACCAATTTGAGATATATTTCTTGGATATACTCATGTGGTATATTATAGATTGACCATGGGGCTATTTTGCTTATTGCTCAGGGGTATCATTAGGCTATATTCTGCTGTTTAGGACAAATCTATGAATCTAACACAATTCAAGTAATCCTCTAACCACCATAATTACTGCCTAGGCTCAGTAATATGGTATAATGTTAACATAAAATAAATAATGGTGTCTTCGAATACTGAAAGGGTTTAATTCATCAACTTTTCTGACTTAATTATTATACTACTTCAACTATTCAAGAACAGATAGGTAAATTATTACGGACCATTCTACGTACACCAATTGTAAGCTAGTAATAAATAGCAATTTTAAATACTTTGAAATTGTTTTCACAACAAGGATGCGATGGCTTGCCTTATGCGATTTTGATATTTTGTTTTTGCCTTTATATTGTGGCGTCCCTGTTCAGGTTTGTTTATGTTAAAAGTTTTACATTAGTATTACCATTGTTCAATTGAGAATTTTTCTGATTTGACTAATCTGATTTAATTTTAAGTATTATATTGATATTCTGAGCATTCCCTCTCAATTACCACCACCACTCGGCCTGCGGTGGATCAACAAATATCATATTACGGACTCGATAACTCCATAGTAGGGTACTTCGTTTCGTGATAACCGAATATTGGTGAAATTATCCTGTTTGTACATTAATTCCGTCAGTACCTAGACACCAGTAGTTTATTTCAGCTATCACTGGACGATTTTATTCAGTTTAAGAAGACCCTATGGAAGTCAGGTAATTTAACGAGATCGTAGTATTAATCCCTTGGCTTCGTAAAGACATATATTTAAAAGTACGCTGTCTTTATGAAGGTAATAAAACAATTACTCTCGATTACCCCTCTCCCCTCCCCCTTTCCCTTATCTGACCCCTCTCTCCTCCCCCCCGCCCTCCTCTCCCTCAGAACCACCTACAGTTCGTCATTCAGTTATCTCATAAAGGGATCCTGATTTGATTAGTTTCCCCAACTCTCCTCCATTTTCCAATCACTATTCTCACTCCACTCTATCCTCTCTCTCTCTCTCTCTTTCTCTCTCTCTCTCTCTCTCTCTCTCTCTCTCTCTCTCTCTCTCTCTCTCAACTCTTCTCACTGTTTATCATGTGTTGGTATTAATCATGATGTTCTTGTTTCATACTATTTCTTTATGGGATGTGCTTGCGCTAATATCCGTTGACGTTCTTCAGCTTTTTTGAACATTTAGCCAAAGCTTACCAGATTTTGTATTACGATTTTTATAAGTATTATATAAAGTTTTTACATTTACCTATAATAGACAGTGTTCTATTGGACGTTAATCTTATTTGAATTATGATAATTTCGACTTTATACACAATTATCTACAACAAATTGTCTTTCCCAATTACTTAAAAATTCACAATTATTCATTATATTGGTGACACTTTGGGTTAAACTACTTTGGCTGGTGTAAATGTTGATTACACAGGGTGTCCCGCGAGTTCTGTAAAATACTTTCAGAAATAAAAGATGATTTAATTCTAAGTAAAATATGTTCTATAAACATAGGCTTTTTTAGGCGTCAGTGTTTGGTAATCAGTGTTTTAAATTTGACGATTACTGATTGAGGTGGTGTAGGGAGGGAGGGAAGGAGGGAGGATGGAGGGGAGAGCGATCAGTATCAGTGCGCTGGTGCCACTTCCAGTAAGTTCACTTTGTATTTTCTCATTATGCCATGATATCTTTAAAAAGGGGAATAATGCTAAGCTACTATTACATGGATTTATTAATTAGCATATCATGAAACCTTGTAGTATTGTTATTAACAGTTACACCTGCTCTAATGTAATGAAACGTGGCACCAATGCATCAGCTGTCCGCACTCCTGTCACTTCGTGTGCTGATGTTTGGGCTCTGTCTGACTGTGTTCATTATCTGCCTTACTTTATCTTGACTCTCTCTCCTTTCAGCTGTTCCACAAACTCCAGGAAACGTTCCTCTGTCACGCAGATGCTGGAAAACACTGCAGAACACTTTTGAATTTGGGCATCTTCTGTTTGGGTATCTCCTCTTATACTCGGCAACAGCAGCACTAGAATTTCCATAGCAGAACCCATAATTGAATGTCATGTCACTGTATTCCACGTTAAAGTAGGTAAATGG
Organism: Paralithodes platypus; assembly: GCA_032716605.1. Lineage (NCBI taxonomy): Eukaryota > Metazoa > Arthropoda > Malacostraca > Decapoda > Lithodidae > Paralithodes > Paralithodes platypus. Next base: position 7,480,544 of record CM064551.1, read on the forward strand.
CATTGTGTTGCAGTTCTAGTCTAGCAAGTGATGGAACAAAACAAAATGGGTGTGACCCTCCATACTCTTATAATGGGTGTGACCCTCCATACTCTTATAATGGGTGTGACCCTCCATACTCTTATAATGGGTGTGACCCTCCATACTCTTATAATGGGTGTGACCCTCCATACTCTTATAATGGGTGTGACCCTCCATACTCTTATAATGGGTGTGACCCTCCATACTCTTATAATGGGTGTGACCCTCCATACTCTTATAATGGGTGTGACCCTCCATACTCTTATAATGGGTGTGACCCTCCATACTCTTATAATGGGTGTGACCCTCCATACTCTTATAATGGGTGTGACCCTCCATACTCTTATAATGGGTGTGACCCTCCATACTCTTATAATGGGTGTGACCCTCCATACTCTTATAATGGGTGTGACCCTCCATACTCTTATAATGGGTGTGATCCTCCATACTCTTATAATGGGTGTGACCCTCCATACTCTTATATGATTTGGCAGGAACTGAGTGACACAGGATTCAGGAGTGACAGGAGTGTGTACAGTTGATGCATTGGTGCCACGTTTCATTACATTAGAGCAGGTGTAACTGTTAATAACAATACTACAAGGTTTCATGATATGCTACTTAATAAATCTATGTCATAGTAGCTTAGAATTATTCCCCTTTTCAAAGATATCATGGCATAATGAGAAAATACAAAGTAAACTTACTCGAAGTGGCACCAGCGCACTGATCACTCTCCCCTCCATCCTCTCTCCTTCCCTCCCTCCCTACACCACCTCAAGCAGCAACCGTCAAATATAAATCACTGATTACCAAATACTGACGCCTAAAAAACCTATGTTTTTAGAACATATTTTATTTAGAATTAAATAATCTTTCATTTCTGAAAGTATTTTACAAAACTCGCGGGACACCCTGCATTTTAATAATATCCTTATGCAACAAGGTAGAAAGTGAATGTATATACATTTTTATATTATTGTTATTCAATGCTCCGTTAATTTGATTTATAATCTAATTTATTAAGTTTAATCCCAATGAAATTAATGAAAGCATGTGATCCTACCGGGATTCGAACCTGGGTTACCACATACATATCTTAAACACTAAGCATTACACCATCAAGACAGTTCAAGGTACAGTACATGACAACGAGTTTATATCCATTTATCGAATACTGGATATCAATCTAATCATGTACTCAAACCCAACTGAATTGCAGTATGCTATTGTTGTATTCAAATTGTAAATAACTTGACAAGGATACTCAAAACATTTACGACATTGTATCTTCCTAAAGTAGACATATCTACACATTAGCCTCGTCACAACTTTGCATAATTATGTACGACACTATAATATCCAAGAATCAGCCGCTATTGACGTAGTAACCAAATAGATATACTTATTATGTTCTCTCCACCAACCAACTTTACTCCTAAACTCGATTAATGAAATTAACAAACACATGTGGCAGTCCGGGGATTCGAACCCAGGATGTTCACACCGAAAATCAACACACTTCTGCATTGCGCCACGAAGACAGTTAAAGAATGATGCACAAACCTACGATTTATTATGCAGTTTGGAATCCTGCATACCAATCTTAGCATGTAAATTAATTCCAACTGCTCTATCGGAGGCTATGCATATGTGAATGGAAAGAGTAATTAATGGGGCGGTTAACCCTAAGGAAGGCCTTTCTATAAACTACTCCTGAACCAGAATTAATTATTATGTTCTCTCCACCAACCAACTTTACTCCTAAACTCGATTAATGAAATTAACAAACACATGTGACAGTCCGGGGATTCGAACCTAGGATGCTCATGTTTAGGCCCATTCGATTTCAGATATAAAGATTCTCCCTGGACATTTTTCTATCGAAATATGTAGAAATTTATCTTGAAAGGAGGTCAAGGGAGTGTTTCCTTAAAGCTTGATGGAGGTATAGTGAGGAAACTAGAATAGTAATGAAAATATACATAAATGAGCAAATAAATACACCCATCCCCCCTTAAGTCAGTGATATGTTGGGTCTTCACCGGGTTGTAATTCTTAGCCTATTTGAGTTTAATGAACGTACTGAATTTAATTATTTTGATTAAATAATAAGTAAAATGCTAACAATGTAAAAAATATATATCGATATGATCATATTTATACAGTGCATCGGATGTTGCTGATTCTGATATTAAATTAATATCCAGTATTCGATAAATGGATATTAATTGTAGTCTTGTATTGAACCTGTAACTGTCTTGATGGTGTAATGGTTAGAGTGTTTAAGTTCTGTATGTGGTATCTCAGGTTCGAATCCTGGGAATATCACATGCTTTAATGTATTTCATTTGAGGGTGTTTGGAGTAGCGAGTGATTAATACATTAAGGGGAGATGGGCCGTTTTTCTGATCCCCTTTCTTCCTCATGCTTATCCCCATTAGTTTTGAGATTTTAAGACGTTTTCCCCATTAGTTTGTCGATTTTAACACATTTCGCCCCTTTTTTTGTCATTGTTAACCCAGCAAGTGCGGATCTCCTTATATAAGGCCTACCGGTGGGCTGGAATATGGATCCCACGGCTAGGTATGAATTGAAATATATTCGCCTAGTGGGTTTCCTCTCCCTAACATAAATAGGATAGAGGGTTGAGTGTCTTTTAGACTGCCGCGGTGTAGTTGATTAAAGCATTGGCTATCGTCCTGACGGTCGGCGGTTCGAACCCCACTGAGAGATTAGAAACATTTAGTGGCTCACATGTATTTGTGATATATACTCAATATTTGTAACTCTCATGCTTGGTGGGTTAGAATTAAATTAAATCAATTTCGGCCCGAGTTGCGAGTTGCGTCGGGACACTCAGAAATCCTTGTATGTTATTCTGGAATATGGATCCTACGGCTAGGTATGAATTGAAATATATTCGCCTAGTGGGTTTCCCTTCTCCCTAACATAAATAGGATAGAGGGTTGAGTGTCTTTTAGACTGCCGTGGTGTAGTTGATTAAAGCGTCGGCTATCGTCCTGACGGTCGGCGGTTCGAACCCCACTGAGAGATTAGAAACATTTAGTAGCTCACGTGTATGATATATACATATATATATACTGTATATATATATATATATTTTTTTTTATCTAAAGTTTTGAGCGTCGGAGAAAGTGTTGGAAGTGTAGAATGGATAGTTAGTGATAATTGGTTTGTAACAAAGTGTCGGCAAGGATGGTTGGCGGGTAAAGGCTTTAATGAGGCCGATCAGGGTGTGTGTGTGTGTGTGTGAAAGATAGACATAAATATTTTGATTGTGAGGGTTAATTGAGTTAGCTTTTACCCTTATAATTCCCACAGATCCTTCTTAAACTGGATAAAATAGCCTAATGCAAGAATATACTGTCAAAATGTGTCACAATCAGAGATAGTCTTTACCTTAGAATTCCCATAGATCCTTCTTAACACCTTACGAGCGGCCTATGCGGTTTATTTATATGTACCGCCCAGCGGGGTGTTTTTAGCCAAAATAGGGCTGTGTACGTGATCATTTTCATGCCTAAATAAGACCCAGAACGTAAAACAAGTACCTATCCCTGAAAGGGCATAAACAGAGCTTTCGAATGACACCATAACGATCCTTTTATGATGGCTAGTTTTCTTGCAATAACCGTGCAACGCGAGTGCAAAAAGCATGTAATTAGCCACTTTCCCGATACAATTCCTTATATAGCGAGTGAGAGAGGGAGGAGGGAGCTGGGATTCGTGTCAGTATGTTCGCCGCGGTGGTCTGGAGCAGTCATACGCTCGCTACTCTCCTGCCACCACTTGTCTCTCTCTCTCAGCAACATTACGTGCTGAAATTGCCACTCGACCTATGTCGAGCGCCGCCACATAGTCCAGCTTTATTAAATACGACTTATGTGGTGAGCCGCTAATTAAGGGTTAAACTGGATAAAATAGTCTAATGATAGTCAGAATTGTGTCAAAATGCGTCCGATAGTCTTTACCCTTATAATTCCCACAGATCCTTCTTAAACTGGATAAAATAGCCTAATAATAGCCAGAATAAACTGTATAAATGCGTCCGAGTCTTCAAAGGGTTAACTTCCCCTGAGGAAACTTGCTAAGATTGTCACATCGTACAATATCCACCAAACTTTGCAGCGCCCATTAGTTTGGCGATTTTAAGACCTTTCGCCACATTTCTTTGTCAATGTTAAGAGTGTTAGCGTTATTTAGGTGTCGATTTTTTCCTGGCGAGCGATAGCGAGCCTGTAATTGTAGGAGGAACTCGCCTTCGGCCGGGACATTATTCTATCGAAATAGGTACAAATTTATCTTGAAGGGGGGGGGGGGGGTAGTGGTGTTTTCTTAAACTTGATGGAGGTCTAGCGAGGAAACTAAACACAAAATAATGAATATATAAATAATATAATAGACCACAAATATAGCCACTACCCCTTTAATATAGCCACTACCCCTTTAATATAGCCACTACCCCTTTAATATAGCCACTACCCTTTTAATATAGCCACTACCCCTTTAATATAGCCACTACCCCTTTAATATAGCCACTACCCTTTTAATATAGCCACTACCCCTTTAATATAGCCACTACCCCTTTAATATAGCCACTACCCCCTTAATATAGCCACTACCCCTTTAATATAGCCACTACCCCTTCAATACTGGTAATTGATAGACGGCAATAGCGCTTCAGGACCATCGGGGAGGTTTTTTCTCTAACTTGTCTTATTCACAGTTATTGGATCCGTTGGTACCCATTGTTTGGTTGTTATATGGGACGATTAGTTGTTGTTGTTCTTGTTGTTGTTGTTGTTCCCCATGCTGCCTGGCCAAACAGCCCCAAGGCCCCGATCAAGGCCAAGGCCATAACAGAGCACCCCCACAGAACCCTCCCTGCCTACCACAGTAAAGCCTGGGCGACCGAAGCCACTCCATGGCGGGGAGCTGAGGAGGGTGTGGAAACGCCCGGGAAACCAAAGCCCCACCCAGGGCCATGTGCCCATCAGCAATTATGAAGAGAAAGTTAAGGGGCAAAGGAAAAATGTGACGCTTTGGCTTCCAATCTGCCAGATTCGGAGGTCAATCCACGGGAGAGACGCCGTCACTTGAGATCTAGAAAATATATAAGTAAAAGGAACAGTCAGAGTAAGCTATGGGTATGGCAGAGATCGCTCAGCTCTCTCTCTGATAGACCAACCCATCTCCACATGACTAGAGCCCAATCCTCTCAGCATCAGCTAGGAAAGGCCCTAGAAAGCCGCCTTTGGCGGGGGGATAGCTCCCCTGGATTGGGCACCTGCCCAACTTTACTTGTATACGGTGGTGATGCAGTGAAAGAAACTGGAGCTTAAATGTATACAACTATCTTATTATTCTTGTAGGCGTTGTAGCTATGCTGGTAGTTATTATCTCTCTCTCTCTCTCTCTCTCTCTCTCTCTCTCTCTCTCTCTCTCTCTCTCTCTCTCTCTCTCTCTCTCTCTCTCTCTCTCTCTCTCTCTCTCTCTATCTAGCTAGCTAGCTATCTATCTATCTATCGCCGCCAGCTATAACCAGCAACCATGCCCAACCCTACCATAACCTTACACTGGTCTTCCATGTTTTTGTTTTTCTCTTTTCCGTTTCTCCTCACTTTTCTTCTTCCATTTCCTCTCCTCCCTGTTCTTCGTCTGGCCTCTCTCTATCCCCTTCGTATCCCCCTTTAGTGTTGCCAATTTAGCTACTTCCCGCTAGATCTAGAGGTATTTACTTCGATCTAGAGGCAAATTTTACATCTAGCTACATGGATTCTAGTGATTTTCCGTAGATTTGAGCCAGTTTAGAGATATATTGTAGAAATTGTGCCTTTATTCTAGCGATACTATGTAGATTTGAACCGTTTTAGAGAGATACTGTAGAGATTGTGACGTTATTCTAGCTAGTATCTGTATATTTGAGCCATTTTAGAGAGCTATTGTAGAGATTGTGCCGTTATTCTAGCAATATTATGTAGATTTGAGCCATTTTAGAGAGTTATTGTAGATATTGTGACGTTATTCTAGCTATTATCTATATATTTTAGCCATTTTTGAGACAGTGTAGAGATTGTGCCATTATTTTAGCAATATTCTGGAGGTTTGAGCCATTTTAGAGAGATACTGTATTGTAGAGATTGTGCCGTTATTCTAGCAATGTTATGTAGATTTGAGCCATTTTAGAGAGATAGTGTAGAGATTTTGCCGTTATTCTACCTATTATCTGTATATTTGAGCCATTTTAGAGAGATATTGTAGAGATTGTGCCATTATTTTAGCAATATTCTGGAGGTTTGAGCCATTTTAGAGAGTCATTATAGAGATTGTGACGTTTTTCTAGCTATTATTTGTATATTTGAGCCATTTTAGAGATATTGTAGATATTGTGCCATTATTCTAGCAATAGTGAGTAGAGTTGAGCCATTTTAGAGAGATGTTGTAGCGATTCTGCCGTTATTCCAGCTATTTTCTGTATATTTGGGCCATTTTAGAGCGATATGGTCGAGATTGTGGCATCATTCTAGCACTTTTCGGCATTTATTTACTATCTAGCGGACTTCATTTGGTAATCCTGTAAATCCCCTTTACCCTGTAGGAGAACAGATATCTATTCTCGTGTTTAAGGTGAGACAGACCGTTTTTCTGGACCTTCTTCTCCCTAATGTTTAGCCCCACTAGTTTTGACATTTTAAGACGTTGGTTCCATTATTTTGAGATTTTATAACCTTTCACCCCATTTTGTTTTCAATATTAGGACCCTTTGTGCCATTTAGGTGTCGAGCGATAGTGAGCCTGTAATTTTAGGAGGAATCGGCCTTTGGCCGGGACATTTTTCTACCGAAAAATGTACAAATCTATCTTGAAGGGGGGTCTAGGGGGTGTTTTCTAAGCTTGATGGAGGCCTAGGGAGGAAGCTAAAAAAAATATATGAATAAATGAATGAATAGACCAAACAAACAGCCACTGTCCCCTTAAGGGGAGGTTTTTAGTTGATTCCCTAGACTTCCATCAATCTTAAAATGACTCCCCCTAGACCCCCTTTCAAGATAAATTTGTACATTTTTCGGTAGAAAAATGTCCCGGCCATAGGCCGGTTCTCCTTAAATTACAGGCTCGCTATCGCTCGCCAGGAAAAAATCGACACCTAAATGGCACGAATGGTCTTAAAATTGACTTAAATGGAGCGAGGGTTCTTAAAATCGTCAAACTAATGGGGCGAACGTCTTAAAATCTCAAAAGCAACGGGGCTAAACATGAGGGAGAAAGGGGTCCAGAAAAAAATCCTCCAGGTGGATATCTCCCCTTAACTATCATTGTTACTCAATATACGGTTATACTGTAGTTATGCTTGTTACGTGTTTGGAAGGAATTAAATGGCCGAAACATTGCTATTCCTTGTTAAATTCCTCGTATTCCATCTCATATTTATTCAAGTCATAACCCCTTTTGTACCGGCGACGTCTTTTGTATTTGATTTCATTACATTTAGACGATTTTATTAAACTTAGGAAGGATGTATGCTAGCTAAAGGGATTAATTGAGATAGTCTGTAGCCTATAAATGGGTACGCGTCCTTCCTAAGCTGAATAAAATCGCTTAATAGTTGCCATATAATGAAAAGTACATCACCGGTACAGTTAAAACAAAATTGCTCCGGTTTGACACCCTGGAGCAGAAACATATTTCCTGAATTCTGAATTAAATATTTTGATGAACTGTCTAGCAATAAAAACTTGACCGACAACCATGGTGCAATGTGTGTGTGAAATATTTTAGCATGTACATTAAGGGGAGATGGGTCGTTATTCTAGACCCCCTTCTCCCGCATGTTTAGCCCCATTAGTTTTCAGATTTTAAGATGTTTGTCCAATTAGTTTGTCGATTTTAAGACCTTTCGCCTCATATTTTTGCCAATTGTAATACCTTTTGTGCTATTTAGTTGTCGTTATTTTTTTCCTGGCAAACGATAGTGAGCCTGTAATTTCGGAAGAATCGGCCTTCGGCCGGGGCATTTTTCTACCGAAATATTTACAAATTTATCTAGAAGGAGGATGTAATGGATGTTTATAATTTTGAAGGAGGTCTAGGGAGGAAACTATAAATATAAAAATAGTAATATAAAGATATATAAATGAGGAACTAAATACGCCCCCCCCCCCCCCCCCCTTAAATATGAAATTGCATTTAGGGTAAAACTCTAATTTTTAATAGAGCGCAGCATAATTATTCAACATATAATATTCCCTTGCAATATCTGAGCTTCGCGTTTGTTCACAATGTATTTCTACTTTTACGCCATCGCACTTTTACACGGTAGTTGCAGAATTGTAAAGACAATAGTAAAGTGTAAATACTCTATAAAGTTCCTATTATCAGCCTTTTGACGCCATCCTACCGTATGCCGTTCTGGGACCGTTTATAGTCCATTTAATCATTGTATTCATTAGTTTCGTTGATGTCATTAAGTAGGTTTATTTAAGTTAATTTGTGGGTTGGTGAATATATATGAATTTAGGGAGAAGGGTGTATTTGTTGGTCTATTTTTTCACTTGTTTATTATTTTTCAAATTTTCTTTCTAGACCTCCATCAAACTTTTAAAAAACATCCCCAAGATCTCCTTTCTAGATATTTGTAAAACAAAATTGGTAGAAAAATGTCCCGGCTGCTGGCCGGTCAGTCCTTAATAACGCTACTAAGTAACCGCTCTTTGTACCGGTGCCGTCCTTCTAACTTTATTCTGGCTATTATAAGACGAGTTTATAAGTTTAAAAAAAAAACTTCAATAATAACCGGGCTTCGAATGATCTCACTTAACCCTTTCGCCACTACAGATCCGACTTAAACTGCAGACACTCCTATAAATATAGATAGAATAAAGTTAAAGAGATGTCGCCGGTACAGCATGGTTGTTATGACTGTGTGAGCAATGATTCATATTCCATGTTTCTATATTCTGCCATGCGATTTTACTTAATGGGGAGGTAGTCGCTTTTTCTCGACCCCCTTCTCCCTCATGTTTAGCCCCATTAGTTTTCAGATTTTAAGATGTTTGCCCCATTAGTTTGTCGATTTTAAGATCTTTCGTTCCATTTGTTTGTCTATATTAGTACCTTTTGTGTTATTTAGGTGTCGATTTGTTTCCTGGCAAACGATAGTGAGCCTGTAATGTTCGGCCGGGACATTTTTCTACCGAAAAATTTACAAATTAATCTAGAAGGGGGATATAATGGACGGTTTCCATAGCTTTGATGGAGGTCTACGGAGGATACTAAAAATATACTGTATATGTGAATTAATCGACCAAAAAATGAACCATCTCCCATTGAATTGAGAAAAGTTTCCCATAGTTAATATATGCATGTGTTTCTCTGTTTTTCTTCCAACAGGTGAGTGAGGAGGGGTTGGAGTTTGCGGGGACAACAGGAGGGGTTGGAGTTTGCGGGGACAACAGGAGGGGTTTGAGTTTGCGGGGACAACAGGAGGGGTTGGAGTTTGCGGGAACAACAGGAGGGGTTGGAGTGTGCGGGAACAACAGGAGGAGTTGGAGTTTGCGGGGACAACAGGAGGGGTTGGAGTTTGCGGGGACAACAGGAGGGGTTGGAGTTTGCGGGGACAACAGGAGGGGTTGGAGTTTGCGGGGACAACAGGAGGGGTTTGAGTTTGCGGGGACAACAGGAGGGGTTGGAGTTTGCGGGAACAACAGGAGGGGTTGGATTGTGCGGGAACAACAGGAGGGGTTGGAGTTTGCGGGGACAACAGGAGGGGTTGGAGTTTGCGGGGACAACAGGAGCGGTTGGAGTTTGCGGGGACAACAGGAGGGGTTGGAGTTTGCGGGGACAACAGGAGGGGTTGGAGTTTGCGGAGACAACAGGAGGGGTTGGAGTTTGCCGGGACAACAGGAGGGGTTGGAGTTTGCGGGGACAACAGGAGGGGTTGGAGTTTGCGGGGACAACAGGAGGGGTTGGAGTTTGCGGGGACAACAGGAGGGGTTGGAGTTTGCGGGGACAACAGGAGGGGTTGGAGTTTGCGGGGACAACAGGAGGGGTTGGAGTTTGCGGGGACAACAGGAGGGGTTTGAGTTTGCGGGGACAACAGGAGGGGTTGGAGTTTGCGGGGACAACAGGAGGGGTTGGAGTTTGCGGGGACAACAGGAGGGGTTGGAGTTTGCGGGGACAACAGGAGCGGTTGGAGTTTGCGGGGACAACAGGAGGGGTTGGAGTTTGCGGGGACAACACTTAATTTTCAACCATCAGCTTCGGTAAGTCAGATTCGTTGTATCTTATTCCGTTGATGAATTTGATGGTTGGTGGTGTAGATTGGTATTTGATGGTTGGTGGTGTAGATTGGTATTTGATGGTTGGTGGTGTAGATTGGTATTTGATGGTTGGTGGTGTAGATTGGTATTTGATGGTTGGTGGTGTAGATTGGTATTTGATGGTTGGTGGTGTAGATTGGTATTTGATGGTAGGTAGTGTAGATTGGTATTTGATGGTTGGTGGTGTAGATTGGTATTTGATGGTTGGTGGTGTAGATTGGTATTTGATGGTTGGTGGTGTAGATTGGTATTTGATGGTAGGTGGTGTAGATTGGTATTTGATGGTTGGTGGTGTAGATTGGTATTTGATGGTTGGTGGTGTAGATTGGTATTTGATGATTGGTGGTGTAGATTGGTATTTGATGGTTGGTGGTGTAGATTGTTATTTGATGGTTGGTGGTGTAGATTGGTATTTGATGGTTGGTGGTAGATTGGTATTTGATGGTTGGTGGTGTAGATTGGTATTTGATGGTAGGTGGTGTAGATTGGTATTTGATGGTTGGTGGTGTAGATTGGTATTTGATGGTTGGTGGTGTAGATTGGTATTTGATGGTTGGTGGTGTAGATTGGTATTTGATGGTTGGTGGTGTAGATTGGTATTTGATGATTGGTGGTGTAGATTGGTATTTGATGATTGGTGGTGTAGATTGGTATTTGATGGTTGGTGGTGTAGATTGGTATTTGATGGTTGGTGGTGTAGATTGGTATTTGATGGTTGGTGGTGTAGATTGGTATTTGATGGTTGGTGGTGTGTAGATTGGTATTTGATGATTGGTGGTGTAGATTGGTATTTGATGATTGGTGGTGTAGATTGGTATTTGATGGTTGGTGGTGTAGATTGGTATTTGATGGTTGGTGGTGTAGATTGGTATTTGATGGTTGGTGGTGTAGATTGGTATTTGATGGTTGGTGGTGTAGATTGGTATTTGATGATTGGTGGTGTAGATTGGTATTTGATGGTTGGTGGTGTAGATTGGTATTTGATGGTTGGTGGTGTAGATTGGTATTTGATGGTTGGTGGTGTAGATTGGTATTTGATGGTTGGTGGTGTAGATTGGTATTTGATGGTTGGTGGTGTAGATTGGTATTTGATGGTTGGTGGTGTAGATTGGTATTTGATGGTTAGTGGTGTAGATTGGTATTTGCACGCTTAACCCTTCTTTACCGGCGACATCTTTCTTATTTGATTTCAGCTACATTTAGACGATGTTATGAAGCTTAAGATACATATATGGTAGCAAAAAGGATAAATTGAGATAGTCTGTAGCCTTTTAATGGGTAGACGTCCTTCCTAACCTAAATAAAATCGTGTAATAGTTGCCAGAATATAGTGAAAATGACGTCACCGGTAATAAAGGGGTTACTTGTTATAGTTGCCCATGGTTTTTGGTTTATTTGGCAGTTATTAGAAACTAATTATTGTTTTTGTTTTACCACAGTAGTCTTTCCAAAGATAAAAATCGATGGTGATGTTTTGGTTGAAGCCAGATTTCTATATAGATGAATTTCTGACTTTTATTTGTTATTGTTCTCCCAAGCGTACCACCTCTAGTCCAGCGATTTATTCCTTCTTTCTTGTCTTACGATTAATTTTTCCTCGCGATCTGTGTTGTTCAGCATTTGTGTGTTATCATATAGTTTTAATTAGCTATCTTACCGTCATTGTTTAATTATTCTAATATTTTACATTATCCAAGCATGTTCTTTCCGATACAAATACTTTTTTCTTTCTTTTATATTCCGTGTTCTCCCTCCCATCGTCTCTCCTTCTCCGTGATCTAATTTGTATCCCCCTCACACCATTATTTATGCCGTCAAGCCCACCTCTCTTTTTCTCTCTCTCTCTCTCAAAGCTTAAATATCAAGTTACTGATTAATTATTATATTTATATGTTTCTGTTTGTCAAGTCTTTACATCCAGATAAAATAGTTATCCAATCCCCCCAGAAATTGCAGTTACACTTTGCTTAGCAACACGACCATGTTTCGTATAATATTCTTTGAGTACCAGCGACGTGTTATATTTTATGCTAGCTATATTTAGGCGATGTTATGCAGCTTAGGAAGGATCTGTGGCAGTGAGCTAGTTTGAAGCCGTACTATTGCTAGAGGTCTTTCCTGAGCTGAATAAAATCGTCTAATATTTGCCAGAATATGGTAAAAGGAACTTCCCCGGTATTGAATGGGTTGATGCTATATCAAAACAAAACATATATTCTCTCTCTTTCTTTTATTTATTTATTTTCTATTAGTACATAGTAATTATGATTTCGTGATAATTGCATGACTATCTCATAATGTTGTCTACCTCTCAGTGCAACTCATTATTACTGTGTTATTCTAATATTGTAATTATGTAATGATTAGGACTTTACCAACGTTGACTTTTCCTCCCAGTTCCCAGTGAAGCAAATAATTATAGTGTTCTTTTCAACTGACGGTAAATTGAAAAGTTCCTATCAGGATTTTTCGGTTATTTCGCAGATATTGTAGTGAAATATGGTGCTAATTATATAAATTTGGTCTTAATATGATGCAGAGACATACTGGTTTTCTATTTTCCCCTTAATTAAGTATCGAGAAATTTGCTGCTACGAGATTCAATTTATCGTCAGCTGAAAAGAAATAGAGTATAGTTATTATCCCAGAATGTATCATAGCACATCACCATAGGTTTTATCATAAAATATTATCGCCAAGATATAAATCACATCATTATACTTATCATAGCGGATCACCATAGGTTCGATCATAACATATTATCACAAGATGTATTCACAGTTTGTATCATATTTATCACACGGCATCATTACAACTCCTCTCCCTCCATAATGCCGCTGTTCTAAATATACCATCTCATTATAGCCGTTTTTTTCACAGTACATTATCCACGTTTACATCCAGGCCTTTATCACAACTTTGGCCTTTATACATAAAAGCATGAGGCCAGTTCCTCGTTAATCCTCTACCAGTGTTGTTAAAGAACGTTAACCAAAATCGAATTCTCAGTGAGCCAAGACTTGTAAGTGTTTGGGTTTAGAACTTTTGGGTCGTTGTTTAGGTGGTATGATTATGTTATGGGTGGGATGGTGTGGCTGTGGTGATGTGGAGGTGGGGTTGGGGTGGTGGAGTTACGATTATGTTATGGGTGTGGAGATGATGAGGGTGTGATGGTGGGATTCTGGTGGTATGATTATGTTATGGGTGTGGTGGTGAGGATGTGTGAGTGGGGGGGGGGGGGGGGCTATTTGAGGTGTAATGGTGAGGATGTGGGGTCGGGAGTTTGATGGTGGGGGGTTGAAGGTACGATTATTTTATGGGTTTGGTGGTGGGGTGTCGTGGTGAGGATGTGGGGGTGTGGGTTTGGTGGTGAGGGGTGTTTGTGGGGAAGGGGGTGGTGTGGGTGAGGTGATGGGGGGGGGGTGATGGTGGGGTTTTGATGGTACGATATGGGTGTGGTGGTGTGGGTGTGTACTGATGTGGCTGCTGACGTTGTGATGTGGGCGGGAAAAGATGGGGATATAAAGTTTAGGTTAAGACTTCATTGCTGGGTTAGTGTTAATAACTAGTTTTGACTTTTCTTAAGGGGGGTGACCCACTGTTCCTCTTTCTTGGTTGCATCCATTCGGTCCCATTCAGCCTACTTTTTTAAGACATTTATCCCCATCTAGGTGTCGATTTTTTCCTGGCGAGCGATAGTCGCTCGCCAGCATTTTATGGAGAAATCCGGCTTCGCCGGAGACATTTTCCTATTGAAAAATTTGCAAATTTAGCCAGCTGTCTAACACATTATCCAAAATATGGTGGCTCACTATCGTTCGCCAGGTATAAATCGACTTCTGGATTGGGATCAACGCCTTAAAACAGTAGGTTGAATGGGGCCGAATGGATACAACCCAGAGAGAGAGAAAAAAAAGCACGTCATTGCTGGGTTAGTGTTAAAAACTACAGTGTTTGTGTTGACTCTGTTAAGAAGAATATACATGGGTAACTTTTCCTGTGCCAAAATGTCCTTACGTAAATTTGTTATACTTTCTAATTTGATAGTATCAAACACTAGCTACTGTTTATTTATTCTTGTTTTGTTTCACCTTTTTCAGTTCATTATTAATTTTCTTAATCCTTACTTCTCTGATTTGAAAAGAATCCAGAAAAACGGCCTATCTCCCCTTAATCTTTGCTGTTTGCTGGTGAGGGTGTGAAAGATGAAATTTGCTTGTATGAACATAATGTAATAGTGGATTTTTTTTTTCATTTATTGATTTGAATTGTTTATTGTAGAACAGTAAATAATTGTATGATATACTGTATGTTGTGCTGAAAGCACAGTTAAATCATGTCCTGTGGCATTTTATGCTTTCCACATCATTAGCGTACGATAAACAGCCTCTAAATGTTAGCAATATATCTGTGGTTGTTTTCTGTTGTTTTTAGTTTCAAGTATGTATTCACAGTCTTCAAGGAACTCGCTCTTATACAGTATATACATATTTGATGTGCTTTTCCGTAGGATACTCTTCCAAATCCGGAAATGCCTCGAAACTGTAAAGGTATAAACAGTGTGGATAATGTGATGCTCTTGTCTTGAATAGGATCATCACTCTGGTGGAAGAAGATTTGAAGTATAATCCTCCGCTCCGCCTCTCTCGTCTTGGTTTACCCAACACTTACGCCGATGAGGGGGTAAAAAGAAAGGAGAGAGAAAGACGAATAAGGGATTATGACTATTTGAGTAAAGGGTTAGGTTATAATAACGAATGTCGACAATACAGAAGTTGAAGTAGTAAATACCAAAGAAAGTAAAATAACAAAATAGGAAAATGGAAACTAAATGTGAATGAGAATAGAAAGGAACGGATATAGGTCATATTAATTTAGAGACGAAATATGATAGTCCCATCCTGGTGGGTGGGACTCGTCAGCCCTTGTCGGCAACCCATCTAGGGGAGACAACTTTATACAAATCCGGGTGGATAGGACTCGCAGCCTTGGTCGGTAAGTCATCTAGTGGAGACAACCTTAGATAAATCCTTACTGCTTTCCTAAACGTGAATCAACCGCCCACCACTAGAAAATGTGTTAAAAATACATAGAAGGCCTTTGAGTCGGACGGTCCTGTAAGTCCTTCATAAACTGGCACGGATTGTCCTCATGGGGAATAGGTCCACTTGGGGCGTTTTGTGTATGGCCACCCTTAACGGGAGTTAGGCGTCGGGCAATAGATAGATAGATAGAAAGGTAGATAGATATATAGATAGATAGATAGAGAGGTAAATAGATAGATAGATAGATAGACAGATAGATAGAAACTATGAGAATGATATGGAGGACAGAATGATGTACAAGACAGAAACAGGGCGGCCATTGGAAAACGGAATATGGTGAATGCTAAATAGGCTTTCCAATATGAGGAAAACGGTAAGATAAGGTCAGCTCAAGGAGACCTAGTAAGGCTATGGCGACACCAGTACAAAAGGGGTTTAGGGGGGATGATTCAATTTTTGGTCGATTTTTTCATTTATTTATTATTTTTCTTGTTTCCTCCCCAGACCTCCATCAAACTTTGAAAAACAACCCCAGGACCCCCTTTCATGATATATTTGTACATTTTTCGGTAGAAAAAATATCTCGGCCGAAGGCCGCTTCCTCCTAAATAACAGGCTCGCTAGTTCGCTTGCCAGGAAAAATCGACACCTAAATGACACGAAAGGTCTTAATATTAATAGAGAAAAGGGGCGAAAGGCCTTAAAATCGCCAAATTTATGAGCCGAACGTCATAAAATCTGAAAACTAATAGGGCTAAACATGAGAAGAAGGGGGCCCAGAAAAACGACCCATCTCCCCTTAAGCCAGACATCCCCCGTCAATTGACCACTGGCGAGTTTCAGGCTGTAAGGAAGTTGGAGCCGTGAACATCTATATTAAATAGATATGCAATAATAATGTACGTTTGTGATGGATAAATGGTATGTTGAATTGGGTTTTATGTATTTATAAATGTACTACGACCGTATTTTAGCTGTAAAATATATTAAAATATCGTTGTCTACAGCTCCAACTTCCTTATAGAACGAAACTCGCAAGTCGGCAATTCTCCCGTCACCATCGAGTGAGGACAGACACACAATTATGAATCGATAATGAGTTTTCCATCAGTGGCTGAAGAAAGGATTTACTTGGCTGTCTTAATATGTCAATGGGATTATTGGATTCAGAGAGATTTGTAGAAAATTGAGATAGTGTGTGTGTGTGGGCGTGTGTGTTTGCGCGTGTTTGCGCGCTGGTGTGTGTGGGTGTACCAGAGTGTGTGTGTGTTTGCGCGTGTTTGCGCGCTGGTGTGTGTGGGCGTGTGCGTGTACCCGAGTGTGTGTGTGTGTGTGTGTTTGCGCGCTGGTGTGTGTGGGCGTGTGCGTGTACCCGAGTGTGTGTGTGTGTGTGTGTTTGCGCGTGTTTGCGCGCTGGTGTGTGTGGGCGTGTGCGTGTACCCAAGTGTGTGTGTGCGCGCGCGTGTGCTGGTGTGTGTGCGTGTGTGTGTACCCAAGTGTGTGTTTTTGTTTGTGTTTTCTATGTGGATGAGGAAGACAAAGGGCAAAACGGCCTGTGACGAGTGCCTCCCCCAGAGTTGAAGGCGTGACAGGTCCAAAATCAAGGAATCTTGGAGCCAAAATGTCTGAACACACAGAGTTTGAAGTAATTTAAGTCATAGGATGAGGGAAACATGAATTTAGGGAGAGAGTTCCGGAGCGTGTGTGTGTGTGTTTGTGTGTGTGTATGTGTGTGTGTAGCCTATGTGTGTGTGTGTGTGTGTGTGTGTGGGTGTGGGTGTGTGGAAGAGAGAGAAAAGGGGGAGGGATATGTTATAAAAGAAAAAAGGTTTTAGTGGAAAGGTGTGGATAAAGAGTAATGTTAGAGAGGTAGGGAAAAGTATAGATCGTACAAAGACAAACGACAAAGAATGTTTATAAAAGTATGGTGTACTTTAAGAGTGAATGGCCGTATATATTTGCTCATTTATATATATATGTTTATTGTGTAGTTGTTTCTTCCCTAGACCTCCATCAAACCTAAAAAACAACACCCCAATACCCTCCTTCAAGATGAATGTGTTCAAAGAGAGAGAGAGAGAGAGAGATTGATTGATTGATTCTTGGCACTGACAATGGAGGGCAACCACACATAATATTATATAGTAAGAAACAACAGTAGGAACAGATCTGTGCGGCTGGTAACGAAGGTAATTATGTCATTGATACCAGGCACCTACACCATATATACAGTATATATATATATATATATATATATATATATATATATATATATATATATACTGTATATATTTGGCAAAACGGCTGGTAACTAAGAAGGTGGGAAGGATATTTGGTGACAGAGATTCTAGCCCTAATTATATTAAGGTCAGAAATAATGTGGAGAAAATTGTGTTGCGTCCAGAATAAATAATTAATGGTTTCATTTGGTATTCACTAGAGGTCGGGGGCAAGGGAGGCAACCTGGCACTAATAAATGCAGTTACGATATATATAAGAAAACTGCCGGGAATAAGAATACTGTCTATATTTAAGGGGAGATGGGTCGTTTTTCTGGTCCCCTTTCTCCCTCGTGTTTAGACCAATTTGTTTTTAGATTATTAGACGTTCGGCCCATTAGTTTGGCGATTTTAACACATTTCGCCCCATTTCGTTGTCAATTTTAAGACCTTTCGTGCCAATTCCCGATATATCAATGGAAAGATATTATTGGGATTGCATTTGTGCTGTACCTAGTATCAGTGCATTACCACAAAGCCCACCGAAATGCCAAAAAAATACCCTCATTGTTCCCTGATTAAATAACACTGTATGAATATTCCCATATTCAAAATATGTTACAGGGGGACAATGCCTAGTGAGTTCACTGCTCAATAGGTGGCGTTCTGAGAGTGAGGGTCTGAGTCTGGAGGGTGAGACGGTGAAGCACTTGAGCGAAGCAACCAGCCGCTTCAGAGATGGAGCTGCTTCGAGCCATGATGGATGCTTCACATGTCTCACTCCCCAGACTGGAACAAGACCTCACGGGCTTCACCGTGTTGAGCGGTGGAATGAACAGGCTCTCAGCCTATGCCCGAGAGGGAGTAGTTGGAATATAGAAAAAAAAAAAAAAAAAAAAAAAATAGGTGTCGTTTTTTCCTGACGAGCGAAAGCGAGCCTGTAATTTTAAGAGAAACCGGCCGAATTTTTCTATCGCAAAATGTACACATTTATCTTGAAGGAGGGTCGGGAGGTTGTTATTTTACGCTTGATGGAGGTTTAAGGACATAAACAAAATTATAAAAATATATATAAAAGAGTAAATAAATACGCTCAGGCCCCCTTCTAGTCCGGTTCCTTATGTAATTTCGTTCACTTTTTATGGAGATTAGCTAAACTATACATTTTTGAAAACTACAAATCAGAAAACACATGTTTCCATTTTCCCACAACCCTATAAGGCGGCCATTATGGATTTTTAAAAATGGCGACCTTAAAATTGGATTTTATCAATATCTCATATCCTAGATGACCTAAAACTATGTTATTTGTGACTAAAGCTACATTTTTGGGTAGAAGGAATCCAAATATGTTAATTAAATTAAGGGTAGCCTACATTTTGCCAAAGGCACATTTATATTGTAGTCATCTTTGTGTTTTACATAAACATAACTTAATTTATTTCTGTATATCTCTGCATCTAGGCGTCAGGATTCTGATTTGATTGTCTAAGCCCACACACATAGACACAAGCAATCCAGTTCAACTACTTACTTATATATTTATTTGATAAAGAGGCCAAATAAATAGTAGACATTATTTTTAAGATACTTTTTTTCTTCAGATTGCGGAACAACATGAGTAAGATACCACAGCTTCGTCAGTTTGGAGCAGTGCTACAGGGTGAGGACACAACCAACTGGAAACTGTGTCTACTCTGCCAGTCTGATGATCCCAAGAAAGGTACCTTGGTCCTACAGCCCAGACTGGATACCTATCAGAAGTTATTGGATGCAGTACAGGAAAGAGCAAAGTTGAAGGACAGCTATTATGTTGAAGTGCAAAGACGGCTCCTGGACATTAAACAAGACAAACTTCGTGAAGAGAAAGTTATAAGGCATCGCAAATGTTACTCTAATGCGACTAACAGTGACCAGATACAATGTGCACTAGACTGCCATGAACATGCATTGACCACTGGATCATTCCCTGACAGGAAACGTGGACAGAAGAAAGGAAGCATCGAGGCAGATGAGCTAGGCCAAGCTACCTATGGTCAGTCTGCACCATTCACACGTTCATCTACAGTACCATTGGAAAAGGACCTATGTTTTTTCTGCCAAGAAGACAGTGGTGAGAAGCTCTTCAAAATTTGCGCAGAAAATGCTGGAAACGACCTCAAATCTGCTATTGACAAGTCCCATAATGCAGCATTCAAAACAAGGCTGAATACAAGTATCTCACCAACAGATGCCCATGCAATTGATGTTAGGTACCACAAATCTTGCTGGACAAAACATGTATTCCATGTCTTGCGAGATGAAGGTGACACAAAAAGTTCAGCTAAAGATCATCCATTGCAAATTGCATGTCAGATTGAGTTAATTAACCTTGTTGATATTCAGACTAAAAACAAAGCCTACCTCTCTATGGATGACATTGAAACAACGTATGTCAGTATGCTTGGAGCAGAAGGATTGGAGAACCATTCACCATCATTTAAGAGGCAGTGGCTGAAGGACAAGATCATTGATGAATTGCCCCATGTGAAATCTGTCCTGCAGAAGAATAGAAGAAAGTCAGCAGTCTTGTATTCCCCTGCTGCATGCGAGGAAGACATGGTCCAGTCAGCAATCACCCATGATGACAATAACATGGAAAACATGAAGACTATCTTTAGTGCTGCACAGATAATACGGAAGAGCATTGCAGACTTCAAGAAAAAGGAGCAAGCAAATGTCATCCAAGTATCTAGCAACACTGATAATGTACCAAGTGAACTGTACAGTATGGTCCGCTGGATCCTAGTGGGCCCTTTAGATAAGATGCAAACTGAAACAAGGATAAATGTTGTCAACAGAACAGCACTGACAGTCAGTCAAAACATTCTGTATGGATTCAAGTCAAATAGACAGGCAGAGTACAGGCCAGGCAGAGAGTTAGTAACTTTCAGGCACCCACATACACGAGAAAACCCTCAAGTTCTAGGACTGGCCCTGACTGTCCATCATAATACAAGACACAAAATGTTGATGACCCTTCTTAATGCACAAGGCTACTGTGTCCCACATGGCCGCGCTCTGCTTCTAGAAACTGTTCTTGCCAATGCCGTGGTGGAAAACACCAGACAGTTTCAAGGCCTCTATGTGCCCCCATTCCTGAAGAAGGGTGCATTTGTCTTTTTTGCTGCAGATAATGCAGATTTTGCTGAGGACACTGCAGATGGCAAAGGCACCACTCATGGAACAATTGTGGCAGTATACCAGAAAGCTGATGTCTCTGGAGAACCAATCTCCTCACCTCTAAAAATTGGGGATGCAAAAAGCCTTTCAGTCACACCGCACCATGTAGATATCATTCACTGCAACAAACCAAAACCACAACCAAACAAAAGGAGTAATGAGTTTGCGATCAACAAGGAGGGGATCTCTGAAAACTATTAGCTGCCACACTTGACCTGGATGGTTGCCTCGGCAGTTTCCAGGATGAAGAAGGGAGAGGATTGCAGCAGAATCCCATGTTGGGCAGGATACAACTCTCTGATGTCCACGAGCCAGTCTGTCACTCAAGTTGGAGCCTTGCCACTGCTTCCACAGGTGGCACATGAGTGGTCAACCTTGTTAACTGTGATAATGCAGACAAGTCACATGAGGAGCTTGGCAGTTGGTGAAGCACACCCCACCATCATTTCAGTTGACATGGCTCTCTATGAGAAGATTGTGCAGTTGTTAGATGCCAGACCTGATTTAAAGCACACAGTGGTCCCCAGACTTGGTGAACTACACGTTGTCATGGCAGCTCTGAGAGCTCTTGGAGCTTCTATGGAGAACTCTGGCATAGATGATGCCTGGATAGAAGCCGATGTTTATGGTGCTGCAACAACAAGACAAATCATCAAGTGTACACATTACAAGCGTTCTCTGCAGGCTCACATCTACTCATATGCAGCTCTATATAAATGGTACTGGAGGAGTTTTTAAGAGAACATCCACAGCTGAAAGATGTTTGCTGGGAGGCAACAGAGCAAGTAGAAGCAGCTTTCTCTGAGAAGATATCTACTAAGGCTGAATCTGCCAAACAAGCCCACACTACCCTTATGGAAGCCTTGACAACTGCTGAGGTGATGGAAGTATTCACAGAGTGGAAAGCACAGAGATCCACAAATGCCATGTTCAGGTCCATCATGAACTACCTACACCGAATGGAGATAATCATGCTCTTTGTGGCAGCAACCCGAAATGCTGATCTGGCACTCCATCTCCAAGCTGCTGAAGCACTGAGTAAGCTGTTTTTTGCATTTGACCGGATCAAGTACAAGCGACTCTTCCCCAGGTACATAACAGATATGCATGACTTGCGAACCAACCATCCTGGGACCTGGAAGGAACTGGAAAATGGCAACTTGTCAGTCACCAAGAATAAAATACCATTTGTGTCCATTGGTGCAGACCATGCGTATGAACATCTGAACAAGATGATGAAAGTTCACTCTGGACTGATTGGCATCTCTAATAATGCTAATGCTAGACAGAGATTCTTTATGGCTACACCAGAACTGTCATGCCTGTCAAGGGAGTTCCAGGCTCAGTTTGGTATCGGAGCAGGCAGCAAAGACAAAGAGCATCCTGGTCTCGGACCTAGTCAGATCAGGAGAGGTCATCAAGCAGTTAACAAGATCAAGGCTGCCATACTCGCCCATGGTAACCCAATTATGACAGAAGGTGACAGCTTGTATAACATGATCACTCATGCTTATGTCCCACAGGAGTATGTCCAACAAATCTTAAACATTGATAACACAAGCCAAAAACTGTATGAGGACTATGTTTCAGAGAGAATCAATGGAGATGTCAGCCTCTGGGCACCAGTCAAAAGGGAAAACAATAAAATTTTCATGTCAGGAAACAAGAAAACCAGCGTGAAACTGCGAGACAAGACTGTAGATATGAAGGAGACCAAGGATCTATATGGAAGGCTGCTCATCCTTGCCAGGTCTAACAGGCATATCAACCTCAAACATACTATTGGAAAATACGAGTTCACCCTTACACCAAGAGCACTGTTTGCTGCCAGTGGCACAATGCTGGCATGCACTGACAAGTCAAAGTTAATTCATCTTCTAGAAAATCTGGCAAAAACAGACACAGCAGATCAGGACAATCCACAAGCTGCAGGATTCATACATGAAAAACCAATTGATTCAGAAACTGGAGTCATGCATGAAGAGCAAATGAACACAGAAACTATGGTGTCCACATCCAGTGAAGATAGTCATCCTAGTCACAAAATTGCCCTGGTGGATTGCATGGTAGTTGTTCAGAAGTTGATAAAGAAGCCAGCTACTGTGGTGACGGTTAAGAATTTCAGTGAATGGTTCTATAACATTGTGATGTCTCTCACCAGAGACTATGATGAAGTTATTCTGGTGTTTGACAGCTACAAGACTGATTCTTTGAAGCATGCCACACGTAAGAAAAGGAGACAAGGAAGGGATCCAGTTCAGTATCAGATCATGGATGAGACCAATATCAAGAACATCCCAATGAACTGTTTCCTTTCCCATGACCAAACAAAAGATCAACTTACTAAGTACCTGGCATCAAAGACTATTAAATACAGCAAAGAATCCCCCAAGCTTGTCATTGTATCTGCTGCAGGTTGGAGCAAGAGTAACAGTCACCTGCATTTTGAAGATAATAACCACGAGGAAGCAGACACACTCTTGATACATCATGCAGTTCTGGCATCACGTCGAAACCCTCCTGATGCGCAGCTCATGTTCTTCTCCCCAGACACAGATGTCCTGGTGCTAGTCATTACCAACTATGACATCTTGCTGAGAAATACTTGTATTGCAATGGCATCTGGAGTTGTAGAAGTTAATCCAATATGGTTAGCTTTAGGTGAAGAGCGAGCAAAGGCTTTACCATCATTCCATAGCTTCACAGGAGCAGACAACACTGGGAGGTTTTCCAGACTAGGCAAAGCAACATGGTTTAACATCTACCTCAAATCAGACAATTATATCATCAAAGCTCTTCAGACACTTTCCAACACCAATGAAGTCACGGATGATCTGCTATTCACATTAGCTAGGTTCACATGTGCAGCTTACTCACCAAAGGGGATCCATATTGACAGTATCCCTGAGTTGAGGTGGCATCTTTTCTGCAAACACATGGCAGAAGGTGACAAGCTGCCACCTACCATTGGTGCTCTCAAGCAACACATCATGTGAGTCCACATCCAAGCCAGAGTGTGGGGCCAGGCAGCCATTGCTCAGCAGGAGTTCCTTGATCCATTGTAGAATGGCTATTACAAGGAAAAAGATGGACAACTGACACCCCTCACAACTAAGGAACTCCCAGCACCAGAGGCCATCACTGAGCTGGTTAGATGCCAATGTAAAGAAGACTGCTTTTCACACAAATGTTCTTGCAGATCAAACAACATACCATGTACAGATCTGTGTCAGTGTGGCACCAACTGCCAGAATGAGGAAGACTTACAGGATGTTACATTCACTGATGGAAGTGATGATAGTGATGTTGATGACATTTTGTAGACTGGTAACAGACCCTCAGAAAATATTTGGATTTGAATATTTAAAGTATGTATGTAAAAATACCAAGATGACTACCAATATATGTGCCTTTGGAAATATGAACCCTTTTTTAATTAGCATAATTGGATTCCTTGTACCCAAAAATATAGGTTTAGACACAAAAAACATGATTTTAGGTCATCTAGGTGCCGAGATATTGATATATTTCTATTTTAGGGTCGCCATTTAAAAAATCCAAGATGGCCGCCTTATAAGGTTGTGAGAAAATGGAAACATGTGTTTTCTGATTTGTTATTAAATGTAGTTTTCAAAAATTTATAGTTTAGCTAATCTCCAAAAAAAGTGAACGAACTCCAAATTCTGGACACAAGGAACCAGACTATTCATACAGTTACGAAATATAAGAAAATATGCTGGGAATTAGAATACTGTCAATATTAAATATGAGGCATATAACATTATGTTCTCCTTGTGACCACACCTCATACCCTCAACACATGATGTTTGGCCCATTAGTTTAGCTATTTTAAGAGCTTTCGCCCCATGTATTTGTCAATTTTAATATTTTTCGTGTCATTTAGGTGTCGATATTTTCCTGACGAACGATAGCGAGCCTTTAATTTAAGAGAAACCGGCCTTCGGCCAGGATATTTTCTACCGAAAAATGTACACATTTATCTTGAAAGGGGGTCTCGGGGGTGTAATTTTGAGCTTGATGGAGGTCTAGGGAGCAAACTAAAAACCTCCCCTTAAACACTTTTAGGATGTTGTCAAACTATCAATAAGCACTATATCAGCTATTATTACAAATATACAGGTTCCCAATTTACCGTCAGGATGAAAATAAATAAAACAAACATGAACAAAATAATATAAATATATAAACATGAACAAAATAATACAAATATATAAACATGAACAAAATAATACAAATATATAAACATGAACAACATAATATAAATATATAAACATGAACAAAATAATACAAATATATAAACATGAACAAAATAATATAAATATATAAACATGAACAAAATAATATAAATAAATATAAACATGAACAAAATAATATAAATATAAACATGAACAAAAAAATATAAATATATAAACATGAACAAAATAATATAAATATATAAACATGAACAAAATAATATAAATATATAAACATGAACAAAATAATATAAATATATAAACATGAACAAAATAATATAAATATAAACATGAACAAAATAATATAAATATATAAACATGAACAAAATAATATAAATAAATATAAAACCTGAAGAAAATAATACAAATAAATAAACAACATGAAGAAAATAATAAACAATGAATATAAAACACGAACACAATATTGAAAATAAATAATCAAACATTAAAAGTATAACAAAAATGTAACAAAATAATACGAATAAAAACAAAACCTAAACAAAATAATAAAAATCAATAAATAACCTAAACCAATAATAATAATATAACAGTATTTCACTCCTGGTCGGTAACTCCACACGTGTTGGTGGTTTACGTAGTGAGTAAACCCATTAAGTGGGTAGTGCTTGGTTTTTGGTAGATGTATTTATTTATTTATATATGATTTTAGTTTCCTTGCTAGACCTCCACTAAGCTTAAAAACACACACCCTAGACCCCCTTTCAAGATAAATGTGTAAATTTTTCGGTAGAAACATTTCCCGCTCAGAGGCCGGTTCCCTCTAAAATTACTGGCTCACTATCGCTCGCCAGGAATAAATTCGACACGTACATGGCAGGAATGGTCTTAGTATTGACAAATAAATGGGGCGAAAGGTCTTAAAATCGCCAAACTAATAGAACGAACGTCTTAAAATCTCAAAACTAATATGCTAAACATGAAGGAGAAGGGGATCCAGAAAAAGCGAGTACTTCCCCCTTAAATGAGAGCCCGGAGAATAAACTGTCTGGAAAACAATTAAGGCCGCCCCCCCCCCCCCCCTCTCCCTTCCGCCCTCCCTCAGCCCGCATTCATTACTTAAAATGTAAATATCCGACATGCCTTAGCCTAGACAGCAGCAGTAGAAGTAAAGGAAGGGGGTAGGGGGGAGAGAGAGAAAGGAAAGGGGGGGGGGGGGGGAGAAATGGGAAAGAAAGAAGTGAAGGGGTTGAGGGGAGATAGTTCACTTTTTGGTCGATTATTTTCATTTACTGGTATTTGTTATTTTTCTAGTTTCCTCGCTAGACCTCCATCACATTTAAAAAAACGCCCCCTAATGTTTTACATTTTTTCGGTAGAAAAATGTTTCGGCCAAAGGCCGGTTCCTCTTAAAACTCGACACTTAATGGCACGAAAGGTCTTAAAATTACAACGAAATAGGCGAAAGTTGTTCAAATCGCCAAACTAATGGGCCGAACGTCCTATAATTTGAAAACAAATGGGGTTAACACGAGGGAGAAAGGGGACCAAAGAAACGCCTCATCTCCCCTTAAATGAACTGACATTCTCCATTAAATCTGACCATTCAACCTCACCTCACACTTCGTGAATGCATTTCTCTCAGTGGCAATAACCTTGCTCTTCACCTCATTGACATTCAAGTTGGGTTTCTAACACATAAACATTTTGTTGTCCTTTCCACTGGGGGGCTTCTGGATATGTATAATATTTACCCCTTCAGCACGATGACGTAATTTTAATCATATTTTGGTTACCATTCGACGATTTTTGTAAGCTTGTAATCTACCTGCAGGACTCAAAGGGGTACATACGATCTCTATATACCCTCTGAATAGCAGAGGTCCTTCTCGATCTGCATAAAATCGTATAACTTTATACAAAATTAAAGGTAAGAAGACGTCATCGTGTTGAAGGAGTTAATGATAATGTACAAAATATTAACCAAACCCTGCAAATCCCACTCATTATCACTCATCAACACTGAATCATCAGCAAATAGTAGCTCAGACAGCTCTAACTCAGGGAGGCCGCATAGACACATGATAGGAGTTGCTGGAACTCCTGTTTCATTTGCCTGGCTTCCCCCACTGCTTCTATTTGTGCCTCACCTACACAGAAAGTAATCAAGCTTACTCTTGCAAACACTTCCTCCTCATATTAATTTCACTACACTTAACAAGCACACCACACTTCTTTCCAACACACCTAAATTACCTCTAATGTACCTTGATTTTGGTTCTTTCAACCTTGGGGTGGGGGGTTTGACTTGTCACAGGCAGCTTTGCCTTTTCACTCCTTCATGCACATAGGACAATAATTCAATGCCGTCCCTGATCAGGGGTACTCCAACATCCACTGATTCCTCTTGTGTGCCTATGACTCTCCCGCCTCTTTCCCTTTCCCAACACGAGGAAAAAATAAGTGCTAAACAGTTAAATATATGATTTAAAGCCCAACATTAACATATGCTATGGCCAATATTAGATGTTTGCTTTTGGCTACACCAGAAAATGGCCACAGCTTTTCTTTCTCGGATTGCATTTTTTGTTTTTTCTTTCAAAATATTTCTCCAGATATTTATTTTAGGCCAAATCGTTTCAAATATGTTATTGTATATTTTCCATTTCTTTACGTTTCTTGTATTGACTGAGCAAGATTTACTTTGCCAACATTTAAGTTGTATTATCCTCCATTTGGCTTGGGTTTTATATTTAATTAATTCATATGCTATCAATCGCACTCTTCCATTTTATCATAATATCATTCTTATAGTCGGTATATTTTCTATGCTTTCACCTTTAATGTTATGTTTTACTTATGCCACGTTTCGAGGCTAGGAGGAAGGCGAGAGGTGAACGATCAGAATAATATTAAAATGCAAGGAACAACACTACCCCCAACATGTTAGTGGGAGATATATATATATACTGTATATATATATATATATATATATATATATATATATATATATATATATATATATATATATATATATATATCAGGTGATAAGAGTAATAATAACATGCAAGGAACAACACTACCCCCAACATGTTAGTGGGATATATATATATATATATATATATATATCAGGTGATAAGAGTAATAATAACATGCAAGGAACAACACTACACCCAACATGTTAGTGTGATATATATATATATATATATATATATATATAATATATCAGGTGATAAGAGTAATAATAACATGCAAGGAACAATACGACCCCAACATGTTAGTGGGAAGTAATGACGAGTTTAAGATCTTTCTCCTAATTTTGTTGTCAATATTAGGACCTTTCGTGCCATATTGGTGTTGATTTTTACTGGCGAGCGATAGCGATCCATTAATTTTAAGAGAAACCGGCCTTCGGCCGGTTACATCGAAATGTACAAATTTATCTTGAAGGAGGGTTGGGCGGGTGTTTGTATAAGATTGATGGAGGTCTAGCGAGGATTGATGGAGGTCTAGCGAGGATTGATGGAGGTCTAGCGAGGATTGATGGAGGTCTAGCGAGGATTGATGGAGGTCTAGCGAGGATTGATGGAGGTCTAGCGAGGAAACTAAAAATGTAATGAATATATAAATAAATAGACTCCCCAAAATAACAACTGTCCCCTTAATGCTATTTTTAAATGTTGTCCCGTTTCGAGGCTAGGAGGACGGAAAGAAGTAATATTAGCACATAAGGAATAACACGACCCCAACATGTTAGTGGGAAGGAATGACCTCTCCTTTACACCGGGGCTTTTGTGTTCGTTTGTTTGTCTGTTTATAGCCGCATTATGAATCTGGATAGAGAGAGAGAGAGAGAGAGAGAGAGAGGGAGGCAGACAGGTAGGCAGGCAGGCAGGCAGGCAGAATTTTATTTGATTTTAGTTGTGTCCTTCATTTAGCTTGATTTTTATCTTGGAATAATTCATGCATTATAGTTTCAATCGCATCCTGTCCATTGTTTCATATTTATTATATTTCCGTTAGTGTATTTTTATATGTATTCACCTTTAGTGTGTTCTTTTGTCTTGCAGTTTATGACGTCGTTATGCTTCTGACTTGAGAGAGAGAGAGAGAGAGAGAGAGAGAGAAAGAGAGAGAGAGATAACTTTATTTGTGTTTATATATCATTAAGAGAAACTGTATGTTGGAATAAAATTAATGTAATAATATAGTTCTCATGTTCGTATCTTCAACTGACTATAATCTATATTTGCTTATCTTGTTAATTTATGCTTTCTTATAATTATTATCTTGTTAATTTATGCGTTCTTTTATTAAACCGACCATATTTTTATGATTTGCTTATCTTGGTAAATTTAAGTATGTATAGCCTATGAACCCTCCTTGCTCAATCTCATACCATGACTTTGAAATATTGATATCCTTTTATAGGGAGAGAGAGTGAGAGTGAGTGAGATAGAGACAGACAGAGAGAGAGAGAGTGTGTGTGTGTGTGTTAGAGTGACAGTGAATGAGTGAGAGTATATCATGGTTATGTATTCATGTAAGAGTACGTGGGTGGGTATTATGTATATCGTATGCGTGTACTATAGTCTTTTCCTTATAGCTAGGCCAATAATCCTGACCACTAACCTCTATAACTTAAAAACGACTAGAGTAAACAAGCTATTACTTCTACCATTTGGGAAGAGTCAGCCAGGAAACAGCCGATATGCTCCAGCCCATTTTGTGGCACAGTTGTTAGGGGTTACGATTTGTATCCTACCTATAACGAACAGATTATAGTATTCGTGTTTTGTTTATTTTGTTTGCTTTATGTGGAAGGAGTTAAGGGCCTAGTGCTTGTTTTTTGGCGTATGGTATCTATTTATGTATTTATGTATTGTTTAGTTTACTCGCTAGACTTCCATCAAGCATAAAAAAAACACCCCCTACACCCCCTTTCAAGAAAAATTTATATATTTTTCGGGAGAAAAATTTCCCGGCCAAAGGCCGGTTCTTTCTAAAATTACATGCTCGCTATCGCTCACCAGGAAAATATTGACACCTAAATGGCACGAAAGGTCTTAATATTGCAAAATAAGTGGGGCGAAAAGTCTCAAAATCGCCAAACTAGTGGAACGGACTTCTTAACATCTCAAAACTAATATGCTAAACACGAGGGAGAAGGGGGTTCAGTAAAAGCGAGTACTACCCCCTTAACCCTTTGAGTACCAGCGACGTGTGTAATATTTTATTCTAGCTATATTTAGACGATATTATGCAGCTTAGGAAGGATAATATGTGGTAGTTAAAAAGGGTTGGTTGAGAAGGTTTGAAGCCTCAATATTGCTAGAGGTCCTTCCTAAGCTGAATAAAATCATCTGATATTTGCCAGAATATGATGAAAGAGACGTCACTGGTACTGTACGGGTTAAAAGGAAAGAATGCCTTTCGTTAGTGTCCCTTTAAATGTATAGGTTTAGAGATGAACGTTTGCGTAATAAACCTTGACACGCATAATTATGGCTTGATAAGTAACGATAACCCCTTCTGTACCGATGACGTCTTTTTAACTATATTCTGGCTACTATTAGACGATTTAAATGAGTTTGAAAAGGGCCTTCAGCAATCAACAGGCTTCTAACTACCTAACTTAACCATTTGTACTACCACATATCCTCAAACTGCCCACAATCGTCTAAATATAGCTAAAATAAAGTTAAAAAGATGTCGCCGGTACAGAAGGGGTTAATTATACTGTTTCTAAAAAGTCATCAGCTTAAGGGGGGTCACCGGCTTTTTTTCTCTTTCTCTCCTTTTCTCTTTTTCCCTGGCTTTTATCCATTCGGCCCCATTCAGCCAACTGTTTTAAGACGTTTATCCCCATGCAGGTGTCGATTTCTTCCTGGCGAGCGATAGCGAGCCAGCATAGTATGGAGAAATCTGGCTTCGCCGGAGACATTTTTCTATCGAAAAATGTACAAATTTAGCTTGCTGTCAAAACAAATATATATATATGCTGGCTCGCTACCGCTCGCCAGGAAAATATTGACACCTGGATGGGGGTAAACATCTTAAAGCAGTAGGGTGAATGGGGCAGAATGGATGCAAACCAAAGAGAGAGGGAGAAAAAGAGAAAACAAGCGAGGTGGGCCCCCTTAATCCCTAGTTAATGATTCCCAAAAATGTGCATACTCAACTGGCACAATGATTGTTTCCTAATTATCCCTGCTCAGGCATATTGGCCCCATATGGGCCAAAAAATATGCGTAAAACAGGTTTTTCGCGAATATTTCACGGCCGGAGGCCGATGGCAAGAAGTTTTGAAGACGAGCAGTCAGTCCGCATCGTCCTACAACTGGGAGAGGGTGTGAGCCACCGCTCTCTCTCTTCTCCTTTCCTGTACCAACCTGTCCGGTCACCATATGGGGTCCATAATCCCAAATTTTTGTACTACAAATTTCCCCCTCCTATCGAACTTTTGTTTAGCCCCAGAGTTCTGCCTTGTTGTCACCCAAGACCCTCAGCCATACCCTCCACAGCCCTGCAACCAAATTAATCCAGCTTATGTAATGTATGAGATATGCCTCACTTTTGTTGACCCTTTTTTTTCACTACTTTTTTGTTTTGTTTTTATATGACTTAATATTTACAGTAGTGTAATTTGCTAACATAATATTAAGCATTAATTGTAGTTTCTATTGGTAACAAGAAATTTAAAATCCATCAATCAGTTTTCGAGTGAGAGCCGTTTAAAGTGCCGGTCCCCATATGGGGCCACATTGCTAATTTTGTTACACTTCTGGAACATTACCTGAGCAGGGTTAAAAAGTGTGTGGTTTTTTCCAAGCCGTGATTTTATTGTTGAAACATTATATCATGAAACATATTTTATATACCCAAATGCTGAATGCGAAATTCAAATTTGTCGAAAGGTTTGACAGAGAATGCTTGTAATGAGTATATATGATCGTGCTTTATGTATTCTAGTTAGGTTTGCAAATGTTCAACCCTTGTTTATATTTAAATTGTAAAACTTTCAAAATAAATAAACTAAAACTGGGAAAGCACAAGATAAATGCAAAAGAACTAGTCAAAATTGCTATGTGGAAATAACGGTGACGTCTCTTTAATTATATTCTTGATACTATTAGACGATTGTATTTAATTTCAAAAGTGCCTCCAGCAACTAACAGGCTTCGAACTATCTCACTTAGCCCTTTTTACTGTCATATTTCCTTCTTAAGCTGCAAAATAGTCTTAATATAACTAAAATCGAATTATATAGACGATTCCGGTACATAAAGGGTTAGTAAACATTCAGTAGGCTAATGGAAGATCGAACTTCCTCGTCATTATGAAAACATTGTTTGTTATGCATATGTTTAACCAATGCCATACTATATAAGTTGCGCTCTCTCTCTCTCTCGCTCTCTCTCTCTCTCTCGCGCGCGCGCTCTCTCTCTCTCTCTCTCTTTCATCATAACACCATCATAAACACTCACACCAAAGAACACAAAAGCCCCGGTGTAAAGGAAAGGTTATTACTTCCTACTAACATGTTGGGGTCGTGTTGTTCCTTGCATGCTCTCTCTCTCTCTCTCACACACACACACACACACACACACACCTGTGGTTCCTGTGGTTGTAGTTGAGGGCTGACAGCTATCGCCCCGTGGTCCACGCCGTTGTGGCGTCGCCACTGTACATCCCATCTGCCCTCCTCTGCGCCAGCTGGTCAATGATGCTGTTGCTGGCAGCACGGAGGTGATAGTGAGGTAGAGTTGGTTGGTCATCTATTGATGCAAAGAAGTTATCCAAATCCTTCTTAAACATTTCACACACACACACACACACACACAGATAGATAGATAGATAGATAGTTTATTGACCACAGCATCAAAATACAATTTATAATGATTATACAAAGACTATATATATACCAACCATAACATATATCATAGTAACTGCAGTCCAGCACATAATTACATAAAGAAAACATAAATTGTCAATTTTAAATTCCTATACACTGGTGACTCATCTCACATTACTTATAAACAGATAATACATCATGAATTATCCTACATGTAAGCTTTGGTTCAAAATTATCAGAAAACAAGTGCTCGATCCTTGAAAATAGGTGTTGGTTTCTAATACCTTATGTTAAAGGACAATGCTGTACCACATGTCTCTTTGTTTGTATACCTCCACACACACACAATCTCTCCTCTAATGGCAAGCGGCCCCTCCCCCGCCTGTTCCACCTACCTGTTTCACATGCTAGGTAGTGTCCACTTACACAAAATGGTGTGAATGATAATCTGTGTGCTTCATTAATTGTGTGTCTCTCTTTGTAAATATAATGAACAGAACAATCTGGGTTTATATCTTTATAAGTTATCCGTCTGGAAGAGGCACTGCTTGCGATGCTATCTTTCACATTCTGCAGTGCCATACTCAGATCCATCACATCGGTATTTATTAACTCCCTAATCAACCTACTTGTCAGTGTATTCGTGTTAATAACTAGCTTAATTACATGTGCTAATGGATGATCTTCATACAGGGATCTCTCTTGCCACATGGAACGAAAAAATCTATGTTGTTTATATTTAATAAGATCGTGCAAAGGCGAACATCCTGACTCAACATAACATACATCGTTACATGTACATATTCTAACCCCTAACAACTTCTTAATACACCAATTATATAATTTCACCATTGGTTTGAGATCCGCTGCTATCCACGATTCACACCCATAAATGAGCGAAGACATGAGAGCTGCCTCGAATACTCGCCACTTCACAATGAACGGAACGTCGTTGTTCTTACTAATAAATGACACAAATTTAAGCACATGTGGCATCTTCGCATCAGCATGGGCTTTAATGGCGGATGAGGTAGAGCCATCACTCGTGAACGGTGAACCCAAATATAAATACATATCACAGCGTTGAACCACTAACTCGTTCACGATTAACGGCTCAGAATCTGCATCACTGCCCCTGATAACAAAGAAGTTAGTCTTAGATTGATTAATTTTTATTCTATAATCAGTACAATAATTTTGAAGTACGGTTAATTTCATGATCATGTTACGTCTAGATGTGGAAAGCAACACGGTGTCATCCATAAGAACAAGGATATGTAACCACTGCAAGAAACCGTCATGCTCACATCCCTCCTTGATTAACCGAATCAGATCATCCACTAAAATTATGAATAATAAACAGGAAGTGGGTGAGCCCTGTCTTACCCCAAGTTATTAAAACTAAAGCAGTACCGATCCAGCTCTCTGTTACAGTATAAATGGCTACTAAGGCACACAGCATCACTGTCCCACAGCCTAAGCGATGTAACACTCTAAATAAGGTATGTCTTGGAACCCTATCATAAGCTTGTGAAAAATCAACGAAGGTTACAAATAGGGTTAACTTCTTCCTCCTTGCCATATCACATAACAATCTTAAAGAAACTATATGTTCTAGGCAACCTATTTTCTCCTGAGCCCCGGCCTGTTCCCTGTACTGTTTGAACCACTGCTTCAATCTTGAACATAGAACCATATCCTATAATTTAGCAATACCGTTAATTATATTTATACCTCTATAATTCTTAACATTTTTCCTGTCACCTTTCTTAAAAATTGTTACTAATTTAGCTCTTGACCATGCTAACGGGTAAGCACCAGAGTAAAATATCGTGTTAACAATAGTCGCCAACAAAATGAACCATTGGCCGGGTAAATTTTTTAAGATGCCTGGAGATAACCCATCAGAGCCTTGTCTGTTTTTAACACTCTTGCCTGACTTTGGACTTCCATAGGGGAAATTGGTTCATCTAGTACCGGGATAGACACATCAGTAGTAAAATCACAGTCAGTGAGCCGCAAACTATCTGGGGGGTTGAAAGTACTCTCAAAATATTCTTTAAATTCATGGTCAGATGGACAAGCAACTGATTTAGAAGCACAATCATATTCCCCTTTCCAGTTTATGGCTCTCCATAACTGCAAATCGTCTTTATTTTGAATAAGCCTTTCCCATCTCTGCAAGGTCGCGTTACAACCCTGTATTTGTTGCTCACGTCTACTGACCCTCGCACACTGGTACAATAAATCTGTCACATTACTGGCAACACTGTCGATATTACCTGATACGATAGGAAGGTCTCTCAGTTGCAAATTACTTAAACATTAATTTCCATCAATATCTTTAATATGAATAGGTTTAGCTATATCATTATTATGACCAGAACTATTATAAAGAACTGCATGATCTCACACACACACACACACACACACACTGTCTAAAGCAGAGGTTATTACTTCCCACCAACACGTTGCGGCGGCGGTGTTACTCTTTGCATTATAATGTCACTCTTTTCCCCTGACCTCTTCTTTCTTCCTAGCCTCAAAACGGGACATACTCCAATAACAAAATTGTCTTCATCCTATTAACCCTTTCAGCACGAGGACGCCTTTTTACTTTGGATTTAGGCTAAAATTAGACGATGTTATGCAATTAATCCTAGAGGTAGATTATTAGCTCAAGAAAATCGTGTAATGGTACTCGGAATATGATGAAAATTACTTAATCGTGGTGAAGGGGGACGTAGTTAACCACTCTGTTGAATGAAATGACTTTCCGACAATTGTGTAGCCATTACTTATTGGGTAATTTGAATTATCTAATGTGAAGTACTTACTTGCATCCATGTTTGCATGGCCTTTCATAATTTTAGAACTTGGGTTAGATCCCCTTGTATTCTACGATTTGTCAAGGTAAATAGGTTAAACTGTTTTAACCCATATAGTACCGGTGATGTCCTTTCTATCATAGTTCAAACACTATTAGACGATTTTATTAAGCTTAGGAAGGATCTGTCATAGCTCAAAGGATCAAATGAGATAGTCTGTAGCCTTTTAATGGGTAGACGTTCTTCCTTATCTGAATAAAACCGTCCAACAGTTCTATCTATTGCCTGACGCCGTGATCCCCGAAGGGGTGGCCACGAACGAACCGCCCCAAGTCAGTCGACGCCCCTCCCCCCAACCAGCACCGCCTTCGTTCATGTACTTCCTCACTCCATCCTTCCACCTCTCATTCGGTCTACCTCTCCCTCTCTGTTCCTCCACCTCACTCCATCGTACACCCTCTTAGTCATTCTCTCGCTTTCCATACGTTCCATATGGCCGAACCATCTCAAGTTGTTCCTTTTCACACTTTCCAGCACATCTACCTCCACACCACACCTCCTTCTTACTTCCTCATTAGTTTGTCTATCCCTCCATGTAACTCCGCACGCACTTCTTAAGTAATTAATTGCCACTGCTCTCACTCTTGGTCTGAGTCTCTCAACCAACGTCCATGCTTCGCTTCCGTAAGTCAGTGTCGGGATTACCACACTGTCATGCAAGGACTTCTTCACTTCCATACTGACCACCCTATTTCTTGTCTAATAGTTGCCAGAATATAATGAGAAGAACATCACCGGTACAGTATGGGTTAAGTCGTTCCTCATATGGTATATTTCTAAGTTGGGGTATCATTTGTTATACTCTCCGTTGTACAGTCGGCCAAATAAAAGTGATGTCGCGGCAACAAAAATATTTCGATCAATAATTGGTGTCAGCACTATCTAAGCATTAATTCATCGTTTTGAGTGAGATATACATGCATGTTCCTATCTTTACACACCCTATTCAACATCTGACAGACATTTATACAGCACACAGTGAGCAAAACGAAATGACAGCGGAGACACGACTTATTTGGCCAACTGTACTCTATCTTGTTTTTCAATGTCCTTTTTATGGTATGGCGACCAAAACTGGACACAATATTACAAATGTGGACGGACCAATGAATTATATAAAGTGCGTATAACGTTTTCTGATAAATTTTCAAAAGCATATTATTTTATATGCTTTTATCTCCCCATTTATTTTCTCCCCTTCTCCGTTGTTTATCTTTGTATTTCTTCCTTCTCCTCTTTCCTTCATACACTCTTTATAATTTCTTGGTTTCAATTCCTCTTTTACACGACTATATTTCCTCTCATATATATATATATATTACCCTCTGCTATTTGCCTTCATCATACACCCTTTGCATTTCTTGGTTTAAATTCCTTTTCTATATGGCTCTAGTTCTTCCCTTCTTATTACAACACCTTCTTATTTTCTTTCCCCCTGGTCTCATTTATCCCCTTGGCCCCACTCCAGATCTCCCCAGGGGTGCCTCCCTCCTACTGGGGGCTCTGTAAGGTCCGGGTGGGAACCATTTATACCCCCAGTTCAAAGGATAAGGAAAGTAAGTCCTGGAAAATTGGTCAGCTAGGAAAAAGAATGAGGAAGTTGAAGAGGAATACATGATAAAAAGGTATGAAGAGGAGGATTACATGAGAATAACGAAGATTTAAACTAGATGTATATGAGGACAGTAAATCAAAGTAAATCCTGAGAAATTGGTGAGCTACGAAATAAAATAAGGTTGAGGAGGAATACATGATAAACAAGAATGAGGAGGAGGAATACATGAGAAAAAACAAAGATAAAAAGAAGATTATATTAGGACTAAATTAAAGTGAACCCTGGGAAATTGGTGAGCTATGAAAAAGAATGAGGAGGAGGAGGAATACATGAACCTCGACACACACACACACACACACACACACACACTCTCTCTATCTCTCTCTCTCATATAAGCGTGGACTTCATGTCGTTTTCTTATATAGCCTTTCAGCTTGATGTGGAGCCAGGTTCCCTACTTCCATTTGATTTTCATATAATATACTTACTCATTCTAGCTTGTCTGCCCACCGTATACATATTCTAGCTTGTCTGCCCACCGTCTACATATTTCCACCAAGTAACTTATCATTTTCACCTATTCATATTAATGTTGTGTGTGTGTGTGTGTGTGTGTGTGTGTTTTTTTTTTCAATCGGGATTAATGGTTATTTCTTGACGATTTTTGATCACCACCGCCTCTAATTAGCTTCCCCATATCAGAACTTCACCCCCAACCCACCCCATCCCATCCGCTGCGTCCTCCCCCCTCCATCCCTTCCCTCACTCGGCCTATATAAAGCCGGTATCACACGAGAGTGTACTTAGAATATACGGAGTAGAGGGCAAGTTGCTGAAAGCAGTGAAGAGCATGTATGAGGGTGCAAAGGCGGCAGTACGTGTGGAGAGTGAGCAGAGCGAGTTCTTTGACCTGAATGTTGGTTTGAAACAGGGGTGTGTGATGTCCCCGTGGTTGTTTACTGTATATATGGATGGAGTTATGAAAGAAATACTATCAAGAGCAGTGGATGTTGGTGTATCGCTGAAAAGGGAGGGAATTGAGTGGAAGCTACCTATACTGCTGTTTGCGGATGATACAGTTCTGATGAGTGATAATGAATGGGAGTTGCAGGGTCTGGTAAATGAGTTTGGAACAGTGTGCAAAAAACGGAATTTGAAGGTAAATACGGGGAAGAGCAAGGTTATGGTCTTCGAAAGGGGTGAAGTCACAGAGTGTGAGGTGAAGCTGAACGGTCAGGCTATGGAGATCGTCAACTCTTTTAAGTATCTGGGCAGTGTGTTGAGTAAAGATGGGACTATGGATGAAGAGGAGAGGGTACAACAGGGGAAGAGGGTTGTAGGAACGCTAAAAGCAGTAACAAGAAATAGGGTGGTCAGTATGGAAGTGAAGAAGTCCTTGCATGACAGTGTGGTAATCCCGACACTGACTTACGGAAGCGAAGCATGGACGTTGGTTGAGAGACTCAGACCAAGAGTGAGAGCAGTGGAAATGAATTACTTAAGGAGTGCGTGCGGAGTTACATGGAGGGATAGACAGACTAATGAGGAAGTAAGAAGGAGGTGTGATGTGGAGGTAGATGTGCTGGAAAGTGTGAAAAGGAACAACTTGAGATGGTTCGGCCATATGGAACATATGGAAAGCGAGAGAATGACTAAGAGGGTGTACGAGAGCGAGGTGGAGGGACAGAGGGGGAGAGGTAGACTGAATTTGAGGTGGAAGGATGGAGTGAGGAAGTACATGAACGAAGGCGGTGCTGGTTGGGGGGAGGGGCGTCGACTGACTGGGGACAGAGGTGCATGGGGGCGGTTCGTTCGTGGCCACACCTTCGGGGATCACGGCGTCAGGCAATAGATAGATAGATAGATCACACGAGAGCTTTTATAGTCAACATTTGATTATCAACATTGTTATGGCAACATTTCTGGAATATTTTGCCCTCGTATCGGAAACTAGACTGGTGCTAGATGAATTTAGGTAACCGTATTATATTAAATGTTGACCTCATAAGCTGTCAGACCAGTGTTAAAGATAATTGTTGAGTGAAAAAGCGCTCGTGTGATACCTGCTTAAATCATTACTAATTGGCCTTCTTTCATTTTTTTATACCGAAAGGTGTGGCAAATTTAATAGAAGGGAATAGGAAAATAAGGGGAAAATAAGGAAAAGATTGGGAATATTAAGGGAATTATAAGGGAAAAGGAAAATTATAAGAGGGGAAGGTCTATACTCTGTTTCTGTTCAGCTGACGGTAAATTGAATCCCTTAGCAACTGATTTCTCGATAACTAACGGAAACCTAAGCAGCTACTGTGTCTCTGCATCATATTATAGACCAAGTGAAAATAATTAGCCCCATATTTCGCTACACAATCTTTCAAATGATGGAGAAATCATGATAGGAACTTTGCAATTTACCGTCAGTGGAAAAGAAACAGAGGCTGAAATATGCATAGTGTGGTAGAGTTATATTATTTCCACAATCAGAGAGTTTTTAAAGAATTCGTGGAATGTATTATATTGTTTTTATTTTTATCTGTGACATAATGTGACATAAGTAAATTATTGTTTTGTTTTTAGTTTTCTTTTGGGAGATTACACACCTATTACTTCCCCTAGTATTGCTTCCTTGCTACCTCTTCCTGTTACTCACCCTATTGTTTACTCCCCCTCCCCTCCCCTTCCCCTGGCACTCCTCCCCTGCTACCTCCCCCCCCCCCCTCTCCCCCCCCCCCCCCCCCCACACACACACACATGCTCTCTCTCTCTCTCTCCTCCCTCCTTGTTAGGCAGCGGACGTGAGATCATTATAGTACTGGGGGGCGAGGCTCCCTTTGGACTCTTTACTGCGGTGCCAACCCAGGAGAGAGAGAAAGAGTAAGAGAGAGAGAGTGTGTGAGTGAGAATGAAAGTGAGTGAGAGAGAGAGAGGCATAGTTATTTCCTATTTATATGTATTCATATTATTTAAGTCCGTCATACGCAGCGACTTACACAGTCATGCACGGATACATACATAGTAGTATACAGTCATACATGGACGATACATACATAGTAGTATACACAGTCATACACGGATATATACATAGTAGTATAAAGTCATACATGGACGATACATACATAGTAGTATACACAGTCATACACGGATACATACATAGTAGTATACACAGTCATACACGGATACATACATAGTAGTATACAGTCATACATGGACGATACATACATAGTAGTATACACAGTCATACACGGATACATACATAGTAGTATACACAGTCATACACGGATACATACATAGTAGTATACAGTCA
This sequence comes from Paralithodes platypus, assembly GCA_032716605.1. Taxonomy (NCBI): domain Eukaryota; kingdom Metazoa; phylum Arthropoda; class Malacostraca; order Decapoda; family Lithodidae; genus Paralithodes; species Paralithodes platypus. Next base: position 7,521,207 of record CM064551.1, read on the forward strand.
TACATGGACGATACATACATAGTAGTATACACAGTCATACACGGATACATACATAGTAGTATACAGTCATACATGGACGATACATACATAGTAGTATACACAGTCATACACGGATACATACATAGTAGTATACACAGTCATACACGGATACATACATAGTAGTATACAGTCATACATGGACGATACATACATAGTAGTATACACAGTCATACACGGATACATACATAGTAGTATACACAGTCATACACGGATACATACATAGTAGTATACAGTCATACATGGACGATACATACATAGTAGTATACACAGTCATACACGGATACATACATAGTAGTATACACAGTCATACACGGATACATACATAGTAGTATACAGTCATACATGGACGATACATACATAGTAGTATACACAGTCATACACGGATACATACATAGTAGTATACACAGTCATACACGGATACATACATAGTAGTATACAGTCATACATGGACGATACATACATAGTAGTATACACAGTCATACACGGATACATACATAGTAGTATACACAGTCATACACGGATACATACATAGTAGTATACAGTCATACATGGACGATACATACATAGTAGTATACACAGTCATACACGGATACATACATAGTAGTATACAGTCATACATGGACGATACATACATAGTAGTATACACAGTCATACACGGATACATACATAGTAGTATACACAGTCATACACGGATACATACATAGTAGTATACAGTCATACATGGACGATACATACATAGTAGTATACACAGTCATACACGGATACATACATAGTATACACAGTCATACACGGATACATACATAGTAGTATACAGTCATACATGGACGATACATACATAGTAGTATACACAGTCATACACGGATACATACATAGTAGTATACAGTCATACATGGACGATACATACATAGTAGTATACACAGTCATACACGGATACATACATAGTAGTATACACAGTCATACACGGATACATACATAGTAGTATACAGTCATACATGGACGATACATACATAGTAGTATACACAGTCATACACGGATACATACATAGTAGTATACAGTCATACATGGACGATACATACATAGTAGTATACACAGTCATACACGGATACATACATAGTAGTATACACAGTCATACACGGATACATACATAGTAGTATACAGTCATACATGGACGATACATACATAGTAGTATACACAGTCATACACGGATACATACATAGTAGTATACACAGTCATACACGGATACATACATAGTAGTATACACAGTCATACACGGATACATACATAGTAGTATACACAGTCATACACGGATACATACATAGTAGTATACACAGTCATACACGGATACATACATAGTAGTATACAGTCATACACGGATACATACATAGTAGTATACAGTCATACACGGATACATACATAGTTTGTATTTTACACTAGCATAATTTTTTTTTTTTTTTTAATGTTAAGTATATTATACTCACACATTGTAAACTGAGCTTACCATTTTCATATCTGTACATCTCATGTTCATCCACTAAATTGTAAAATGTGTATTTTTAGCACATGAGGCTGCCATTCTTCAATAAACCGTTTATTATTATTATTATTACAGTAGTATACTGTACAGTCATACACGGATACATACATAGAAGTATACAGTCATACACGGATACATACATAGTAGTATACACAGTCATACTTTAACCCAATAACACTAACCCTTCTTCTTATACTGTCGATCTTTTCTCTCCTTTGGGCTCCTCCGACCATAAACTTATCTCTGTCAACTGTCCTATCTCTCCAGTACGGCCACCCGATCCTCCTAGCCGGCGGCGCTTGTGGCACTTTGGTGCTGCCGACTGGGAGGCTCTCCGGCAGAACTTCTTTGATTTCCCATGGAATGATTTCTGCTTCCGTGGCCGGGGACCCTCGAAGAGTGCTGAACGCATTACCGAGGTAATCCTATCGGGCATGGAAGCATACATTCCATTCTCTTTCAGACTAATGTTAAAAAATCTTGGTTTACTCACGCCTGTTCTACTGCTGTCCGCAATAAGGAGGAAGCATTCAAACGGTACTGAAGCCTTAAAACTCAAGACTCTCATTCTTCCTATGTTTTTGCCCGGAATCAAGCCAAATCTGTTCTTCGACTTGCCAAACACTCTTTCATCAATAATAGATGCACTGAACTATCCAACTCTAGCTCTTCTCAAGCTTTCTGGCATCTAGTCAAAAACCTCTCCAACAATTTCTCTTCCTCGTCTTTCCCTCCCCTTTCCCACTCTGATGGCACAACCATCACTTCTTCCTCTGACAAAGCTAAACTCTTCGCTCAAACTTTTGCTAGAAAGTCCACCTTGGATGATTCCGGTGCTATTCCTCCCTCTCCACCCTACTCTCTCTTACTTATGCCTAATATCCTAATCTCTTCTAAAGATGTACTTTCTACCCTCTCTGGGCTTAATACTAATAAGGCGTACGGTCGGGACGGTGTTCCTCCTGTTGTTCTCAAAAACAGTACTTCTGTGCTGACTCCCTGCCTAGGCAAAATCTTTCGTCTCTGTCTATCCTCTAACGTATCTTCATGCTGGAAGCTTCCTCACATTCAACCTGTTCCAAAGAAGGGTGACCGCTCTCAACCCTCCAACTATCGTCCAATTGCTCTCATCTCTTGTCTTTCTAAAGTTTTTGAAACTATTCTTGCTTCCAAATTTCTTAAGCATTTCTCTTCTCATAATCTGCTCTCAGATCGCCAGTATGGCTTCCTTAAGGGTCGCTCTACTGGTGATCTTCTTTCATATCTTACTAACTCTTGGTCATCCTCCTTTCAGGACCTCGGTGAGACTTTTTCTATTGCACTAGACATATCGAAAGCCTTCGATAGAGTCTGGCACAAATCTTTAATTTCAAAACTACCCTCCTTCGGTTTCTATCCCTCCATCTGTGCCTTTGTCTCTAATTTCCTTTCCGGCCGTTCCATAGCCGCGGTTGTGGACGGCATCGTTCACTTCCTCACCCTATAAACTCCGGTGTTCCTAAGGGCTCTCTCCTATTTCCTATTCTCTTTCTAATTTTCATAAATGATCTCCTCAACTGTACCTCAATTCCCATCCATTCATACGCAGACGACTCAACCTTACACTACTCCATTAGTTTTTCAGAACGCCCCAGCCGGCAATCCCTCAATGACAAACGTAATGAAGCCATAGAACTCTTAAATTCTGATATAAATATTATCTCCAATTGGGGCAGAGAAAACCTTGTTACCTTTAATGCTTCCAAAACCCAATTTCTCCATCTATCTACCCATAAGGAACTCCCAGCGGACTATCCCTTATTCTTCAACAATACAAAAATCAATCCTTCATCTTCTCTCAATGTTCTTGGTGTCTCTTTTTCTTCTGCTCTCAGTTGGAAGGACCATATTACCAGTCTTGCTAAGGCAGCCTCCCAGAAACTGGGTGTGCTCAACCGCCTCAGGGGGTTCTTTTCCCCTGCACAGCTTCTTGCTCTGTACATGGGCATAGTGTGTCCTTGTATTGAGTATTGTTCACATGTGTGGGGAGGTTCCTCTCACACCGCTCTCCTAGACAAAGTTGAAAGGAAGGCCTTTCGTATTATTAACTCCTGTCCACTCACCAACTCTCTGCAATCTCTCTCTCTCTCTGCCGCAATGTTGCATCTCTCTCGCTATTCTATCTCTACTATAATAATCAGTGTTCCTCAGAGCTTTCCCAGTGTATACCACCTCCTTTACGTAGGGCACGTGGTACCCGTCTTGCAACCAATCCCACCCCTTCTCTGTGCAACTCTCCAACCCGAGAGTGAAACGTTGCTCTGGAACTCTCTCCCATAATCAGTCTTTCCCTCTTCCTATGACTTAAATTGTTTCAAACTCCGTGTGTCCAGGCATTTTGGCTCGAACGTCCCTTGATTTTGGCCCTGTCACTCTTTCAACTATGGGGGAGGCACTCGCTATAGGCAGTTCTGCCTTTTGCCTCCCTCAATCACATAAAAAAAACATGGTGCCATACATAATAGTATACAGTCATACACGGATACATACATAGTAGTATACAGTCATACACGGATACATACATAGTAGTATACAGTCATACACGGATACATACATGAATACATTTATGAATGGAGGATGCCTTTAGGCACATGGACCTTTTTGTTTTATCTGTGTTCTTCCTTCCTCCGTTCATTGTCTCTTTAAAAAAAAGAAAAAGAAAAAAAGAAAAGTATACTCAGTCATACATGGATACATACATAGTATACATTCATACACAGATACATACATAGTGGTATACACATTCATACACGGATACATACATAGTAGTATACACAGTCATACACGGATACATACATAGTAGTATACACAGTCATACACGGATACATACATAGTAGTATACACAGTCATACACGGAGACAATACTAGAGGCAAGAAATGAACACAAAAAGGATAAAACAAAGACTAAAAAATGGTAAAATATAAATACGATGTAGGAATATGATGAAGTGTGAATATGAATACGATAAAAGTATTAAGCTTAAGCACAATACACACACATTATATACTTGTATGAACTTTGTTGACATTTAAATTATTACACCGAGAAAAATATAACACTTTCTAGTAGTTTGACCTTTGAACATATGACAACAGTGTTAACCTTTTAAGTACCAGCGACGTGTGGTATATTTTATTCTAGCTATATTTAGACGATATTATACAGCTTAGGAAGGATCTGTGGTAGTTGAAGGGATTGGTTGAGACAGTTTGAAGCCTTGTTATTGCTAGAGGTCTCTCCTAAGCTGAATAAAATCGTCTATTAGTGTTGAGAAAACGATGAATAGGCCGTCCCTGGTATTGTATGGGTTAAAAGACTAGCGTGCAGGCATTATGTCAATATATAAAACACAAATTCCTTAACCCCTGCTGTACCGGCGACGTCTTTTTGCCTTTATCTGGTTACTATCAAATTATTGTATTCAGTTTAAAATGTGCCTGCAGCAATTAACAGTCTTTCAACTATCATCTTTAACCTTTTTTACTACCACAGATCCTTCTTAAGGGGTGAAGGGCCGTTTTTCAGGTCCCCCTTCTCCCTCATGTTTAGCCCTATCAGTTTTCAGATTTTTAGGCGTGTGGTCTATTAGTTTGGAGAAGACCTTTCATCCCATTTTTATATAAATATCAAGACCTTTCGTGCCATTTAGGAGTCGATTTGTTTCTTGGCGAGCGACAGCGAGCCTGTAGTCTTAAGAGAAACTGGCCTTCGTCCGGGACATTTTCTATCGAAAAATGTACAGATTTATCTTGAAGGGGGGTCTAGGGAGTAATATTTTAAGCTTGATGGAAGTCTAGTGAGGAAACTAAAAATAAATTAATATATGAATAAATAGACCCACCCAAAAATCGTCACCATATAGCTATAGTATAACCTAATAAACGTCGCCAGTGCAGAGGTGGTGAATGAAACAGGGGGCACACGAGAGTAATACTTTACCAGGATTATCAATATGCATGCCACATTAATAACATCTAACTATTATAAACGGAAATTAAACTTAGTACTGTATCTTAGGCTTTGCTAAATTAACGGAACTGAAACTTAGTACTGTATCTTAGGCTTTGCTAAATTAACGGAAATGAAACTTAGTACTGTATCTTAGGCTTTTCTAAATTAACGGAAATAAAACTTAGTACTGTATCTTAGGCTTTGCTAAATTAACGAAAATGAAACTTAGTACTGTATCTTAGGCTTTGCTAAATTAACGGAAATGAAACTTAGTACTGTATCTTAGACTTTGCTAAATTAACGGAAATGAAACTTAGTACTGTATCTTAGGCTTTGCTAAATTAACGGAACTGAAACTTAGTACTGGATCTTAGGCTTTGCTAAATTAACGGAAATGAAACTTAGTACTGTATCTTAGGCTTTGCTAAATTAACGGAAATAAAACTTAGTACTGTATCTTAGGCTTTGCTAAATTAACGAAAATGAAACTTAGTACTGTATCTTAGGCTTTGCTAAATTAACGGAAATGAAACTTAGTACTGTATCTTAGACTTTGCTAAATTAACGGAAATGAAACTTAGTACTGTATCTTAGGCTTTGATAAATTAACGGAAATGAAACTTAGTATCTAAGTCTTTGCTAAATTAACGGAAAAGAAACTTAGTATCTTTCTTAGGCTTTGCTAAATTAACGGAAATGAAACTTAGTATCTAAGGCTTTGCTAAATTAACGGAAAAGAAACTTAGTATCTTTCTTAGGCTTTGCTAAATTAACGGAAATAACACTTAATATCTTAGTCTTTGCTAAATTATACTCGGGCATTATTTATTGGTAAAACCTTGTGTAGAATAAAATAGATGCTGTAATATGTCACACAATTTTCCAATATATCATTATTGTACTGTCGAATCCAGCCCAGCTTTCCGGAAACTTTGAAGTAACCCGAACAAAACTGGCAAATTTCACTCAAATTGTCTAATACCGTGCATGTAACGTTTGTCCCTGTTTACGTAACAAGAGAACGACAATGATGATATAATAGATATTTTGTTCAGAGAAAGAGAGAGAAAGTTAGTGTGAGAGAGAGGTGTGTGTGTGGGGGGGGGGGGGGGGAATCATCTAAAGCACTCAATACTGAAAGTAGTTTTATGTGTGTGTGGTATAGAGGTATCATATAACGGGAGAGGAGTGTGTTTCTTGGCCCTCCTGTAATGGCATCATACTGGCGATCCAAACCTCACTCTCTATATTTACCTTCTTTCGATTTGTTTGCGTTTCAATCACTTTTATATACATTCACACACCTTCTTTTTGGTCAGCTCTATTTTGTTTATTTTTTAATGATTTCACTCCCAACACCAAACACTTCCCAACGAAATTAACACCTTCCGTACCGGCGACGTTTTTTATATTATTTCTAGCTACATTTAGACAATTGTTTGGCAGTTTAAGAAGGATCTGAGGTGGTAAAAAGGGTTAAGTGAGACAGTTTAAAGCTTGTTATTTGCTGGAGGCTCTTTTTAAGCTGCATAAAGTTGTCTAAGTATAGCTAAAATGTAATTAAAAAGTCGTTGCCGGTACAGAAGGGGTTAAGGAGTTGCTACATTATGTGTTATATATTGAATACACAATAATTATACAGTGTAGGCAGAGTGTTAAGGGGAGATGGGCCTTTTTCTGGACTCCTTTCTCCCTCGTGTTTAGCCCCATCAGTTTTCATATTTTAAGATGTTTGCCCCATTAGTTTGTTGATTTTAAGACCCGTCACCCCATTTATTCGTCAATATTAAGGCCTTTCGTGCTATTTAGGTGTCGATTTGTTTTTCCTAGCGAATGATAGTGAGCATGTAATTTTGGAAGCACCGGCCAAAGGGCCGGTACATTTTTTCTACCGAAAAATTTACAAATTAATCTAGAAGGGGGATCTAATGGATGTTTTGTTTAAGTTTGATGGAGGTCTAGGGAGGAAACTAGAAAAATTATTAATAAATTGTAAACCAAATCAACCAAAAAGTGAACCATGATGTCATGTGAGCAGTTTTTGAGGCGGATTATTTCAAGAGTTGAGTATTCCGAAACATTGTACATTTCAAGAGTTGAGTATTCCGAAACATTGTACATTTCAAGAGTTGAGTATTCCGAAACATTGTACATTTCAAGAGTTGAGTATTCCGAAACATTGTACATTTCAAGAGTTGAGTATTCCGAAACATTGTACATTTCAAGAGTTGAGTATTCCGAAACATTGTACATTTCAAGAGTTGAGTATTCCGAAACATTGTACATTTCAAGAGTTGAGTATTCCGAAACATTGTACATTTCAAGAGTTGAGTATTCCGAAACATTGTACATTTCAAGAGTTGAGTATTCCGAAACATTGTACATTTCAAGAGTTGAGTATTCCGAAACAATGTACACATTGTACATTTCAAGAGTTGAGTATTCCGAAACATTGTACATTTCAAGAGTTGAGTATTCCGAAACATTGTACATTTTCCCATGAATCTATGAATGTAACCTTAGTTGCATGTTGCAGGATTATGCAATACCAGGAGATAAACCTTATCAGTACGGATAACCTCCCTTTAACTGTATTCTGGCTAATGTTAGACTATTTTGTTTAGCTTAGGAAGAACCTATGGCAATTTTAAGGCTTCAGACTATCTCCAATAATCTTCTTAACCCCTTCTTTTTAGTTTTAGTTTTTTTAAAGCCATATTTAGACGATTTTGTGCAGTTAAAGAAGGGTCTGCGGTAGTAAAAAAGGGTTAAGTGAGATAATTTGAAGCTTTTTAATTACTGGTTACCCATTTTTAAACTTAAGAAAATCGTCTAACAGTTTCCAGAATAGAATGCAAAGGATGTCGCCGGTACAGAAGGGGTTAACTACCACAGATCCTTACTAACCTGCATAAAAAAAATATAAATCTGACTAGAAATACGAAAAAAAATATAATACCTGCACTGCAAGGGTTAATGATGGTCAGCTCTCTCTCTCTCTCCCTCTTTCCCTCCCTCCCTCCCTCCCTCCCTCTCGGTCTGGTGGTAAAAATGTCTTTGTTTCCCTTTTTATTAATCCAAACCGGGCCTCGTCCTCCATATTTTACGGTACCGACTCTCCGTATTGCCGGGAACCCGAAACCTTCACATTTATTATTGCACCAAGTTGGGGCAGTTTGAAATAAAGGGGGAGATGGTTCACTCTTTGGTCCATATTTTTCATGTATTTATAATTGTTCATGTAATTTTGTTAGTGTTCATGTATTTATTAGTGTTCATTTATTTATTAGTTTTCATGTAATTATTATCTTGTATGTATTTATTATTTCTCTAGTTTCCTCCCTAGACCTCTATCAAACTTTAAAAAACATCCATTAGATCCCCCTTCTACATTAATTTGTACATTTTTCGGTAGACAAAATTCCGGGCCGGTTCTTCCAAAATTACAGGCTCACTATCGTTCGCCCAGGAAAAACATCGACACCTAATTAGCAGGAAAGGTCTTAATATTGAGAAAGAAATGGGGCGAAAGGTGTTAAAATCGCCAAACTAATGGGTATAAGACGTTCCGTCTTATAATCTCAAAACAAATGGGGCTTAACACGAGGGAGAAGGGGGGGGGGGCAGAAAATCCGGCCCATTTCCTCTTAACCCCTTGAGGATCATGACGCGTTGTGACCGCATATTCTGGCTATCAGTAGACGATTTTATACAGCTTAGGAACGATCTGTGGGCATGACAAGGGTATCGACTATCCCCTTTAACCCCCTGACTATGCCCTTCCTAATCTGAAAATAGTCGTCTAATAATAGCCAGAAAACATAAATGAAACGCGTATTGGATCTTGAAAGGGGTAAGGGCAGCATCGGAAATATTGTACAGTTGGGGAACTAAACAACGAGGCAGAGGTTTATGGTGGTACCTGGCAACACGTGTTAGTAAACAGTGTAGTAAAACATTCTTTATGAATGAACTAGAGGTGTTGCCTGCCTTATGTAAGGAGAAAGTTGATTGGTTGGCAAGTTGTCAGTTGTCTTGTGAAAAGTGTCTATAGCTCTTAAGTTCGTAACATTACATACCAAATGTGCCTTCTTATTACAATAATATATTGTGCAGATTTATGTGCTACTGTTGATACGAATACACATATTATTTAACACCTATGAATAACTTGATGTAATTAAAGGACACAAGCTATGTGGGTAGCACGGCTTCTACAGGGTGAGGGAAGATCATAGCAACTGCACGGAAATGGTAGATATACAATTGCAGACATTGCATATATGTTGTATACTATTATATTTACAGTTAATAAAATGCCGATATATTCTGATAGTGTAGAAAGTAGATTTTGTGTTAAATGTAAATTATGACAACCTTTTGGAGAATTCATAAAGGATCGGTTTGTGCAACTGCAGAATGCGTCCGAAACTAACTGGAATTAAGCCCGCCCCCCCCCCTTCTCTCTCTCTCTCTCTCTCGCTCTCTCTCTCTCTCTCTCTCTCTCTCTCTCTCTCTCTCTCTCTCTCTCTCTCTCTCTCTCTCTCTCTCTCTCTCTCTCTCTCTCTCTCTCTCTCTCTCACACACACACACACACACACACACACACACAAACACAAACAAACAACCAACACCCAGGCCTAGGACATCTGGGTACAGGAGTGTTATTTAATTCTCATATCAAACAGGTTCCACCTCAAGTTTGATCCCAAGCATATTATACAGTAGAGACCACATACTTGCATTAATAACCTGTCGGCTTACTAAGCCGTTTTTTATAATCTGTCTTCACACATATTTCTTAATATTTGCTTGCGAGAAGAATTATATGACACACCTCTACCCAAATGCCCTCAGCCTAAGTTAAAACAAATATGCTTTAAGGGATGCTTAGGTTTTGAAGGGTGGTGGTGCAGCAAATATAAACCAAACCTAGGGCAAACACTCCCATTGGTCCAGGTTCGATACCAAACATCAATAGAACACAGAGTTCCTTTATCAACCTGTCGGTTTATATACACTTCGGCCCAAGTTGAATCGCAGGCATATACTGTAGAGAACACATTACATAAGCCTAATGTTACTGTATTAACCTGTCGGGTTTCCAAGCCATTGATCACATCTTATCCTTGCACTAAGTCATCACAAATGTATTAATGTTTAATAATCCATAAGCTTCGAATAATAATAACTTAATATAGTGCCCTGGATCCATTGATGTATTAGAAATCGTCATTTGCCAAGGAAATTACCTAGAACACAATACAATACATAACTAACAACGTTGGCTTGTGTTCTATGATCAAAAGAAAAACGGATATATACAGGTTTTAAAGCAGTCTATTACAGGCAGGCGGGTTCGTTTTTTGTATGTAATTTCGTCAGAATTCCATTTACATATTACCAAATATGCCCCATGACCGAAAGACAACTTATTAGATAAAAACATATTTCTGTAAAGTAGCTATATTTCTCCCGAATCGGACAATGAATGGTTCACCAAGTGTCAACATCATAATACACACATTAGTTTCACAGTCGCTATACTGTATAATATATGTTACTTATCCAGGATATTATGTGTGTCACAGGTGTAACGTGCGCCATTCGCACGCCGGAGGACCTGGGATTAGTCCTCTCCGTATACAAAGTATATTTCAACACCCATGGCCTCCCAACCCCAGTCTGCAATGGCGGACATCAGAGGTGTCTTAGACCTATTTTGTATATAAATGTTAGGACCTCATCATCATGACCGATCTCATCACATTGGTCACATACTATTTCCACAACCGCAGCCACTCCAACAATACATTGAATACCACAGGAGCTAGTGATTATGTTACATAATAGCAACAGCGGAGAACCTACTATATCATATCTTTCATCTCCAACTTTTCTTCATATCTTCTAATTCTTCAGCTCTAGATCTCTAGTATCCCCTTACCCTCACCAATCGTTCACATTCCCACCCAACCTCTAACTATTTAATATCTAGAAAGGACCTGAAGCTAATTATGTCAGATTATATAGATAAAACTATGGCTTATTGTCTTTATATCAAGGCTAGTGTAAAGCCAATTATAGACTACTGATTTTACTGAATTTAAAGCAACTGGCAACTGTTATCTAATGTCATACCATATTCCACTCTATTGATGGTAATATAAAGCCGACATTCCTGTTTCCCCTGGCAAACTACTCACTTCCATCCCCCCACCCCACCCCCTCCTCTCCCCACTGCATATTTAGAGACGAGTTTAGCCTCTATTGCTCTATGACACTAGGTTGAGATCTGAATGTTTCTTTATAAAGACCCCTTTAACGTCAGCTTCTCCACTGCAGCACAATGCACAAACATAGCTCTTCAGGGCTGCCAATAAGATTCCGGTAACAATAATGACCTAAACTATTCAGTCATAATACCAATACGATGATTTCTGATTAACTTGCCCTAAACATAAGGGCTAATAATAAATATTAGGAAACTTGAAAATACTAAAAACAAAAATTACAAAACTATACAAGAAATTCATTTATGTTGGTATGCCTGGAGATCCAAGCAAACTGGATACATAGCCTTCTTCAGAGAGAGAGAGAGAGAGAGAGTTTACAAATAGTTAAGCACTGGATTATAATATTGTGATGCATGCTGTATCCGTATTGAAATTATATATTGTATTGCCAAATCAATAAATAAGCCTATGTTGTCCACTTGTCATTTACCATAGCATAGACATTTGACCTTTTTCCATACATCACTTATACGAAGTTGAGATACCGAGCTGAAACTGACATGTTAATATTGTAGGTATGCCCAACGGAAGGTTGTATGCTACCTTTTGAGGCAAAACTATTAAAGGTATATTACCATAAGAGGCTCGCACTAAGTTTCCAAGGTGTTAGTAGCTCGTTACCATCTCCAGCTCAGGATGATATGGAACGGTTTACACAAAGGGGTGTGGCAAGTGGGTAATGGAAAATATGTTTCCCGACAAAGGTCTTCACACTAGGCCAACACACGTGGTTGAAATATAAAACGAAGGTGGCAAAGTGGCTCATTGAGGTAATTAAAAAACATTGTTGTGAAATTACTTAACCTCTCAAAGCATATTTGTGTAATCAGATCGGTCAAGCTGATAAGGTGCAAGCATTTACATGCAACATTAGCATACGGCACCTACGATGTCCACCATTGCAGACAGGAGCTAGGAGGCCATGGATGTGACCATAATCCTTTTACACAGCAGGGATCGATCCCGGGTCCTCCCGCTTGCGAATCATATAAGCTACCCCTACGACACGCAGGCTTATATGTTGAGTAAGTAACATATAATCGGCTGAGAACCTAATGTGTGTACGGTATAATTATGATGCTGTTACGTGGTGAACCATTCCTAGTTTGATTCGGAAATAAAAATAAAGAGACTTTGCAGAAATGGTTTTGCTATGGCATTACTGTGTATAAGCCTCCCCTGAAGCTAATTATTTGTATGTTTAGCTTAGGCCGAGGGCATTTGGATACAGGTGTGTCATTTAATTTTTCTCACAAGCATATAATCAGAACACTGTGTGCAGACATACTATAAGCAACGGCTTAATAAGCCGATAGGTTATGTATAAAAAGGTATGTCCTCTCTACTGTATATGTTTGGGATTTAACTTGACATGGAACTTGCTAGTTAGAAGAACTAAATACAATCCTTTACCCAGTTGCCCTCGGCCTAAGTGCATCATAAGGGATGCTTAGGTTTTTTAAAGGTAGTGGTGTAGCAGTAGAAATTAGGCCCTAAACATTGGCTCAAGCTCGATTATTAGGCTATATAAGTAAAACATCAATTTGTGTTCGTGTGTAGTTTACTAATAGAAAAATAATTGACTAGTGGAATTATGAAAATAATATATTTGTGCTTGCTCAATCAGTAAGTAAGAGCATAAGATTGTCTGTACAACCTAACAAAACGTAATTCAACTTACTGTATATACAGTACTTTACTGTATATAGAATATAGTGCATACTATTTTAAATCACAGTATTAAATGTGGTATGTTATGGAAGTAATTTTAGTTATGTGTTTGAATCCATTCAGACATATAACACCTGTTCCATTATATTCTTACTACCTCAATATAATTCTATATTGATTTGAAAGATCCTTGAGGAATCAAAGGGTTAACAAACTGACTCACTGGTATTAATCTTGCGACTACAAGAAACCTGTGCTAAAGGTGAATCAGCCTGTATGGATATGACTGAAAAAAATAATATATATATAAGGCGTCATTCAATTGAAGGGGTTAATAAACAGTGTTTCAAGTGTCACCCTTACCATTATCGGTCATCATGCTTATCAATCTAGACTCCATACCTCAACCATGACTAAGCTTACGGGCACATTGTGGAGGGTGGCAAATCCATAATTATTGAGGATACCACATTTATATATTTATTTTTATCATACTGCTATATGAGACATGGAGAGAGAGAGAGGGGGGGGGGGGTGACCTGATAAATTTGAGTGTGTGTTAAAAGACTAGGGGTAAGAAAGAGTGTGTATGAATTAATAACTTTATAACGTGATCAACTTGAAATAGCAAATGAGTTGACATGCCTATTAGAGCTCTGTTGATTTAAATGCGGTAATCGCCAATCAGAGGCCTGCTAAACAAAAGGATAGGAGACTCTGTTGTCTCCGTCGCTAGCCGCAGATATATGATTATTACCGATGGGTATAATCTTCTGTATCTGGTGGTTGAGAGGGTGGACGACGTGAGGGGCGAAGGGAAAATTAAGCAGGGTTTGGAAGGGCTTGGGTGGCTTGGCCTGAGATACCAAGAATTTAATTGCGTGCAAGGCTTCTTGTTTAACAATATTAGTCCTACACCCAAATCCCCTGCATCATGAATTCGCAGACTGTATATTATATGCTTATGAAGACAAGTCACACTGTGCAAGTGAAGAGGAGCGGCAGGAACCTCGGTGTTGGTTGTTCAGTTTGTGTGTGTGTGAGAGAGAGAGAGAGAGGGGGGGGGGGTAATTTCAGTGTGTTTCGGACGCATTCTACAGTTGCACAAACCGATCCTTTATGGATTCTCCAAAAGGCTGTCATGTTTTACATTTAACACATAATTTACTTTTTACACTATCAGAATAAATCAGAATTTTATTAACTGTAAATATAATAGTACACACAAATATATGCAATGTCTGCAATTGTATATCTACCATTTCCGTGCAGTTGCTATGATCTTCTCTCACCCTGTAGAATCCTCGCTACCCACATAGCTTGTGTCCTTTAATTACATCAAGTTATTCATAGGTGTTAAATAATATGTGTATTCGTATCAACTGTATCACATAAATCTGCACAATGTAATAAGAAGGCACATTTGGTATGTAATGTTACGAACATAAGAGCTATAGACACTTTTCACAAGACAACTGACAACTTGCCAACCAATCAACTTTCTCCTTACATAAGGCAGGCAACACCTCTAGTTCATTCATAAAGAATGTTTTACTACACTGTTTACTAACACGTGTTGCCAGGTACCACCATAAGCCTCTGCCTCGTGTTTTAGTTCCCCAACTGTACATATCCGTGCCTCTCCTAATTTAGGGGAAGTGCTATTTAAACATACGAATTAACCCTCTGAGATTCGATTGCTCGTTTCTTCTCTGTGTTCTGAATATTATTAGATGGTTTTAATCGGATTAGGAAGGGTGTATTGAAGTCAAAGGGATAATTGAGATAGTCTTTACCCATTCAATTCCCACAGATCTTTCCTAAGCTGTAATAGACTGCTATAACGCGTGATATCCTCAAGGGGGGTAATATAACCTCAAATTGTCTCGGGATTAAGGAGAGATAGGCCGTTTTTCTGGACCTTCTTTTCCCTCATGTTTAGCCCCACTATTTTTTTTATATTTTAAGACGTTCGGCCCATTAATTTGGCGATTTTAACATCATTGGCCCTATTTCGTTGTCAATTTTAAGACCTATCGTGCCATTAAGGTGTCGATTTTTCCCTGGCGAGCGATAGCGAGCTTGATATTTTTTGAAGAACAGGCCGAATTTTTCTACCGAAAAATGTACAAATTTATCTTGAGGGGGAATCTAGGGGGTGTTTTTCCAAGTTTGAGGGAGGTCTAGCTAGGAAACTAAAAAATAAATCAATAAATGAATTAATAGACCAAAAAAACAGCCCCTAGCCCCTAAAGTCAGTCAGATGAGAAACAGTCATAACCACAAACAAAGGTGTAACACGTCGGATACATGAATATTATGCGGACCGACCATTCAGCATTGTGTATTGTTCTGGTGTCCTGGACTGGCTCGAAACACTGGACATTATTACAGTGGGGTTTGGGCTCCTACCGGTATTAGTAATTCACTGTGTCGGAAGCTTAGTCAGACACATTTTTGAAATGTGATGTTGGTATGGAATACTACATATCCATTATCCATTCCAATTTCACGATCCTCAAAGAGTGATAAACAGCTGTAGAACCTGTATCAGTATTATATACTGTAAACAGCTGTAGAACCTGTATCAGTATTATATACTGTAAACATGGAATTGTCCCATTGTGTGTGTGTGTGTTTTTTTTTTTGTTTTTTTTTTTTTTTTTTTAAGTTCTATAAGGATATGTTCAAACAACAATGTGAGCATGCATTGACGTGTAATATAGATTAGTACCGTATGGATAAGCTTGCACATATACCCTTATTAGGACACTTCATTGTGTATGAACTATATTTTTGGTTAGCAAATAATACCAGTATTGCAGCCGTAGAAGCATCTACTATATAAACTTTAGCTAACCTAGTCATAATATTTCAACACGATTCTTCTAAACCACTCTTCTCTTTTGTCTTAAGTGGAATAGGCAATTGGGTACTTAGTTGCACGATGGGTAGGTATAAGGTGGTAATGTCTTGGCAACATGAAGGAAATCACTGATTATATTGGATAGAACAAGCTGAACACGAGATCTTAATGTTTGGCGATAATGCAGAAGAGTGTGGGTTTTTATGGTGATTGGTATGTTACTGGAGAAGGATTGCGTGGAATGTGTAATTGGAACTGGAAGGTTGGGATATTAAGGACTATTATCACCTCCATCTACCTCGTGCAGTATGAGCAAAGGATATGTTGATGTGGAAATAACACTTGGAAGACAAAATAAGCTCTCCATCTAGTTTAACCCCTTCTGTACAGGCGACCTTTTTTATATTATTCTTGCTATATTTAAAGGATTTTGTGCAGTTTAAGACGTATCTGTGGCATTAAAAATGGAAAAGTGAGATATTCGAAATCTGTTAATTTCTAGAGGCCCTTTTGAAACTGAATAACATCGTCTAATAGCAGCTAGAATGAACATACAAAGACGTCGCCAATAAAGAAGGGATTAACCGTGCGAAAATTATCTTTGTATATAAATTGGAATGGGAGTCATATGGACAGCGGGATGTTCCAGACTGAGGTGAACTAATTGAACATAGTCTCCATTACCTCATTTCCATAATTAATCCACCTGGCCCTGGTCTCAATCTGACATGGTGCTCTCTCTCTCTCTCTCTCTCTCTCTCTCTCTCTCTCTCTCTCTCTCTCTCTCTCCAACAAAATAAGAATTAATAGAGAATTTGAATGTTGGTGATGAATTCAGTAACAGCGACCATCGTACGATAACTTTCACTTTAAACTTTACTAGTAACGAACCAAATAGTAGCATCGAAAAAGTCCCTAATTTCAAGAAAGCAAACTTTCATAAACTTAGAGCTATGTTTAAAGAAACTGACTGGAGCTTTTTAATTAACAATAACGACATAAATACATCTTGGAAGTTATTCGAAACCACTTACCTAAAAGCAGTGCAAGACTGCATACCATCGAAAATACGGCGTCCAGGCCATAATAATAAGCCCAAATGGTGGAATAAAGATATTTCAAACTGCCTGCTTGCTAAAAAATTTGCTAATGATAGATTAAAATCCTCACAAAATGACGAAGAACGGGTGAAATTTGTAGAGTTACGACGCAAAGCCAAAAAGTTAATTAAGCAAAGTAAAAAGACCCTAGAGTTACATATTGCGAATCAAAGTAAAACAAACCCGAAAGAATTCTATAGTTATATCAGAAAGAAAAAAGTAGTTACTTCAACTGTTGGACCGTTAGTCGATGAAAATGGAGAATACACCAAAGACGAAGTACAAATGAGTAATGCCCTCAATACCTTCTTTGCATCAGTTTTTACAACAGAAGACCTCAGTGATATCCGTACACCATCGCCGATTCAGATTGATAATTCAGATGTTCTAAGCAATATCACCGTTACAGAGAGAGAAGTATTGAATTGTTTAGATAAACTCAAGGTAAATAAAACGCCTGGACCTGATACAATCTCGCCTAGAGTTCTAAAGGAAGCTAAGGATGAGCTCTCCAAACCAGTGACATTACTATTCAATAAATCCTTGCAGTCTGGAACTATGCCTGATCAGTGGAAGATAGCCAACGTAACACCGATATTCAAAAAAGGCAGCAAATCCCTACCCCGTAACAATCGTCCAATTAGCTTAACCTCAGGTGTATGTAAAATGCTAGAAATGGTCATAAGAGACAGACTCGTAAATCGCTTAGAGGAAAATAACATACTTAAAGATACTCAACACGGCTTTCGTAAAAAACGTTCCTGTTTAACAAACCTCTTAGACTTCTTCCACGATATCCTCAACCTCTACGATGAGAGTAAAGCTGTAGATATTATATACCTTGATTTTCAAAAGGCCTTTGACAAAGTTCCCCACAAACGTTTACTGCTAAAACTAAAAGCGCATGGAATACATGGATGTTGAAATGGATAGAAAATTGGCTCAGCGACAGAAAGCAAAGAGTAGTCATAAACGGTAAGGCATCTAAATGGACCAATGTAAGTAGCGGGGTACTCCAGGGATCGGTACTAGGACCAATTCTCTTTCTAATTTACATCAACGACATAGATGAGGGTCTCACCTGTACAATCTCAAAATTTGCTGACGATACAAAAATTGCAAATAGCGTACTCTCAAAAGATCAAGTTGACGATATGCAACACAATCTAGATAAATTGTCACATTGGGCCCAAATTTGGCAAATGAGTTTCAATGCGGATAAATGTAAAGTACTATATATCGGATACCTAAATGAGAAAGCAAACTATTCGATGAATGGCACTCAGCTTAAGAATGTAAACAGAGAAACTGATCTGGGAGTAACAATATCGAGTAACCTAAAACCGAGTCAACAATGTTCAGAAGTTGTTAAGAAGGCAAACAAAATAATTGGCTTTATAGGCAGATCATTTCAGCATAAATCCAAAGACGTAATCCTAACCCTTTACAATTCCTTAGTCCGCCCTCTTCTGGAATACTGCGTTCAATGCTGGTGCCCTTATTACCAAAAAGACATAAACAAGCTAGAACGAGTTCAACGTAGAGTTACCAAAATGACACCTAGCCTAAAGAACAAACCATACGAAGAGCGTCTTAGAGAATTAAATCTATTTCCTTTAACCCAGCGCAGATTAAGAGGTGACTTAATTCAAGTGTTCAAAATCATCAAAGGCATTGACAATATGAACTGTAGTAAGTACTTCACTATCGACCAATCTAATTACACGCGGGGAAACGGTTGCAAAATTATTGGTAAATCTTTTAACTCACACGAATCTAAGAATTTCTTCTTCAATCGAGTTGTCAACTTGTGGAATGGGCTTCCCCGAGACGTTATAGACTGCAGCACCGTTGATTCATTTAAATTCCGCCTAGACAAATATCTCGCATCAAACCCGCGACTGACTGCGTTTGTAAATGAATAACTTTATTTTATCCTCCCCTCAGTTACTAACCCATATGTCCCCTACTAACTTCCTAGTCCTGCCACGTTAGTGGCAGGGCAGTAGTTCCCTTTCCAATGTTCCCTTACCCACTCTAAACCACTATTTGGACACTTGAACCTCAGTGTTTTGGAGGACAAGCAGCCTAGAAGGGTCACTAGATCTGTTGTTGCTTGATTTCCTTTGTACTTTGTACTCCCACTTTGTCGGGTTTTATAATCGTGTTCCCCTTTTACGTATTGACACGGATTTCGTTTCGTTAACCTTTCTCTCACTTTTTCATCTCCGTTTTATTCATTCTTCATAATTAATTATGTATCGATTGCAACTCTTTAATCCCAACACAATTTGCAAAACCATAATCATCAATGTAATTTCTATCTTACACAAAATGATCTTGAGTTTTCCTCGTGTGCAATGACTATTATATATCCCTGTTCCGTCCGTGTGTGTTCATCCCTTTCCTTTGCCCTCTTACATAAACAGTAACACCAAAAAGAGAGAGAGAGAGAGAGAGAGAGAGAGAGAGAGAGAGAGAGAGAGAGAAGATGTGTGTGTATATTCTGGTGACTTTGATTTTAACCCTCTCCGACATATGACGCGATTTTGAGCCTATTGGGGATACTTTAAAGTCTTTATTACCATCAGGGGTATTTAGAAACCTTTAGTTTAGTTACTTCAACCTCTGCAGTTGTCTTTGAGTTAGCTGTGAGCAGAACACTAATTTTGGAGAGATAATTATAAGAGTGAGAAAACTCAATTTCTTATTGCTAATCTGGCAACCTCTGTGTCATAAATGCGTGAAAGGGTTAAGTGTGTGTGTGTGTGTGTGTGTGTGTGTGTGTGTGTGTGAGAGAGGGAGAGAGAGAGATAGAGATAGATAAAAAGAGAATGTGCGTATGTGAGAGAGCGAGATATTGTGCGCGTGTGTGTGTGTGTTCAGGAGGAGACTTGTTTGCGTTCTGGTAACTGTGTGTCATGATATCCTTGTTCGAGTTTATACGTGTGTGTGTGTGTGTGTGTGTCAGGGTCGGAGAAGTCATGAGGAACGACCGTGACAGAACTAACCTGTCTGGGGTTTGTAGTATCACACTTCACCTCTTCCTTCTCTGTCCTGTCAAACACACACACACACACACACACACACACACACACATACACACACACACACACACACACACACACACACACACACACACACACACACACACACACATACCATAAACTATTGTGATGGCAAGAGAATTAATCTGTCCACCAATTCAGTTTGCGTTTATGAAATTGTGTTGTGAAAGCCAACCAGAGTTTCCCTGTTGGACGAAACTACATTCACGAACTGATACATACAAACTATACAAAATTAGAAAATAGTTATATAATTGTTTTCTCTATTATTTGCATGCATACCTGTAATACAAATAATGCAAAATTAGAAAGAGGTATTTATTTATTTGTCTATTATTTGCCTGTATATAGTATGTCTAAAAGTGTGATTGCTATGTTGCATAATACATATATATGCAATTGTATTTTTCTTTTTTTTTTCTTTTTTTTTGCCTGCATACATGTTACATATTATTTGTGCGCGGACTTTCGGTGTGAGTATCCTAGACTCGAAGCCTTGGAGTACCACATGTATTCATTACGTTCATTGATTTCATTAATTAGGATTATTTGTAAGTTTATTGATGGGATGGTGATAAATGTGAATATATTATGTCTAAAAGTATGATTGCTATGTTGCTCCCACTGAGCCCCAGCGACGCAGGGTTTGCGTCCACAATGTATGTAATGCTAAACCCCAGCGACTCATGGTTTGCGTCCTGGCCGGTCCGGTCCCAATTACTCCGGTCCTATGGCACCTAGAGGGCTCAGATTTGTATGAGAACTGTGTAAGTATCCCACGCACCCATGCCGATGGTTGAAAACTCTCAAAGTCCAACCGCGTACGCGTGAGCGCGCAACAACATGTTTTTTGGGGAAATTGCCTTCAATTTTTTACTCTTGTAAAATCCGTTTTCGGGGGCTCTGTAGGACCATTTTTTTAGCTTTTTGATCGGTTTTTCGTGGTTTTTCCTTCATTCCTAACCCATTCGCTATTGTTTCTGGAATAAAAAAAAAATCAGAATCAGCCGTCCTGGGTGGTACATTTATAAATATTTAGCTGGTACTCAGCGGGTTAAAATGGAACATATATTTTGTATTTATTTTTTCAAAGCAGCACAGATTTTGACCCAGGTGCATCTGATCGTTACTTTATTGCACTAATTGGGTAAGATTGTTCTTATTTTGTTTAAATGCTTACGCTTGCATTAGGTATGTGGGTGGTTTATTTCACGCTCATATTAAGCAGATTATAAATATATTTTATATATATATACTGTATACTGTATATATATATATATACAGGTATATATATATATATATATATATATATATATATATATATATATATATAAGAGAGAGAGAGTGAGTAAGAAAATTAATAACTCGTCCGCCTTGTTCGGCAGCCCATCTAGGGGAGACAACCTTAAATAGATCAGCAGTGTTTCAAATTTGCTCTTTATGGGTTCATTTTTTATTTATTTACAACAAAAATTATACCTCTAATTATTCATTAAATATATATGCAGCTCACTTGCCAACTTGAAATGATTGATTGGTTATTAAGAAAATAGGGTAGGTACAAGCATCAAACACCTAATCAGCCATAGTGGTTTGTGTGACTGTAAGACGGGTTAATCAATCACTGCTATCATTACCTCTACCAACCTCGTCTTTTGTCCTCATGCTATATCTCGAAGGGGAGACTAGGATGTGTTTTTTTTAAGCTTGATGGAGGTCTAGTAATGAAACTAATAAATATATAAATAAATACACCAACAAATTTACCCTACCCCACCTAATGTGAGCGGTGACTAACACCATCTGTTGGCCTCCATAACAACCTTGCTAGTTTCTCAACATACACACAGGGACAGATATTCGTGATCTCCTACCGAACGATACTCGTGGGACAGTTAACGTTAACTAATAAACCACATTGACTATCATTGAGGTCCAGCAATACATTTCAAAGCACACTGTGTTCATATCTCCATTCAATTGTTATATATTAATCATAAAGCAACCCGTTTTTAACCCTGTGTTTTAATTTTGCTTACTTTTAATAGTTAAAAGTTCACTGACGCTGTGTAAGTGACTTTGTGAATACCACACTATTATAATATACAAATGCACTACACATATTATATGGTGATGATGATGGCTTGAGTAAAGTAGCAGATTAGACATATATACCGTATACAGCTGACAATGAGTTATATTAGACATATATACCGTATACAGCTGACAATGAGTTATATTAGACATATATACCGTATACAGCTGACAATGAGTTATATTAGACATATATACCGTATACAGCTGACAATGAGTTATATTAGACATATATACCGTATACAGCTGACAATGAGTTATATTAGACATATATACCGTATACAGCTGACAATGAGTTATATTAGACATATATACCGTATACAGCTGACAATGAGTTATATTAGACATATATACCGTATACAGCTGACAATGAGTTATATTAGACATATATACCGTATACAGCTGACAATGAGTTATATTAACGCATTTACTGAATTAATAAAATGCATTTTTATGAAACCTAAGCTGTATATATTAACCCCTTCTGTACCAGTGCCGTCTGTCTAATGAAACCTAAGCTGTATATATTAACCCCTTCAGTACCAGTGCCGTCTGTCTAATTATATGCTAGCTATATTTAGACGATTTTATACAGTTTAAGAAGGATCTGTGGTAGTAAATAGGGTTAAGTGATAAAGTTCGAAGCCTGTTATGCGCTGGAGGCCCTTTTTGAAACTGAATACAATCGTCTAATAGTAGCCAGAAAAACAGTTATAAGGACGACACCGGTACTGAAGGGGTTAATCATGAGATCAACATCCCTACTTTTCCATAAGTAACTAATGATGTGTTTAATCGTGTTGGTCATTAGACAAATGTACTGTATAGGCGTACAGGATAGTGTTGCTGTCAGTGGATTAGTTAAAATAGGACTTCAGAGGCTATCAACACCTCTGAAAATATTATATAATGAATAAATATCCATAATGTTTAAATGAAATTAAATTAACCTTGCACTGTGTATGGTACCGTATAATTGGTGTACTTTATATATTTATTTATATACATTTGGTACACGGAGTGTGTAGATATTTAAGGGAAGGGTTTGTGAATGCCAACACTGGAATATTTACAGTAAGAGAGTGTGTGAACAACAAGAGAGAGAATACATTATTAGTATCTTGCTATATTAAACTATACAGTATATGTGTGAAAAATATGAAATTTTGAAAAGCCAGTCAGATATCTCCCCGTAGCCATTATATTAGTGGCGATGACGGGTCTGAAGTGGAGGAATTAGTGTGATTAACCCTTATTTAGCGGGCTAGGCGGTCTATTTGACCGTAGCGCCCAGCGTTTTTTTTTTTACCCTAAATAGGGTTGTTTACGTGATCATTTTCATGCCTAAATAAGACCCAGAGCGTAAAACAAGTATCTATCCCTGAAAGGGCGTAAAAAGAGCTTTCCAATGACACCCGAACCATCCTTGTACGACCACTGGTTCTCTTGCAACGATTGTGCAACACGAGTGCAAAAACCCTGTAATTAGGTAATTTCCCTACATAATTCCCTGTGTAGCGAGTGAGAAAGGAGGGGGGAAAGTAGAATACAGTTCAGTATGTCCACGGTGGTCGTGGGGAGCGGTCATAGTGTTGCTACGCTCCTCACACCGCTCAGCTCTCTCTCTCAGCAACATTACGTGGTGAAAATGGCGCTCGACATAAGTTGTGAACCGCCACATAGTCCAAATTTATTTCACACAACATAAGTTGCGCGCCAACAGTTAAGGGTTAAGAACATCTTTGGTTGGTCATTATTTCAAGTACGAGAGATAATTTACCAGATTCGTGACCATAGGAACCTTACTAAGAGATCGAAGATTGAGTGATATACAATTATATTATAGTGTAGTATAATTTAACAATGTAGCCTCTTCAACCTTTAAAAAGTTAATTGCAAAAAAAATATAATATTTTTATGTTCATACTAAGAAATATACTTCGTAGTTCATACAATGCTTTCTTTAGCTGTAACAAGTGGCCTCGTTTTTAAGGGGAGATGGGTTGTTTTTCTAGACCCTCTCCTCCCTTATGTTTAACCCATTATTTATTTATTTTTTATTTTAAGATGTTTGC
The DNA here is from genome assembly GCA_032716605.1 of Paralithodes platypus. Classification (NCBI taxonomy): domain Eukaryota; kingdom Metazoa; phylum Arthropoda; class Malacostraca; order Decapoda; family Lithodidae; genus Paralithodes; species Paralithodes platypus. The sequence continues at coordinate 7,545,941 of CM064551.1, forward strand.
CCCATTAGTTTGTCGATTTTTAGACCTTTCGCCCCATTCTTTGTCAATATTAAGACCTTTCGTGTTTTGTTTTTGTTTGGGTGTCGATTTTTTTCCTGGCGAACGATAGATTAGTGAGCCTGTAACTTTGGAAGAAAAATGCACAAATTTATCTACAAGGGGGATCTAATGGTTGTTTGTTTTTAAGTTTGATGGAAGTCTAGGGAGGAAACTAAATAAATAATGAATACATGAAAAAAATCGAGCAAAAAGTGAACCATGCCCCCTAAACCTACTGTGCCCCACACTGTGTAACAATATTATAATATATTTATTTCACTCCCAACACCAAACGCCACCCAATTAAATTAATGAAAGCATGTGATCCTACCGGGATTCGAACCTGGGTTACCACATACAGGTCTTAAACACTCTAACCATTACACCATGAAGATATTTTAGGATATACCAAAGAATAATAAAAACATTATAATTCTTTACACTTACGTAAATGTATTGTAACCCAAAGATAAACGCCAATTTTATTGTATTACGTGTACACAAACATATGGGTATCAGGAGAAGAACGACATTGTGAAAATATTAAAGAACAGGCAAGGTAGTGAGTGTATAAGATAAAATGTAAGTCATGCGAGAAGACCATAATTTGATATTGTTACCGCGCTTGTTAGTGTAAGATGAAAGTGTAAATATATAAGAGTGACTTGGGTGGGTCGTGCCTGGGTTATGGGGCCCCACCTCGTTATTTTGTTCTCTCTCTCTCTGTCTCTCCCTCTGGGTTGTATTCATTCGGCCCCATGCAGCCTACTGTTTTAAGACGTTTATCCCCATCCAGGTGTCGATGTTTTCCTGGCGAGCGGGAGCGAGCCAGTACATATTTTGTATTAATATTTTTGACAGCAAGCTAAATTTGTACATTTTTGTATAGATACATTTCTGCGGCGAAGCCGGATTTCTTCTTACAATGCTGGCTCGCTATTGCTCGCCAGGAAGAAATCGACACCTGGATGGGGATAAACGTCTTAAAACAGTAGGTTGAATGGGACCGAATGGATACAACCAAGAGAAAGAGAGAAAAGGAGAGAAATAAAGTAGGTGACCCCCCTTAATAGAGGGGGTTTGGGTCAGTGGGGCTCAACCTTATCGTTTTATTGAGACACATGTTATACCACCAAGTGACCTGAAGAAGCCTTCTGCGAAATGTTGTCAGTAAAGTGCTCCTCCTCATATGGTATTTATATTCATTCTGTCAACTATATTTTCAGAAACCTAAAGGTATTGAAGGGACCCACCTCGTTTTTTTTTTTTCTCTCTCTCTCTCTGGGTTGTATCCATTCGGACCCCTTTAGCCTACTGTTTTAAAACGTTTATCCCCATCCAGGGGTAAAAAAAAATCCTGCCGAGCGGTAGTGAGCCAGCATATAATATTTTTGACAGCAGGCTAAATTTGTACATTTTTTTAGAGACAAATTTATCCGGCGAAGCGGAATTTCTTCATATAATGCTGGTTCGCTATCGCTGGCCAGGAAGAAGTCGAGACCTGGACGGGGTTAAATGTATTTAAACAGTAGGCTGAATGGGGCCGAATGGATATAAGCCTGAGAAAGAGAGAAAGGGAGAGAACAGTATAAGGTGACCCCCCCTTAATAGAGAGGGTTCCGGTCAGTGGGGCTCAATATTTTCGTTTTATATAGAGACAATATAGTTTAGTTCACCTTACATCCAAAACGATACTATGTGATTGGTGTTGTTTATTTGTTTACTCTGTTGTTGGTATTTGTTGTAATGCTGTGGATTTGTTTTTTATTTTTTTTTTTTTTTTATTTTTGCAATGTGGAACTATTTAAGAATTTTCCAAGACATTACTGAAACACATAAAAACTTGGCAAATACTATAACAATGTAAGTATAATCTTGCAAAAAGCTATTTGCATGCATAAGCTACGAAGATAATTCCTTTGTAACTTCGTTAACATATATTGTACATAGATTCATACACACATTAATATACTGTACATAGATTCATACACACATTAATATACTGTACATAGATTCATACACACATTAATATACTGTACATAGATTCATATACTGTACATAGATTCATACACACATTAATATACTGTACATAGATTCATACACACATTAATATACTGTACATAGATTCATACACACATTAATATACTGTACATAGATTCATACACACATTAATATACTGTACATAGATTCATACACACATTAATATACTGTACATAGATTCATACACACATTAATATACTGTACATAGATTCATACACACATTAATATACTGTACATAGATTCATACACACATTAATATACTGTACATAGATTCATACACACATTAATATACTGTACATAGATTCATACACACATTAATATACTGTACATAGATTCATACACACATTAATATACTGTACATAGATTCATACACACATTAATATACTGTACATAGATTCATACACACATTAATATACTGTACATAGATTCATACACACATTAATATACTGTACATAGATTCATACACACATTAATATACTGTACATAGATTCATACACACATTAATATACTGTACATAGATTCATACACACATTAATATACTGTACATAGATTCATACACACATTAATATACTGTACATAGATTCATACACACATTTAAAACCCGATTGCTCCACACGAAATGCAGTTCCGGTCTCACTGTATATGTGGAATAAAACGTGTAATTTGTTATTGGAGTATGTCCTGTTTCGAGGCTAGGAGGAAAGAAGAGGTCAGGGAAAAAGAGTGAAATTATAATGCAAAGAGTAACACCGCCGCCGCCGCAACGTGTTGGTGGGAAGTAATAACCTCTGCTTTATACCGGGGGGTTTTGTGTTCTTTGGTGTGACTGTTTATGAGGGTGTTATAATTTTGACTTGAGAGAGCGAGAGAGAGCTAGTTACAAGGAGTTACAAGGAATAGTTAATATCTCGGAGACCTTGCGGTCCATTCCGGGTAGATACTCGAAGTAAAAGGAGAGAGACTGTTTAGTGCACTACACTCATTACAGAGTGTGCAAAATACTATCTACTCACTTCTTGAACTGCTCTACTGAAGAACTGTTTACAACTGAGAGAGAGAGAGAGAGATTATTATGTGGCAATTGGTGAACGATTACGAATACAATTGTATGTTGTTGACGAGAGAGTGAGAGTGAGTGAGTGAGTGAGTGAGTGAGAGAGAGAGAGAGATAGAGAGTCGTATATGAAAGGAAGAGTCAGTGATAAAATAACTCTTGCAATACAATGGCATTATAATTTAAGTGTGGTGGTTGTATACAGCTTAGGAAAGATGTGTAGGAATTTGACATATATATAATACATTCATCTTAGGATATCTAGCAGGAGTTGAGAAAGGTAATGTTATTCAAAGGCTCAGTATGATAAATAATATTGTTAATTTTGTTCTGGCTATTATATATTTTATAAGAGTTTGTAATGGCATATAATGATGACTATGGACTTAATAAATATGTTATGCTGGCCAGCTTGCCAGAGTGCACTCGTAACTCGCTAGCGCTCGCCAGGGCAGTGATATGGGCTATAATAATCGTAGAACGATGTTCTTTCTTTCATAGTGTTCATGTTGTCACAGACAGATCAGTGGTGGTCTTTATTCTTGTCTGTGACACTTGGAAGTATTTTATATCATTGATAGAATATAAGATATGTTGTGTGAAGTTGTAGGGAGAAAGAGAGCGAGCAGCGTGGTGGTATTATGTGCGTCTGTATGTACGTGCGACTCCCTCGCTCGGAGGAGTTTCCTACGCTCGTGATTGGCCGGCGGGCCTGGCACATTATTTGACGCCTACTCATGACGTAGTCGTCTGTGATTGGGTGCTGCTGCCTTTGTCAGTGCTGGGGGGCTCCTGCCCGCATTTCTCCTGCAGAGCTTGGCATAGCGTGCATGGTCCTACATGTCCTTTGCAATCTGTCCCCAATATAACCCTCTATACTACTGTTTCTCTCTCTGAACTTCTTCTTTTCCAATACTTCCTCTCTTTATTCAATTACTTATCCCTTCTGGTTCTGCATACGACTTCCATAGTCGGCCAGTCGTATTACCAGCACCAGCTCTCACATTTATGTTTTGCACTAGCTTTAGGGATTAGTAGAGTCATAGTCATATGGTAGCCTAGTGTTGGGTGCTTCTAATTATTGAGCTGTTCTTTCCTATTATTTAATGCTAGACAGTGGAAGGTATCTTTGGTCGTTGTCTGAGTTATGTATGTGGCAATTCAGAGCCTGTATAACATCGACGAAGCTAGGTAGCCTGTAACCCTTGTGCATATTTTCCTTTGCGAGTGTAGCAGTATACAGGTGAAGGGCTTTTGCCTACACTTACCTGTATGCTTGGTACCTCATTGTGTTGACCTTTGTGGAGCGCCAGGGTAAGACCAGATACTTGAGATCTGGACTTACCAAGAGAGCCTCCAAGTCACTTAACGTAACATAAGGGAAATCTGTTCAAGGGGAGACAGTAGGCTACGAGCATGCTTGCGCTCTGCCTAGTTTCCTAGTACCTTTTATGCCACTGCTAGACTTTATTAGTGAGAAAGACAGCATTGTGTTTATTAACTTTAATTGTGTATGCTTTAGGAATTATTCACGCCTAGGTTGATGCATAGTGCACAACCCAGTTTGGCTGTTACGTTGGCTAAGGAAGTACTGTTTTGAGTGGCGATTATTAGTGCTGTCACAGAGTTGTTGCACTCCCTTGTTTCATATATATGTATCCTACTTTTTGGTGTATTTAAGATACACGCTTTAGTGTCCTGCCCCTGCATTATTTCTGTTCTATATTAACGAGCATCTTAGAGCATCAGACGTTTACAGAAGATTCTTTATCTGATTGCTGTAGGACTAGACTTCCAGTGTTTTCATAGTGCATTGTAGAGTTTATTGTTGAGTACAGACTCACACTAAAGTTAACGTAAGCATATACTCCTTTATTAAATCTTGTTATAGTTTATTCAAGCATTGTTATTACTTAAGAGCATTTTATTAACGTAAAGTACTCCTGTTGTGAGTAGGCTTTGCCGTCATCGGAAAGCCTTTGTAGAAGTGCACTAAAACCCAGTTAATTGATACCCCGTTATCCAGTAGATTAACTCTGGAGGGTTTAAGTGTTTTTGTTCACCGGCGTAATAGTTCGAGGGTTTGGAATTAGCGTACCGTTGTTGCAGATATAGCCTATCATCTAATCCATTATTAAGTGCCCTTGTTTATTTCGTAGTGCCGGTCGTAACAAATGGTGACCTTAGACCAGTATACTGTATAGTGAACTGAATATTGCCTTTTTTTTTTTTGGAGAAATCTTATTGCCATTTGGGGTTGAATTTATTTCTTGCATTATTGGCAGTGGACATTGTTTTGAGGATATATAGAACTTGTTGGAGTTTGTTGGTGACCTAGTATTGCACTCAAGAAAATCTTCGAATATTTTTTGGTGAATAAAGCTACGCGAGAGTTTGGCTATTTTTGTCTTGACTTGAGAATTTTTTTGTTGACACCATCATGTCACTGGACGGGTCTGAGCATAGTGAGGGCACAGTGCGAGAGACAGGCGAGGAGGTGGAGAAGGTGGAGTTGTTTAACGGCGTTCGGGTGGTGAACAATGAGGAGGATGCTCGGATTTTTTTGGAGGAGCCTGTGTCGGCGGACCGTGTGTCGGGGCTAGACCGGTATGGACTGCAGTGTATAGCCACGGTCTTAGGGTTTTCCGGTACTAGCGGTATGTCGAGAAGTGAGCTGGTTGCCTGTGTGCTGGGTGGGGTGCATGGGGGTTCGGGTGGAGCGGGAGCTGGGGCACCTTCGTCCCAGCCCCCATTCCACTGAACTCCTGTCATGGCGCCCCCTCGGGGTCCGGAGCCGAGTACGTTCCCGCAGGCCGAGGCCCGCTGGTGGTTGGGTATGCCTCTAAGTGACTCATTGGGTGGGTCCCCGGTAGTAGCACCCCATCCTCAGGGTTTGACTCCCGAGATGTTGTTTCAGCTCGAGCTCGCCAAACTCGAGCAGCGAAAGCATGAGGCTGAGCTCGAGCAGCGAAAGCAGGAGCGACAGGCTGAGCTCGAGCAACAGAAGTATGAGGCTGAGCTCGAGCAGCGTGAGCGAGAGTCTGAGCGCAAGTTTGAGTCTGAAAGGTATCGTGCCGATGTTGACCTAGAGAAAACTTGTGTAGAGGTGACGAGGAACCGGGTCGTCCAGGGGGGTCGAGCCCATGACCAGTCCCTGTCACATCTACTAAAGTTGGTTCCAGTGTTTGATGAGTTAGGAGTTACAGAATTCTTTCTACGTTTTGAGAAAAAATGCCGGGAGCACCAATGGCCCGAGGAGAAGTGGGCAGCCCTTGTTTCTTCACGATTGACGGGGAAAGCACTCAAGGCGTACGATGCTTTACCCCTAGATTCCTGTGTGAATTATGAGTTGTTGAAAGAGGCTGTCCTGAGGGCGTATGAGCTACAGCCAGAGACCTATAGGCTGAAGTTTAGGGCGGTTCCAAAAAGAAAGGAGAGTACTTTCCAGGAACACGCTAGAGAGCTGTCAGATGCACTTGAAAATTGGTTGAGGTCGGAGAAGGCAAATACTTTTGATGCAGTTAAGCAATTAGTGTTGTTATAGCAATTTTTTAAGTGTACTGGCAGTGACTTGACTCTTAACCTGAAAGAAAAGCAACCAAACACTCTACAGAAGGCGGCTGAGCTGGCTGACCTTAGGGTGTCATTGATTCGTGGGTGCGGGTCTGCACAGAGAGCTGAGGCAGGTAACCAGGGGCGTACCACTCCACCCCCCCGAATTAATGACACAACTAATTATCCATTTAAGAGTACTGTTCCCAATTATGAACCCAAGTCGAAACCCTTCCCGTTTAAGAAAGGCCAGGGCCCTTCCTCACCTCAGAGGAAGTCCAAGATTGAAGTGGAGTGTTTCAGGTGTCATGACAAGGGGCATATTGCGCACTCATGTCTGAGCGCACCGCCTACAGCAGTGGTGTCACTAGTGAGCAACATCGGCGTTTCTTTGAGGTCTTCCACGTTTGCCCGGGGTAAACAGTCGGTTGCGAAGTCATCGCCGGTGCAGAAGCAGCAGGAGGGCTCGTCACCCGTCCGTGATGAATTTTGTGGTCATAGGGGGCACGGCACTGTGAGGTGGGCTGGTGTGGAGCATAGGCTTGAGTTGCTACAGGCACTTCCCAGACACTTGTCAAGAATTTCACTGGCAAGCCTATTAACGCGGCTCGGGTTGTGGTGGTTCAAGGCATCAAATGCTACGCGGTCTTACCCGCTGGTCAGAGTAGAGCTTGAGGTGGACGGTGTGACACGGGAGTTGGATGTGGGGGTGGTGGAGAAATTGCCAGTTGAGGGGGTCGACCTCCTTCTCGGCAATAACTTTGCGGTGCCCACTTCCGAGGTTCCACCCTTAGTCGTTGCCGAGAGGCCGGCCGACATGAGTAGGGAGGGGCAAGAGGGGCTCGAGAGATCTCAGTCTGCTCAGGTGTCACAGCCTAGTACCCAAGTTCCAGACCAGCGGAGGAAGGGTCGGAAGGAGAAAGTCGAGGCTGGTGGTCGGGTTGAGAGTTTGGACCCAGTGACACTCCTTGGTGACTCGGTACTTGCACCCATTATGAGCTCCGGAGTGGCCCAAGAACCTGTCCCCCCTAGTGACATGGTAGGGCGTGATGGCACTCCGCGACAGAGTAGTTCCCAGGGGCAACTAGAAGATCTTAGTCTTGAGAGTTGTTGGAACGGGGCTATTGAACTCGAGGACGGGGAAGCATGTCATGTGAACCTGTTAAAGGAGTTTGTGAGGCAACCACCTGAGCAGCCTACTGTGCCTGTGTTGGTCTGCAGCGGCCAAGGCGGAGTAGGAGAGGGGGGCAGTGGGGCACAGGTGGAGGAAAGTTGGGATTGTCATGTTTCGGCGGGGGATGCGAGTCAGGTGGCTGTGGAAGCGCTTGAGCACCTGCCTGAGCAGAAGTGTGCAGCGCTCCAGCACCTGCTCGGTTCATACCCCACTGTTTGTGCCGAGCACCCAGGCCTCACAACTCATGCGGTGCACGATGTTCCGCTGACAGGTCACTTGAGTGTTAGTAAACCGTTGGCCTCGTTGTATCAGTGGTTCAAGGTGGGCGACGAAGCTTTGGCATGGTTGTCAGGTCAGGGTCGACCCATGGCTGCTAAGGGTGGTGGTCAGAATCAGGACATTGAGGAGATTGGTGAGGTTGGCTGTGGAGTGGATGCGCCCGGTCGTCGCATAGCCTCCCAAATCTGCCCTAGTAAAATGTAACAGCCATACCATAGACCGACTGTATCTGGCCATGTCGCTGAAGGCGGTGATGCTGCGCAGGCAGATGTAGTCGCAAGGAATGCGGGGGTGCGCATGTACGGTATCGGTGGGGAAGCCTTAGCAATTATGAACTATGGGAGTGACTGCACAGGTGGTGTAGATTGTCCCTCTCATGACCTGGCGGTTCTAGGGACAAAGGTGGAGAAGGAGGGAGACTATAGTGTAGAAACTATAGTCCCGGCTGGGTTGTGGGAGGGCACTAGGCATGTTGTTCTTCGAGATAAGTTGCAACCTCTTGTTCCTGAGCGCCAAGAGAAGTTGTTTACTAGGCTGTGGCAGTACGTCCGCATGTTTGTTGATTCTCCAGGCCTGATGTACGGGGTAGAACCCGACATGGAGGCTGGAGACAGTGCAAGGCTCAAGTTGGCTCCCTACCGTATAAATCCTGCTCAACAGCCTGTCGTAAAAGTAGAGCTCGACTACATGTTGGAAAAGGGTCTGAGGGATAAGGGATATCGTGAGTGGTCGTTGCCAGTAATTTTGCAACCTGAGTAAAGTGGCAAGATCCGTGTTTGTGTTGATTGCAAGAGTGTGGAAGCATTATCCCTGACAGACGCCTATCCATTACCCAGAGTTGACGACCCCATAGACCGCATCGGGGCTGCCTCGTTTATCACTAAGGTGGAAATAGTGAAAGGTTATTGGCAGGCCCCGTTGCCGGAGAGAGCGAAGAGATGTGCCAGTCTTGTGATGAACTGGGCAGTTTATCAGTGTCAGGTGTTGTTTTGCTGCCGGAACACAAGTTGGATGTGTGGCATGTTAAGGGCACTGATAATGTTCTGGCTGATTGTTTGTCATGGGAGGGTATGTTTGATGGAGAACCCTCGCCGTTCAGTCAGTGTTTGTTTGGTGGAGTGGAGAAAAATTAGGCTTGCTCCTGTAGTGCAACGCCGCCAAAAACACTATTACAAAATATAAAAACCTTACATAAAAACTCTTTCTTTTTTATAGTATTTAAGTGCAGTATATTACAGCGATAATCTAAGACACTCTGAGCTGTTGTCTTAGTAGGCTAGGCTTGGTGAAGCTTGCTCGTTGAGCGTGATATAATTATTATTATGCTATTATGTTTGGGAAGTGTTGTGTAGTTTTTTTTTTATATAATGAAGTGTTTTATGTTTGTGATTGTGCCTTGTTGTCACAACTTGGGAGAGTAGCTGGGTGATGCAGGGTTGGTGGGCATTCTGTCTGGTCAGATGTGAAGTTCACCTAAGGCTGAAATGTCCCACATCTTGGGCGGGGTGTAACGCTGGCCAGCTTGCCAGAATGCACTCGTAACTCGCTAGCGCTCGCCAGGGCAGTGATATGGGCTATAATAATCGTAGAACGATGTTCTTTCTTTCATAGTGTTCATGTTGTCACAGACAGATCAGTGGTGGTCTTTATTCTTGTCTGTGACACTTGGAAGTATTTTATATCATTGATAGAATATAAGATATGTTGTGTGAAGTTGTAGGGAGAAAGAGAGCGAGCAGCGTGGTGGTATTATGTGCGTCTGTATGTACGTGCGCCTCCCTCGCTCGGAGGAGTTTCCCACGCTCGTGATTGGCCGGCGGGCCTGGCGCATTATTATTATTATTATTTTATTTTATTTTTGTTTTCTATATCCCAACTACTCCCTCTCGGGCATAGGCTGAGAGCCTTTACACTACACCGCTGAACACGGTGAGGCCCGTGAGGTCTTGTTCCAGTCTAGGGAGTGAGACATGCGAAGCACCCCGGCTCGAAGCAATTCCATCTCTGAAGCCGCTTCGCCTCCGTGCTTCACAGTCTCACCCCCCACACTCGGACCCTCACTCTCAGAACGCCACCTATTGAGCAATTAAGTCACTAGGCATTGCCCCCCTGTAACATATTTTGAATATGGGAATATTCATACAATGCTATTTAATCAGGGAACAATGAGGGTATTTTTTTTTGGCATTTCGGTGTGTTGTGGTAATGCACTGACACTAGGTACAGCACAAATTCCATCCCAATAATATCTTCCCATTGACATATTGGGATTCGAACCCAGGTCCATTGGATTACCAATCCAGTGGCAAGACCACTCTGCTACACCTCCCCTAACGCCTACTCATGACGTAGTCGTCTGTGATTGAGTGCTGCTGCCTTTGTCAGTGCTGGGGGGCTCCTGCCCGCATTTCTCCTGCAGAGCTTGGCATAGCGTGCATGGTCCTACATGTCCTTTGCAATCTGTCCCCAATATAACCCTCTATACTACTGTTTCTCTCTCTGAACTTCTTCTTTTCCAATACTTCCTCTCTTTATTCAATTACTTATCCCTTCTGGTTCTGCATACGACTTCCATAGTCGGCCAGTCGTATTACCAGCACCAGCTCTCACATTTATGTTTTGCACTAGCTTTAGGGATTAGTAGAGTCATAGTCATATGGTAGCCTAGTGTTGGGTGCTTCTAATTATTGAGCTGTTCTTTCTTATTATTTAATGCTAGACAGTGGAAGGTATCTTTGGTCGTTGTCTGAGTTATGTATGTGGCAATTCAGAGCCTGTACAACATCGACGAAGCTAGGTAGCCTGTAACCCTTGTGCATATTTTCCTTTGCGAGTGTAGCAGTATACAGGTGAAGGGCTTTTGCCTACACTTACCTGTATGCTTGCTACCTCATTGTGTTGACCTTTGTGGAGCGCCAGGGTAAGACCAGATACTTGAGATCTGGACTTACCAAGAGAGCCTCCAAGTCACTTAACGTAACATAAGGAAAATCTGTTCAAGGGGAGACAGTAGGCTACGAGTATGCTTGCGCTCTGCCTAGTTTCCTAGTACCTTTTATGCCACTGCTAGACTTTATTAGTGAGAAAGACAGCATTGTGTTTATTAACTTTAATTGTGTATGCTTTAGGAATTATTCACGCCTTATTTTAGCCTAGGTTGATGCATAGTGCACAACCCAGTTTGGCTGTTACGTTGGCTAAGGAAGTACTGTTTTGAGTGGCGATTATTAGTGCTGTCACAGAGTTGTTGCACTCCCTTGTTTCATGTATAATAATAATAATAATAATAATAATTAAAAATAATAATAATAATAAATTTTTAGAATAAATTATAAAATAATTGTGAGGAGGTCCGTGCCAGAGGGGCCAACTCGCCACGAGTAGAGTTTTGAGTTATTGATGTTTAAAGTAGCGGAGGTAGTCACTCGTGTGTTGACTCTAACTCGGTTTGAGCGTGACTACTGAAGCACGTCTCGTACAGCGCCTGTGAGTGGTCGGGCGGGCGGCCATTTAATTCCCCACGTCGTAGCCGCGCTCTCATTGCCTGAGCGCGTTGGCGAGTTGGCCCCTCTGTCTACCCAGATTCACACCCATAAACGGTCTGCCAAACGGCAAAAACAAGGGTCGCTCAACCCTATGTGCAGTTGCTATAAGGACGAAAGTCGGATGTTTTTTTTTGCCAGATGATTCCCAAGAATTTCACGGAGCGGGAACCAGCTAGAGCGCTGTTTTTGAAAATGTGGCGAGTTGGCCCCTCTGGCACGGACCTCCTCCATATTATGTATCCTACTTTTTGGTGTATTTTAGACACACGCTTTAGTGTCCTGCCCCTGCATTATTTCTGTTCTATATCTTAGAGCATCAGAGAGCATCTTAGAGCATCAGACGTTTTCAGAAGATTCTTTATCTGATTGCTGTAGGACTAGACTTCCAGTGTTTTCATAGAGCATTGTAGAGTTTAGTGTTGAGTACAGACTCACACTAAAGTTAACGTAAGCATATACTCCTTTATTAAATCTTGTTATAGTTTATTCAAGCATTGTTATTACTTATGAGCATTTTATTAACGTAAAGTACTCCTGTTGTGAGTAGACTTTGCCGTTATCGGAAAGCCTTTGTAGAAGTGCACTAAAACCCAATTCATTGATACCCTGTTATCCAGTAGATTAACTCTGGAGGGTTTAAGTTTTTGTTCACCGGCGTAATAGTTCGAGAGTTTGGAATTAGCGTACCGTTGTTGTAGATATAGCCTATCATCTAGTCCATTATTAACACCTTACGAGCGGCCTATGCGGTTTATTTATATGTACCGCACAGCGGGGTGTTTTTAGCCAAAATAGGGCTGTTTACGTGATCATTTTCATGCCTAAATAAGACCCAGAACGTAAAACAAGTACCTATCCCTGAAAGGGCATAAACAGAGCTTTCGAATGACACCATAACGATCCTTGTATGATGGCTAGTTTTCTTGCAATAACCGTGCAACGCGAGTGCAAAAAGCAGGTAATTCGGTACTTTCGGTACATAATTGAGTATGTACAAAGGAGTACAAAGGAGTACAAAGGAGTACAAAGGAAATCAAGCAACAACAGATCTAGTGACCCTTCTAGGTTGCTTGTCCTCCAAAACACTGAGGATCAAGTGTCCAAACAGTGGTTTAGAGTGGGTAAGGGAACATTGGAAAGGGAACTACTGCCCTGCCACTAACGTGGCAGGACTAGGAAGTTAGTAGGGGACATATGGGTTAGTAACTGAGGGGAGGATAAAGTTATTCATTTACAAACGCAGTCAGTCGCGGGTTTGATGCGAGATATTTGTCTAGGCGGAATTTAAATGAATCAACGGTGCTGCAGTCTATAACGTCTCGGGGAAGCCCATTCCACAAGTTGACAACTCGATTGAAGAAGAAATTCTTAGATTCGTGCGAGTTAAAAGATTTACCAATAATTTTTGCAACCGTTTCCCCGCGTTGTAATTAGATTGGTCGATAGTGAAGTACTTACTACAGTTCATATTGTCGATGCCTTTGATGATTTTGAACACTTGAATTAAGTCGCCTCTTAATCTGCGCTGGGTTAAAGGAAATAGATTTAATTCTCTAAGACGCTCTTCGTATGGTTTGTTCTTTAGGCTAGGTATCATTTTGGTAACTCTACGTTGAACTCGTTCTAGCTTGTTTATATCTTTTTGGTAATAAGGGCACCAGGATTGAACGCAGTATTCCAGAAGAGGGCGGACTAAGGAATTGTAAAGGGTTAGGATAACTTCTTTGGATTTATGCTCAAATGACCTGCCTATAGGCCAAATTATTTTGTTTGCCTTCTTAACAACTTCTGAACATTGTTGACTCGGTTTTAGGTTACTCGATATTGTTACTCCCAGATCAGTTTCTCTGTTTACATTCTTAAGCTGAGTGCCATTCATCGAATAGTTTGCTTTCTCATTTAGGTATCCGATATGTAGTACTTTACATTTATCCGCATTGAAACTCATTTGCCAAATTTGGGCCCAACCATGACAATTTATCTAGATTGTGTTGCATATCGTCAACTTGTTCTTTTGAGAGTACGCTATTGCAATTTTTGTATCGTCAGCAAATTTTGAGATTGTGCAGGTGAGACCCTCCTCTATGTCGTTGATGTAAATTAGAAAGAGAATTGGTCCTAGTACCGATCCCTGGGGTACCCCGCTACTTACATTGGTCCATTTAGATGCCTTACCGTTTATGACTACCCTTTGCTTTCTGTTGCTGAGCCAATTTTCTATCCATTTCAACACACCGTATTGTATTCCATGCGCTTTTAGTTTTAGCAGTAAACGTTTGTGGGGAACTTTGTCAAAGGCCTTTTGAAAAATCAAGGTATATAATATCTACAGCTTTACTCTCATCGTAGAGGTTGAGGATATCGTGGAAGAAGTCTAAGAGGTTTGTTAAACAGGAACGTTTTTTTACGAAAGCCGTGTTGAGTATCTTTTAAGTATGTTATTTTCCTCCAAGTGATTTACGAGTCTGTCTCGTATGACCGTTTCTAGCATTTTACATACAACTGAGGTTAAGCTAATTGGACGATAGTTACTGGGTAGGGATTTGCTGCCTTTTTTGAATATCGGTGTTACGTTGGCTAGCTTCCAGCGAGTGAGAGAGGGAGGAGGGAGCTGAGATTTGTGTCAGTAGGTTCGCCGCGGTGGTCTGGAGCAGTCATACGCTCGCTAGTCTCCTGCCACCACTTGTCTCTCTCTCTCAGCCACATTACGTGCTGAAATTGCCACTCGACCTATGTCGAGCGCCGCCACATAGTCCAGCTTTATTTAACTCGACTTATGTTGCTCGCCGCTAATTAAGGGTTAAGTGCCCTTGTTTATTTCGTAGTGCCGGTCGTAACAAGTAAAACTTACGTTAAAATAATATAAATGTTTTAAGATTTATTGGTGAAAGTGAAGCAGCCAATTGATGCTACAATTTATACAGCAAAAATACAGAGCTGAAAAGTTCTCAACACGAACGAACGATAATTGCCAAAGTTACCCTGGAGACTATGGATGAAAATGAGACTGGGGGATCATTTTACGGTTCGTGGCGTAAAAGGGAGGTAATTGTGGAGAAGTATTTAGAGAGAACGGGTTGAAGAGATGAAAATATGTTACACTAATTATAAGATCGATTAGAGTGAAGTTAAGGTGAGGTTTTTGTTTGTTCCCTAGACCTCCATCAAGCTTATAATTCCCCCCCCCCCCCTAGACACCCTTTCAAGATAAATTTGTATATTTTTCGGTAGGCCGGTTCCTCTTAAATTACAGGCTCGCTATCGCTCGCCAGGAAACAAACCGCCACCTAAATGTCATGAAAGGTCTTAAAATTGACAGGAATGAGGTTAAATTCATAACATATCCAAATTAAAGGGGCAAACGTATATATATATATATATATATATATATATATATATATATATATATATATATATATATATATATATATATATATATATATATATATATATATATATATATATATATATTTGGTGTGTGGGTGTGTGGGTGTGGGTGTGAGCCTGTGTGTCTGTATTATTATTATTATTATTATTATTATTATTATTATTATTATTTATTTATTTATTTATTTATTTATTATTATTTTTTTTTTTTTTTTTTTTTTTTTGCAGGTTCATTTCAATTTTCGCCATGTTGCATACCTTGCTTTGTTAGTTATCGTATTTATGTTAATTGTTGGAGTTGTATTATTCCTCTTATGTACACATGCTCCGTCATAGTTTCGTTATCTATACTAATATGAAAATATGAAAATAGTATTATGTACCGTAATATATAAAAATATGAAAATGTGAATTTGTGATATGTTAGAGTTTTATGAGTGTGTGTGTGTGTGTGTGTGTCTGTGCGTGTGTGTGTGTGTTGTGTTGTGTTGTCCCTATTCGGGCTTTGTCTCGAGTCGGCCACCCCCAGAAAAAAGGGGTATGCGCCTGAGTAGATAGATAGATAGATAGAATATGTAAATGAGCTGCAGGAAGAATAAAGCATGAGGCATGCTCCATGATACTTACAAATTACAATATCTTACAAAAAACAGTTTAGGCTGATAATTTCCTCATAAAAGGCAGTAACCCAACCAGCTGTTAATGGCATAAAGTAAATTTCATCAAAATTCCAACTCGATATGGCAAGATTGTGGTATGAAAATATTGTTTATGGAGTAATGAAAACGTTTTGTATATATACTGGACAAGCTTACTTTTCTTAAAACGTTCAAGTATGCTATCGCAAAACGAAATATTACGATAGAATATTGAAGTGTTTAAAATATTTGAATAATGCTGATGGAGTGATGATGAAAGACTACATACTCGTTCACTATTTAGTTTATATAATCCTACATTATGTTAGCTCGATTATTGGGTAGAAGTTTGGTAGAATCAGTCTGTACCTGAGAGATATGAATATTGTAAAAAACCCACTGTTTGCTGGAGCCAAATAGTTAGTGTGGGTGTTAAAGGGGGAGGGCCGTATTTATTTGATCATTTATTAGTTTCCTCCCTAGACCTCCATCAAGCTTGAAAGACACCCGCCCAAGACCCTCCTTCACGATAAATTTATAAATTTTTCGATAGAAAAATGTCACGGCCGCAGGCCGATTTCTCTTAAATTACAGGCTCCCTATCGCTCGCCAGGAAAAAATCGACACTTAAATGACAAGAAAAGTCTTAATATTGACAAAGAAATATGGCGAAAGCTCTTAAAATCGCCAAACTAATGGGCTGAACGTCTTATGATATGAAAACTAATGGGGTCTAAACATGAGAAAGAAGGGAGACCAGAACAACGGCCCATCTCCCCTTAACCGGGGTGGCATTTCAGAGTCCGAGTTGATATTCTGGCGGCCTAACAACTCTTATTGACATTCTGGCGGCCTAACAACTCTTATTGACATTCTGGCGGCCTAACAACTCTTATTCTTAGCTAAGGAGGTTAAATACGATCTAGATTAACGCCAATACGATTAATTAACCATATCAAACGAATTATTTCGCTCCAATTCCAATTGCATCAAATATCACACACCTCACCCCCCCCCCCCCCCTCACCCCCAATACACACACACACTCATCATCAAAAGGTACGGTACCTGAAATACATGATTGATGTGTTGCTTGTGCCAACACCCACCCACAGACCCCCCCCCCCCCACACACCAAAGCACCTAGTAAAGCCTTATATGTTCCCTGTGGTCACACCCGAACAATGTTATGGCTATCATATTAAGGGGAGAGGGGTTGTTTTTATGGTTCCCCTTCTTCCTCATGTTTTACCCCATTAGTTTTTAGATTTAAAGGCGTTCGGTCCACTAGTTTGGCGATTTTAAGACCTATTGCCCTATTTCTATGTCAATATTAAGACTTTTCATATCATTTAGGTGTCGATTTTATCCTGGCGAGCGATAGCGAACCTGTAACTTAAGAGGAATCGGCCTTCGGCCGGGATATTTTTCTATCGAAAAATGTACAAATATATCTTGAAGGAGGGTCTTGGGTGAGTGTTTTTTAAAGCTTGATGGAGGTCTATGGAGGAAACTAAATACATAATAAAAAGATTCATAAATGAGCAAATAAATAACCCCTCCCCCCTTAATCTATCACAGGTTTGGCAGGGATATAAGTTTGGGCCAACACAGTCTATATTACCTCTGCCAACGATGGAGGGAGGTTGTGTGTTTACCTGTCTGTTTGTTGGTATGTCCGTAAAGCCTGTATTACATGAGAGCTTTTTCCCTCAACATTAAATTTTATCCTCAACACTGGCCTGGCATCTTATGAGGTTAACATTTAAAATATTTCGGGTACCAAAATTCCCCTACCATCAGTCTAGTTTCTGATACCAGTGTAAAATATTCCAGAAATGTTGCCAGAAATATGTTGATCATCGAATGTTGACTATAACAGCTCTCGTGTGATACCGGCTTAACCAAGATATCTCAAAAAGTTAAGAACCGATGTCCACGAAATTGGGTGGGTAGGTAGGATATGCGCCAAAGAAAACCATATTTAATTTAGGAGGCGATCAGTAGGGCGCATACCCCCGCCAGCGTAGGCCAAGGTACGCGCTCCCCAAACTCCTCATCTACAGTTTTTTTTCTCCAACTGACGGTAGATTGCAAAGTTTCCATCAAGATTTCTCAGTTATTTGGAAGTTTGGATAGTGAAATATGGTGCTATATATATATATATATATATATATATATATATATATATATTGAGAATATATCACAAATACACGTGAGCCACTAAATGTTTCTAGTCTCTCAGTGGGGATCGAACCATCGACCATCAGGATGATAGCCGACGCTTTAACTAATTACACCACGGCAGTCTGCCGTGGTGTAATTGGTTAAAGCGTCGGCTATCATCCTGATGGTCGATGGTTCGATACCCACTGAGAGACTAGAAACATATATATATATATATATATATATTTGTTTATTTTATTTTTCTATGTGAGTGTCTTAATATGATGCAGAGACATACTATGTCTCTGCATCACGAAATGTCTTAAAATTTACAACGAAATGGAGCTAAAGGTGTTCAAATCGCCAAACTAATGGGCAAAACGTCTTAAAATCTGAAAAGTAATGCTCCTTTCCCACTGATGCGGTTTCATACGATTTTCATTGCCGACACCAAGAAATGGACACATTCGTGACATGTAGCAACAAAATCTTGAACCTTCCCATGAAAATCGTTTGACTCGCAAGGCCTCGCAAGGGCCCTCGCGGGTCATCCGGGTCATCGCAAATGTTCGGATTGCTCAAAACTTTGTACGAGGACCGACGAGGGGTCATAGCCCTCGCAAGCATCGTCGAACATCTCAGAGAGATCTGCGAGGCCCTCTATGATCATATGCGACATCGGTGAGACATCGCGGAGGGTGTCGCACGAAAAAAAAGTTGCAATTATTAAAACGTCGCACGATGGCTCGCAGATGCTCTCAGATGTTCTGAGAACATCGACGTGCACGATTTAGTCGTCGACGTGCAGACGAATACTCGCCGAGAGTATACCCGCCACGGGTATACTTCGCAGAGGCGTGCGAAGGGCTGTGCGATGTAGATGAATGCTGGGAAGACAACTCGCCGAGGCCAAAGAGCACCTTCTGCGAGGTGGATAAAACAAAATGATTAGGCTTATAGTGAACCTGTCAACCTTTTTTTCTATGCACCTCTCGTAAGGGGGTTCACCTGTTTTATTTTCTCTTTCTCTCCTTTTCTCTCTTTCTCTGGCTTGTATCCATTTGGCCCCATTCAGCCAACTGTTTTAAGACGTTTATGCCCATCCAAGTATCGATATCTTCCTAGCGAGCCAGCATTGTATGGAGATATCCGGCTTCGCCGGAGACATTTTTCTATCGAAAAATGTACAAATTTAGCTTGCTCTCAAAACAAAAATATATATATGTTGGCTCGCTACCGCTCTCCAGGAAAATATTGAAACCTGGATGGGGTAAACGTCTTAAAACAGTAGGCTGAATGGGGCTGAATGGATACAAGGCAAAGAGAGAGGGAGAGAAAGAGAAAACAAAAAAAGTGAGGTGGGCTTTACTTTCAGCGAGGTGGGTAAAAAAAAATGATTAGGCCTATAGTGAACCTGTTAACCCTTTTTTCTATGCACCTCTCGTAAGGAGGTTCACCTGTTTTTTTGTTCTCTTTCTCTCCTATTCTCTCTTTCTTCGGCTTGTATCCATTCGGCCCCATTCAGCCAACTGTTTTAAGACGTTTATCCCCATCCAAGTATCGATATCTTCCTGGCGAGCGATAGCCAGCCAGCATTGTATGGAGAAATCCGGCTTCGCCGGAGACATTTTTCTATCGAAAAATTTACAAATTTAGCTTGCTCTCAAAACAAAAATATATATATGTTGGCTCGCTACCGCTCACCAGGAAAATATTGAAACCTGGATGGGGGTAAACGTCTTAAAACAGTAGGCTGAATGGGGCCGAACGGATACAAGGCAAAGAGAGAGGGAGAGAAAGAGAAAACAAAACAAGCGAGGTGGGATCAATTAAGCCGTAACGTAAACATACGGCAAGGACATTGCCAATCTCCAAATTAAGGGGAGATGGGTCGTTTTTCTGGTCCCCTTTCTTCCTCATGGTTAACCCCATTAGTTTTCATATTGTATGACGTTCGGCCCATTAGTTTGGCGATTATAAGACATTTCACCCCATTTCGTTGTCAATATTAAGACTTTTCGTGTCATTTAGGCGTCGAGTTTTTCCTGGCTAGCGATAGCGAGCCTGTACTTTTTGAGGAGCCGGCCTTCGGCCAGGATATTTTTCTATCGAAAAATGCACAAATTGATCTTGAAGGAGGGTGTTGGGGGGTGCTTTATATGCTTGATGGAGGTCTAGGGATGAAACTAAATAAATCATAAACAAATATATAAATGAGCAAATATTACGGCCATCCCCCCAAGGGGAAACGGACCGTTTGTTTGGTCATTCATTCCTTTATTTCTTAGTTTCTTCACTAGACCTCTCCGACATATGACGCGATTTTGAGCCTATTAGGGATACTTTAAAGCCTTTGTTTCCATCAGGGGTATTTAGAAACCTTTAGTTTAGTTACTTCAACCTCTGCAGTTGTCTTTGAGTTAGCTGTGGGCAGAAAACTAATTTTGGAGAGGTAATTATAAGAATGAGATAACTCTATTTCTTATTGCTAATCTGGCAACCTCTGCGTCATATGAGCGTGAAAGGGTAAAACAAAAACTCTTGACCCCCCTTCAAGATAAATGTGTACATTTTCGACGAGATGGGTTGGGTATTAGGGGGGATCTGCTTGGTGTGGGCCAATCGGCGCTCTGCAGACCCCCGTTATCTTGTGTTGATCTCTGACCGTTTTGGTGAGGTCAGTCCTCAAGGCATTAGTGAGTTGGGTCTATAATTAGGCCTTATAATTAGGGTTGGGTGTGACAGGGATCTGCCTTGTGTGGGCCGATTGGCTTTCTGCAGACTCCCATTTTCTTATGTTCTTATGTTTGTGCCATGAAATATATGCAAAATGTTTTTGGATAATCTTGCCGAGGTATCCGCCGAACCATCGCTTAATTCGCCGAAGACGTCGCAGAACATACACCGAGAATTCGCTCATCCTTCGCATTATTTCGCAATATTTTATTCAAATGTGACAGTTCTCGCCGTTATCATCGGCGAACCATCGCACAATTTGCCGATGCTGTCGCCGATTACGGCGTATCCGTCGGCGACATCGTCGCCGAGTGTAAACTTTTCAACATTTTTTAATGGTCAAAATCGTTGACGTCGTACAAATTTGTTGCGAATTGACAAGACTACGTCCTCGGCGACGAAAAACGTATGAAATCGTATCAGTGGGAAAGGGGCAGAATGGGGAGAAAGGGGACCAGAAAGAACAACCATCTCCCCTTAATTTAGCTACTATTTCCAATTGGGGTAGAGAAAACCTTGTTGCATTTAATGCTTCCAAAACTCAATTTATCCTTCTTTCTACCCGTCAGGAACCCCCAGAGGCCTATCCCTTATTCTTCAACAATACAAAAATCAAACCTTCATCTTCCCACAATGTTCTCGGTGTCTCTTTTTCTTCTGCTCTCACTTGGAAAGACCATATTACCAGTCTCGCTAAGGCAGCCTCCCAGAAGCTGGGTGTACTCAACCGCCTCAAGGGGTTCTTTACCCCTGCGCAGCTACTTGCTCTGTACAGGGGCACAGTGCGTCCTTGTATTGAGTAATGTTCACATGTGCGGGGAGGATCCTCTCACACCGCACTCCTAGATAAAGTAGAAAGGAAAGCCTTTCGTATCATTAACTCCCGTCCACTCACCAACTCTCTGCAATCTCTCTCTCTTCGCCGCAATGTTGCATCTCTCTCACTATTCTATCGCTACTACAATAATCAGTGTTCCTCGGAGCTTTCCCAGTGTATACCACCTCCTCTACGTAGGGTACGTAGTACCCGCCTTGCAACACAATCCCACCCCTACTCTGTGCAACTCTCCAACCCAAAAGTGAAACGCTATTCTCAGACTTTCTTCTATTAAACTGCTGAGCTCTGGAACTCTCTCCCAGAATCAGTTTTTCCCTCTTCCTATGACTTAAATTGCTTCAAACTCCGTGTGTCCAGGCATTTTAGCTCGAACGTCCCTTGATTTCGGCCCTGTCACTCTTTGAAATCTGGGGGAGGCACTCGCTGCAAGCAGTTATGCCTTTTGTCTCCCTCACTCACATAGAAAAACAAAAATTGAGTGAGGTTGGTGGTGGTGGTGGTAGACAGTAGGGTGTTGGTGGAGGGTCGGGACAATACCCCTCGTCACAGTAATGAACACCCACCACCACTACTATTAAGAGTCAAGGACATCTCACATAATTCTCGTCTCTTAAACTTGTGTGGATTATATACTTTTGCCAGAGTTAGTTCCAGAATCAAGAGAAGTAAATTACACCATGAGGTGGTTTTAGTCAAGATACTCTTTGACTTACAAGAGTTACACCAAAATGGTTAAGGGGACAGTGGTTATTTTGGTGGATCTATTTATTTATATATTATCTTTTAGTTTCCTCCCTAGACCTCCATCAAACATAAAAAAAAAAAAAAAATCCCCCTTCGAGATTTATTTATAAATTGTTCAATAGAAAAATTTCAAGGCCGAAGGCCGGTTCTTCGACAATTACAGGCTCGCTTTCGCTCGCCAGGAAAACATAGATACCTAAATGGCACGAAAAGTTTTAATATGGACAAAGAAATGAGGCGAAAGGTCTTATAATCGACAAACTAATGGGGCAAACGTCTTAAACACTCAAAACTAATTGGAGGAGTATTAGTCGAGATACAGTGATATTCTAAGTCATCGAGAGAGAATACCATACCTCTAACATATGTTCAGCCTCTACGTCAAATATCTTCTACACATCGTAAATTTCGGAGACTGTCCTCTAACCATTTTATGCACCTATGATTTTTACTGGCAAGATGACAGGAAACTCTGGTGGGAGGAGGACAGCTCTCGCTCTTTCTCTCGCGCTCTTGCTTGCTCTGTCTCGCTCTCACTTGCTCTCGCTCTCGCTCTCTCTCTCTCTCTCTCTCTCTCTCTCTCTCTCTCTCTCTCTCTCTCTCTCTCTCTCTCTCTCGCACGGTTTGGCATAAATGAGCACCACAGCACTCCTCACTCTTCGTAATGTACCGGTACAGTTGCACACTAATAATTCCTAAACCCCTACTGTACCGGCGACTTCTTTCTACATTTTATTCTAGCTATGCAGTATTTAGACGGTTTTGTGCAGAATAGGAAGACACTATAATAGTAAAAAAGGTTAAGTGAGATAGTACATAGTCTGTTCATTGCTGGAGTCCATTTTTTGAACCGAATAAAATAGTCTAATAGTAGCCAGAATGTAGAACAATGGACTATACAGGTACTGAATGTGTTAACACTCTCTTATATCACCTAATTAGTATTTTGGGAGCACTGAGAAAACGTTGAGGCTATAAATCTTTACTATTTATCATCTAATGTACTTGACAAAGCTTCAAGGAACAGCTGGTCGATTTCAGACTAATATGTTATATACTAAATGTCAAATATAGTGTATTATACAACTCAGCTGGTTTATATATATATATATATATATATATATATATATATATATATATATATATACTGTATATTTATATATGATAATAACTATATTGCTAAAAATCAAGTAATATAGATATATTTTCAAATCGTCGGCTCATGTGTTAGCGCGTACGTCACAAAACTCGGAGAAACTGGCTGGATTTGTTAAAATATCTTTGAAAACTTGATAGAATGAATATTAACACCATTTGAGAAGGAGCACTTCATTGACAACGTTTAAAAGATAGCTTCACAGTGATCTGAATAAGCTATCTGCGAAACGTTGTCAATAAAGTGCTCCTCCTCATATGGTGTTTATATTGACACTGGTTGGATTCCCAGGGAGGACGTGATGGGTAGTCCGATGCCTCTGTTAAACAAGCATAGAGCAAGGGAAGATAATTAAATAAAAAAGGAAGAACTTGTACGAGGGAGAAGAAGGGCCTCCTTCGTCTTACTAATTTATTGCCTAGTCTTGAGCCATTAGCGCGGGATAATGGTTACACACACGCACACGCACACACACACACTCACACGCACACACACACACACACACACACACGCATACCTGTGGTTGTAGTTGAGGGCTGATAGCTATCGCCCCGTGGTCCACGCTGTTGTGGCGCCGCCACTGTACATCCCATCTGCCCTCCTCTGTGCCAGCTGGTCAATGATGCTGTTGCTGGCAGCACGGAGGTGATAGTGAGGTAGAGTTGGTTGCTCGTCTATTGAGGCAAGGAAGTGATCCAAATCCTTCATAAACATTTCCAGTTTTGGGTAATCTTTATTTCTAATTTCTTTGGGTAATTCGTTATACACCTTAGGACCATGAGTAGCGAAAGAATGTTCCCTTAGTGTCTTCACTCTGGTTAGCGCTCTTGATTTGATGGGTCTGATATCGCACATTCTACCGAGGCGTTTATGTTCTTTGTATGTCACGATCACTTTATTTTCAACTTTCAGATTTGGAGCCATGTTATTAAGAATTTTCCAAGTGTATAGGATTAAGTATCTTTCCCTGCGTCTCTCGAGAGAGTATAGTTGTAATGTTTTTAATCTCTCCCAGTAGTCCTGATCCTTTACAAATGTGATTTTGCTGGTGAAGGAGCGCTGGATCCCCTCCAAGGCTTGTTTCTCCCCAGATTTCCAGGGACTCCACAACTGGCAGCAGTATTCTAAAAGAGGTATCACCAAGGCCTTGTACAGGATAAGCATAGGTTCCACCTCTCGTGTTTTAAAGGTGCGCAATATCCAGCCAGCCTGGGCTCTTGCCTTTTGAACCACTGCTTGGATGTGCTTGCTGAACGTAGCATCATGACTCATTAGAACACCCAGGTCTAGCACATGGTTATTGCGTTGTATTAGGGAACCGTCGTGTGCAGTATAGTTGGCATTTTCATTGATGTTGGTTCCATACCTAACTAGTTCAAATGTATTGTTGTTGAATGACATATTGTTTGCATCAGGCCAGGAATACAAACTGGTTATGTCAGAATATAATTTATTTACATCTGCTGATTTTATTTCTTTCATGGCTCTTGTGTCATCAGCAAATGAAGAGACTGATGAGTGGAGGGTATCTTAGTCAATATCAGATATGTGAATAAGGAAAAACAGTGGTCCCAGAACAGAGCCTTTGGGAACACCACTGTAGACGTTAGAGTCACAGGAGAGGACACCGCCTGCAGCAACACACTGCTTCCTATCCATCAAGAAATTGTGGATCCATATTCCAAGACGACCAGTTATTCCTCGATTTTTTAATTTATGCAGTAAGACCCCATGATCCACCTTATCGAAGGCCTTGCTAAAGTCCAGGTAAATGACATCAATATTTTTGTCTTCTTCGAGTGCAGCAATAATTTTTTCATGGTGGGAGAGGAGCTGGGATAAGCAAGATCTACCTGCTCTGAATCCATGTTGATTTTCATTCATTTTGTTGTTTATTTCTAGAATGTTTGTAATTTTGTTCACTACAATGTTTTAAAATATTTTTATAACATGGGATGTGAGAGCTATTGGTCGGTAATTTTCTGGTTTGTCCCTTGATCCCCCTTTATATACAGGGGTAATCTTGGCTCTTTTCAATTGTTCAGGGATTATTCAAGTATCAAGCGAGTTTCTGTATAGGGATAGGAGGGGTACACTCAACTGTTCTGTGGCCGTGGTGGTCAAGTGGTGAGCACGCTCGCGTGTGATTCTGAAAGACCCGGGATCGAATCCCTGCCACGGCGGACATTTAGTGGGTGCGGTAGTACGTCCTAGCATGTTTCACATGCTTGCACCCAGTCAGGGGACATCCTGACGACGTATACAGACAAAACATACATAACAAAGCCACTCCAACACCTTCCTCTCTCTCCAACACCCCTTCTCCCCTCTCAACACTCTTCTCTGAGCTATTGCCGATAAAAATGGCATGTTCAGTCCTGTACAGAATCGTAAGATTCAGAGTCGTAAAGATTCCAGGACGAGCTCATCAGCGGCGGATCCTCAGATCGACCGTGGTGATTGTCACCTAAACATCTACAAAACAATAAAATACAAAACAATATCTGTTAAGTAGGATGGCTGGAAAACCATCAGGACCAGCTGCAGCATTCCTAGAGATTTCCTTTATAGCTTTCTGAATGTCCATTCGAGAGATGATCATGTCTTGCATTTGTGGGTCAATGATTTAGCTGTTCGAGAAAAATTCCTTGGGATCTGTGATCTACTTTTCTTCAATGGGGGTACTGAACACACCTTCATACTGTTTACGGAGAGCTTCACACACTTCCGTTGGATCTTTAATCTTTGTTCCTTGTGCATTTGTTAGGGGTCCAACAGCCGCCCTGATTTTGGATCGATCGATCGCTTGCATATTTATAAAAAATATTTGGGAATTGTTTTAATTGCTGATACTGCCTGTACTTCCTTCAACTTTAATTCATAATCAATGGAGGTTTTTAACTTTATTTCTATATTGTGGATTTTCTGCTGGATCATAGTATGGTTATGGATAATGGAGGAGTTGGCAATTTTCCTTTTTAGTTGTCTTCGTTTTCGCATGAGGATTCTACGATCACGGGGTATGCTGAATGTGGATGATTTTTGTTTTTTCACTGCTGTGTATTTTGAGCATATTTCTAGAAACTTATTCAATAATGTTTCATATTGGTTCCTGGGGTCCTTATGTGCCATCAGTTTCTCCCAGGCTACCTCCCCTATTTCCTTCTCAATGTTTTCCCAACTGGTTTTACTGCTGAACAAATTTAGGTCATTTAGGGATGGGGTCTCTTTTGCAGGTCTCGCTTGTTCTCTAGATTTTGATGTCTTTATATTGGTTGAGACAATCATTATGTTGTGATCTGATAAGGTACTTTGGTCAACACAGTACTCAAGAATCAGTTCTTCATTATTTGTAAAGAAAACATCGAGTATATTCTTACCTCGTGTAGGGACTCTTATGTATTGGTTCATACAGAGTTCTCCAGCCAGATCTAGAAGGGCTGTTGATTATAGCTGTACATCCGTTGATCGTCCTCGCACAACTTCAGATTCCCAATCAATAATCGGGAAATTCAGATCACCGGTTAGGATAATATTTGGTAGTGGGGCTGGCATCTCATTTATTTGACTTCTGATCTTTGCTAGGATTGGAATGCAATTGTTTTGGACACAATCAGGAGGGCGATATATTACAACTAAGATCGTGTTGATATGTTCAATGGTGAGAATTTGTAGTTCTGTCACAGAGTTTGAAAATGAGAGTAACACCTTTGTGTATGGAGAGATGCTATCCTTTATATAGGTAATTATACCGCCTTTCTTTCTGTTATTGGCTCTATCAGTCCTGAATGGGACATAATTATCAATCTTAATCTCTGCTTCTTTAATATTCTCGGAGAGATGGGATTCAGTGAGTGCAACAATAAGGGCTTGCTCTTCATGTGAGAGCTCAGAAATAATTTTGAGTTTTGCTTTAAATTTACGTGGGATAAGCCCTTCAATGTTGCATGAAATTATTTTATTTACAATGGGTATATTTGGTTCGGGGAAAAGGCTCTCTGTGGATGAACCATAGGCATTTGTAGTGTCGACCAATTTGTGTTTGTGCGCGTGTGTGTGTGTGTGTGTATTAAAAACCTCCAACCGTTAGCTTTCTTCCCTTCCCTCAACATTACCCTGTGGACCAATGACACAGGGAATACAAGACTTGGGGAAGTGTGTGTGTGGGTGTGTGTTTGTGTGAGTGAGAGAGAGAGCTACATAGAGCTACATAGATACACAGACCACACAGACCTCAAGGTCCTTACTAGGCAGTCTGGCCTTACAAACTATATATGTATATATGCATATATATGCATATATATGCATTGTATTGAGTATTGTTCACATGTGTGGGGAGGTTCCTCTCACACCGATCTCCTAGACAAAGTTGAAAGGAAGGCCTTTCGTATCATTAACTCCCGTCCACTCACCAACTCTCTGCAATCTCTCTCTCTCCGCCGCAATGTTGCATCTCTCTCGCTATTCTATCGCTACTATAATAATCAGTGTTCCTCAGAGCTATCCCAGTGCATACCACCTCCTTTACGTAGGGCACGTGGTATCCGTCTTGCAACTCAATCGCACCCCTACTCTGTGCAACTCTCCAACCCAAGAGTGAAACGTTACTCTCAAACTTTCTTCTACTCAACAGCTGAGCTCTGGAACTCTCTCCCAGAATCAGTCTTTCCCTCTTCCTATGACTTAAATTGCTTCAAACTCCGTGTGCCCAGGCATTTTGGCTCGAACGTCCCTTGATTTTGGCCCTGTCACTCTTTCAACTATGGGGGAGGCACTCGCTATAGGCAGTTATGCCTTTTGCCTCCCTCAATCACATAGAAAAAAAAAAATATATATATATACATATATATACATATATACACCGGTACACACATATACACACATACACATACATACATACATATATATACAGTATACATACTGTACAGTGCACACACATACACTTACATACATTTTTTTTTTTTTTTTTTTTTTTTTCATATCACCCCAGCCCTCTGCAGATAGAGGTCAAGCCTTCCCTTGAAAGCGTTTATTGTGTCGCTCTCCACCACTCTCGCTGGTAGTTTATTCCACTCTGTCGCCACACTGTAGGTGAAGAAACTCTTTGTGACATCTAGGTTTGCCTTTTTGGTTTTTAATTTCATTCCATTTCCTCGAGTTTGATTAGTATTGTTTAATGTGAATAGTGCATTTACATCGACTTTGTCGAAACCTTTTAGTATCTTAAAGCACTCAATAAGCTGACCCCTCAACCTCCTCTTTTTTAATGAGAACAGGTTCAATCGTTTAAGTCTTTCTTCATATGGTTTATTTCTTAATGAGGGTATCATCTTCGTCGCTCTACGCTGTACTGACTCGAGTCTTACAATGTCCTTGATCAGAATGATAAGGTGACCAGAGAGAGAGAGAGAGAGAGAGAGAGAGAGAGAGAGAGAGAGAGAGAGAGAAATACATTGTTAATAGTCAAGAATGGTGATCAATAGTAAATGTCATGGTTTTCAAATAATGTGGAGATACATCGATGGTTCAGTTATCAACATAAGGTTCAGTTATCAAATAATGTGGAGATACATCGTTAAGGTTGTGACGCCTGCAGCTCAGCAGAACGCCACGTGGGCTCAGCCGCTCGCTTGGCCACTCGCTAGCACTCGCCGGGGCAAGGTATTTGGCTACAGTCTATCTACAATGTTGTTCTTTCTTTCATAGTGTTCGTGTTGTTACAGACAGTCCCGTGGAGGTCTTTATTTTCGTCTGTGACAACGGGAAGCATTTTATATCATGAGTTGAACATAGGATGCATTGTATATAGTTAAGGAGAGAGAATAATATAGGCAGTGGGGTGGTAGTGTGTGCGTGCGTATACATGTGCTGCCTCCCCCCTCGCTTTGTAGGCTCGCGCGAGTGCCGTCTCGCGCCTCTTGATTGGCTGGTGGTTCCTGGCGCCTTCTGCAGCCCTGCAGCCTGGTGATGTAGCGGCCTGTGATTGGCTGACCACCATGCCTTTGTGTGTGATCCTGGAGGGGTCCCGAGGAGTTCCATCCTCAGAGCTTTCCTGACTAGCATACCCTTCACATGTCCCTTGCCCTCCTGTCTCCCGACTTCTACCTATAGAGCACTTTCTCTCTCTCTCAACTTCTTACCTCTCATTCTTCTACTCTATTTAATATCATAACTTCCCTTTGGTTCTGCGCGATTTCATATATCGGCCATCGTATTATATGCTGAAGCTCTCAGATAACACATGTTTAGTTAGGCATTTTGGAAGGGTTACCATTTTTTGTCTGTAGAGGTTTGACACACTCACGGTGTCTCCCTTCCTGTATCTTGGTGGTCTGCTGGGGGATTTAATGCTAGACTGGGATAAGGCTACTGGTGTTGTGATTTCCGATGTGTACTAGATTTTGTTGAACCTGTACAATCGCAACGGAGACGTGGGAAGCCTAGGTGGTCTTTCTGACTGTGTACCTTGTGAGTTTAGCGCTGTGTTGCGAGTGAGGGCTTTTGCCTCTGCCACCCAACACTGTGCTAACTCGTTTGCTTTGACTTTGAGAGGGTCGCCAGGAGAGAACCAGATACTAGCGATCTGGATATCTCAAGAGAGCACCCCGTCAATTAACGTAATTTGGCCGCACAGCCTTAAACCTCTCCGCGGCGCACAGGGGGTTTTCTACAGGGTAAGACTGTGCGCACCTATGATGATTTTGGGACCTATTGCCAATTTCGATAAAAAGTGCATCATCGTGTAGGGAATGTTTGCGTGCATCGGCCCATATATATTTGACCCCCCAAAAAATGTCTGGGGGGGGGTGGGGGAACGGTCCGTAGTTGAAAAATGTGGAGCGAATGGCACCGCGCGGCTAGATTGTCATCGAGCGGCGAGATTTCCCTGCCGAATTTTCACGCGCCCAGGGGATAGAAGGAGAGGGAGGAGGGGGTGGTTTACCGCGTATTATCACGTATATCTCCTTTTTTTAGCCCTTTTAGGCTATGTAGAGTATGTATATTTGTGTAGGCCACCCATATAACAATGAATATGCCTCATAGTGACCAAAAATTGCAATATATAAGGGAATTATAAGAAAATTTTTAGGCGGGAATGAAGATGTGTTGGAGGTTTGGCGGCAATTTATGAGCTGAGAGTGTGGTTTACGCCATACATATCACGTATATCTTGTACGTAGAGCACTGTCATGCTATAATACAGACTTGTACATATGTATACGTGCCATATATCAAATAATATACCGCATATAGACCAATTCATGCGATATTTACGCACATCAATGAGTTTCTATGCGTGAACCAAGGTGTGAGTGAGTTGTGCTGGGAATGAAAGGGGGAGAGGGTGTGTTACGCCATAAATATCACGTAAATCTTGTATTTAGAGCACTGTCATGCTATAATAAAGACGTGTACGTATGTAGGCGTCCCATATAACAAGGAATATACCGCATATAGCCCAATTGATGCGATATTTACGCAAATTGTGAATGTGTTTCTAGCAGACGGAAGCCTGAAAGGGTGGGTTGGGGGTGGGTGGGTGGGAGGGAGGCATGCAGGGGTGCAGTGAGTGAGTGAGTGAGTCGTGGAGAGATGGAAGTCAGGCAGATCTCTAGATAGATAACCAGCTTTGTGATTATTGTGGAGGCACCCGAGGCGTATGGATGTCTTGGTATTTTGAACCTTATGTCTACCAGATGTCTGGTGTTCGTTGCCACCAACAGGTCTACAATAACATGAGTCAGGAATGGAGAGAGAGAGATAGAAACTGAGACATGCGTATGTCGTACGTATAAATGGACTTCAGAATTGCATTTTTATGCAAGCAGACATTGCATTTTAGACACATGTGAAGTACCACAGAAACATGTAGGCCATTGACTGTAAATAAAGTACTATATTATAGACCACCAGCGACTGTGGTGAGTAAACACAGGCAGATTGCCTTTTGTGATAAAGGGCTAAATATAGAATGGTGTCTCCTTACACTTGCGAAAGGGTAGATTGCCACCAGAGAAACGTATACTTATTTATTTCCAAGTAATATGCAATCTAAATGTATATTCGAGACCTACTGCAATTATTTGTATGACAGTCATGACTATGTATAATCCAATATACGCGCGTAGGCGAGACATAAGAAAGCTGGTTGAGCAATTTTCGACACCCACACAGTTATTATTCTTTTTTATTTACAATATTATACAATACAAATGTATTTGTGAAGAGTATTTTATCCATTATTGTATTTATACAAATTTTGTTCCCAGACAGAGCTGCTGTTGCTGGTGTAGCTGGGGCATAAAGGAGCGGCAAGGGTCACCGCTTGACCGTGTGAAAATGAGTGGAGTCGCACTGAGAGGGGCAATTTTGCTGAGTGTTTGGGCAATTTTTGACAGAATAAAGTTATATAATTACTAATTCTTGACAGAGACAAACTTTTATAAACCTTGGCATGATATAATTGATAATCCCATCAATTTACAAACGTAAATTGGTGGGATAATTCATTTTTATTTGTATATTGTCATTTCGATTGTAGACACGAAGTTTTGAGTGATATTTGGTATGAGCTCCTGTGGCATGGTTGGTAAGGTCGAGGACTGGAAAACTCAAAGTGTGGTAGGGTTGTGTGATCGAATCCAGGAGGGGGTTATGGGGAAGGTTTTATATTGTCTAGAACATTTTTGATAAAAAAAAAATTTTACAAGATCATGCCATTGTATTCAAACAATATGAAATATTCATAGAATATATCATATTGTAAGAATACAATGACATGACCTTGTTTTTTTTGTTTTTTTTATTTTTTTGTTTTATTATCTTAGTAGGTTTGACAGGATTTATTGAAACATATTTATTTTTGTACAATTCATTTGAGGTAAGAAAATAATTATATACACATTACTTTGGCTAATAACAAACATATATATTGATATACTAAAAAAATAAGGCATATTAAATCTTTGAAACTTATAAACTAAATAATGAAACATACAATTATATAATGTAAAAGCTATATCACAGGGACATCTTTGGAACTTATACATTATATAATATATATGTTACATTATGAGGTAGCGTGATCAATTAGGTCAGGTCAGGTAAGGTAGGGCGCGAGTCCAGGACAGGGCTGGGCAGGGGGCGAGTCCAGGGCAGGGCACGGGGCGAGTCCAGGGCAGGGCAGGGCAGGGCGACACTCAATAATTCTTGAAGGTGTGGTAGTCCCTGAAGCAGTCACCCAGGCAGAGTGGAACTTTGCACTCGGCGCACATTGAGGTGACTCTTTTGGTGACATGGGGTTTCCTGACACTGGAGCTGCAGACGGTGCACTGCGCCTGCCTGTGACGAGTGCCAAGCATCTCAGTGTCTTTCGACACCCAGCTGGATGCGGTCAGGAACGTGATCCCCACGCCATGCCGTACGTCTGTGAGTGGTGGTGCCATACTTCTCCAGGAGTTGGTATGAGACGTTGTAGACGAACTCCCGGAATTTCAGCTTCTGGTTTGGGGCCATATCCTTTTTCACCAACCACAAGTTGTAGGCGTTCAGCATCGTTATATCAACTAGGTGGAGGAAGAGCTTGTGATACCCCTTCACAGTCTTCCTCAGACACTCAACGCCTGACAGCTGACAGTCAGACTTGTCCACCAGGCGCATGTTCTTAGTGTAGTCCACTACCATGTCGGGCTTGTAGATTGTCTTCCTGGTTCGGTAGTGGATTTTGCCAGAATCCACCTGGGCACCTGTGTGGACGGTGGAAAGCAGGTGGACGTCTCGCTTATCCTTCCACTTCAGGGCTATCACTTTCCCACACTTCTCGAGCTGCTTGTATTTCTGCCCCTTTCGTCGCCTTCTTCGCACATGCCTCTCGCGGTGTTCCTGGGCCAGGTCGTCTTCTGAAGGTGTGTCACTGGAGGAGGCATCTGTTAGAGGAATGACATTACCTGTGAACTTTGGCATAAACTTTCTTGTCTTTCTGACAGTCCCACATGACCCCGTTTGGTTGTCATGAAGAAACTGGCAGAGAGCAGGAGAAGTATACCAGTTGTCAGTGTAGATGATGTGGCCTTTGCCCAGGTAAGGTGCCAACATTTTCCTGACGATGGCACCTGACATGCCCATGGGGTCATTGGCAGCGGCTTTCGGTATGTCAATGTCAGTGCCTGTGTACACGATCATGTCAAGCACTATTCCAGTTTCGCAGTCACACAAAACGAAGAGCTTGATTCCGAACCTATGCCTTTTCAAGGGGATATACTGCTTGAAAACAAGACGTCCTTTGAAGAGCACGAGCGACTCATCAATCACCAAATTGAGGAAGGGGTAAAAGTATTTCCTATACCTCTCCAACAACATGGTGAACACATCCCGAACTTTCCATATCCTGTCAATCCTGTTAGGATTTTCGTTGTCTGCAAAGTGCATAAATCTTAGCAGCAACAAAAATCTGTCACGAGTCATGAACTTATTGAAAGTTGGGGTGGCGATGAGAGGGTCGTGCTTCCAATAGTGTTGCAACACATGCTTCTTGATCAGAGGCATGAGGAACAACAAGGCAAAGAACGTCATAAATTCTTCCACAGTCGTATCCACCCAGCCTCGTATTCTCGCTTTTGGAGAAAGGACGTCCAATCTGCCAAACACCCACCTGTAGTAGGCATTTGTTTGGGCAACGATGTACGTCATTACCTTCATGTCGAAAAAAGCGAGGAAGAAGTCGCTTTCGTTCGCAGGATCGTCACAGGGCCAGTCGTCAGTTGTTCCTGACGTCCCAGGATTGAACTGGGGCACGTCAGGTACAAAATTGACCCCGTCAGACCAATCGAACGAAGGCAGCTCAGGGATCGGAATGTCGTCTGCGTCTGCTTCATCGTCTGAAATATCGCTTCCATGGTCGCGATACAGCACTTCATCATCATCACCCTCCTCTTCACTTGACAGACGATGCCCTTCCTCATTTTCGTCACCGACGTCGGACTCACTCCCACTGTCCACTCCCAAATCCCCCCACCCTTGGTCCCGTGCTAGGGCTTCGTCGTCGAAACCTGGGCTGCCAATGTCCTGCGAATCATCATCAAACAGCAGGGCGGCATACTTTGATGGTGTCAGAGTTTTCTGGGTCACTTTTGCATGTGCGGGAGTCTTATGGACAGGGACAGCAGAGGCGGTGGCAGGGGCGGCGGCAGGGGCGGCGGCAGGGGCAGCAGTGGTGCGTGGCCTTGATGGCAAGATGATGGTGGTGCCTGTCGCCCTTCTCTCTGTTCCTTGGGCAGGGGCGGCATGGGCGGCAGGGGCAGCAGGGGCACAGGCAGCAGGGCCGGCAGGGCCAGCAGGGCCAGCAGTCGCTTTCCCTCTCCCTTTCCCCTTCCCCTTCCCCTTCCCTGTTCCTTGGGCAGGGGCGGCATGGGCAGCAGGGGCGGCAGGGGCAGCAGGGGCGGCAGGGGCAGCCGGGCCAGGGGCGGCTGGTGGTGGTGGTGGTGGTGGTAGGGGCACTGTGGCTGGCGTACGGGTTTTCTTCCATACGCCCGTGCTTTTAATTTTTCCTGCCCCCGCAGGTTCTGCAGCCCTAGGGCGGCCTCCTGCGTCGCTGGTACCAGTGGCAGGGGTGGCAGGGGCAGCAGGGGCAGCCGGGCCAGGGGCGGCTGGTGGTGGTGGTGGTGGTAGGGTCACTGTGGCTGGCGTACGGGTTCTCTTCCCTACACCCGTGCCTTTAATTTTTCCTGCCCCCGCAGGTTCTGCAGCCCTAGGGCGGCCTCCTGCGTCGCTGGTACCGGTGGCAGGGGTGGCAGGGGTGGCAGTGGTGGTAGTGGTTGTTGTAGTGGCCTGGGTCGTGGTGGCAGTGTCCCGAAACACCAATGACCTCTGTACCTTTCTCGTGCTTGCACGTGTTTTTCGTGCTTTGGGTGCAGGTGTTTCGTCCTCCGAGCTGTAGGGCGTGTCGTACTGGTAGCTAGGGTCTTTAGCAGCCACCCTCTGCCTTCTACGGCAGCTAACACCACCAGAAGGAGGGCTGGTTGTGTCATCAGGGAGCGAGCGTGAGGGACGTGTGGGCTCCATGACTAGTGCGTGGTTACTGGCGCGGTGGTGCTTGCACGAGTGCGGGGCGAGCGTTTGGCGGGGTGGTGTCGAGAGTTGACATGTAGTACTATACCCACACCAATTTTCAGCCGCCTGGCTATAAACGCGTGGTTTTGGTACGCGTTCAAAAGCTCTGCTCTTAAGAGTCTCCCCGCAGTCCGCCGGGGGAACTCTTATGAGTCTCCCCGCACCTCCCGGGTTAAGGACTTCGCTAGGCTACGAGCCGCTTGCTCAGCCATTGTTTCCTAGCCTACTACATCCCAGCTAGACTTTATTTGCCTAGCAGACACCAGATTTAGATTATAAACTCTTTCTGTCATGTATGCATTATTTTTCACAGCATTTATTAGTCTAGGTTGTTGTTGAGTTGCACAACCCTAGTAGGCTGTTTCGTTGATGAGGAAGTACTTCTTTTGCTGTTTGAGTTCCTACTATTGCGCAGTTATTATTCCCGTGCCAGTTAACCCTATTATGTCCTTACAATTGTCATATCCTGTTCCTGCTTTATACTACAGTTCAAAATCCGATACGATCATCTTACCCCAGCATCCGACTTTCTTCAGAAGATTCCTGCTCGATGCTTTGGGACTTTCGTTCACTTTCTTTTGTATAGGAGTGACAGTTCGTTATTGTTTAGAGTAACTTTAAATATACCTTCTTCTAGTTTGCATTAAATCATCATTGCAGTGATTTAATTAAGATCTCTATCTTTTCCTAGTATACCTTATTAAGGTAATTGTATGTTGTTGTGATCAGGCTGTATCAGAGCTCATCAGCCTGTAGTAGTAGTGCACTTATACTGAGTTATAGGATACCCCATTATCACAGATTTAACTCTGGAGGGTATAGGTGTTTTTGTGCGCCGGCATTATAAGTCCAGGGGTTGGATCTAGTGTTACCGTTGTGGCTGTGTGCTTTCCTAGTCCAATGATTAAGAGCCCTTGTTTTATACGAACCCCGGTCGAAACAAGGTTCAGTTATCAACATGATTAAATTATAAGGCTCGGTGCTTCTTCGCATCTCTTCTTTGATGTACGATGTAATTAAAAATAGATAAACGCGCAGAAATATATTTTACATTCAATTGCAAGCTAAGGTAAACAATGTAATCACTTATATTGCAATGAACTGACTTTAATTTTAGATAGTCGATTGGTAGGTATTTTCATATTAACGTAATCATTTAAATTC
The DNA here is from genome assembly GCA_032716605.1 of Paralithodes platypus. NCBI lineage: Eukaryota > Metazoa > Arthropoda > Malacostraca > Decapoda > Lithodidae > Paralithodes > Paralithodes platypus. Next base: position 7,582,561 of record CM064551.1, read on the forward strand.
ATTGCGCTCGAGGAGGGCAACATCATAACAATGTTTAATATATCACAAATTGAAATGTCACTCGGATCCAATACATCATTACCCTTCCTACTAATATAGAAACATAGTTTACATTAGTATACTCATAGTTAATTATTGGTCTTATAATTAAAACGTTTGGGTGAATCATTACACTATGACACTAGATGTACTATAATGAAGAAAACAACAAAATTACATGAGTATACTTATAGGCAATTATTATCCTTATAATTAAAACGCTTGGGTCAATCCTTACACTATGAAACCAGATACACGATAAACATTTTCCCGATATTGTAAGAAAAATATCTGAGAAATCTTCGTCCTTATATTTTGTTTATCCCAAATTAAGTTATATTATTATTATTAATATTAATAACAATAATTAATCACAAACAAATATTCTAAATGACTGTACTATTATTTTCTCTCCACCAATCTTCTCTTCCTTATGTATTATATTAAATTTATTTTAGTTATCCGTATCTGCAAAACACCTCCTTCGAGATAAATTTGTAAATTTTTCAGTAGAAAAAATATCCCGGCCGAAGGTCGGTTCCTCTAAATTACAAGCTCGCTATCACTCACCAGAAAAAACCCCGACACCTAAATGCCACAAAAGGTCCTACTATTGACAAAGAAATGGGGCGAAAGCTTTATACATTGCTAAACTAGTGGGGCAAACGTCTTAAAATATCAAAACTAATGATGCTAAACATGAGGAAGATGGGCTTCCAGATAAACCAAAAACCTATTGATAATTTTCTAAGCCAAAACGAATAGGCCCTCATTATCTCCCTTCATACAAACTTTCTATGTTTTTATAACATTAAAGCCGGTATCACATGAGCGCTTTTTCCCTCAACATGTAACCTCAACACTGGTCTGGCAGCTTATGTGGTCAACATTTTATATATTTCGGTTACGTAAATTCATCTACCATCAATCTAGTTTCCACTACCAGTGCAAAATATTCCAGAAATGTGGCCAGAAAAATGTTGATTATCGAATGTTGACTATAAAACCTCTCGTGTGATCCCGGCTTAATGCTAATGTTATTTGTCTTGGTTAGTCGTTGCCTTCACACAACTACTTAAGGAGGTAGTGCTTTTTTTTTTGGCATATATAATTATTTATTTATTTATTTCTTAGTTTCCTCGCTAGACCTCCATCAAGCTTAGAAAAACACCCTGTAGATATATTAATTCATTTTTCGGTATAATAATGTCCCGGCTGAAGGCCGGTTCCTTCTAAAATTAAAGGCTTGCTATCGCTCGCCAGGAAAAAGCGCCACCTAAAGGGCACGAAAGGTCTTATACTGACACAACGGATGCACTTTCGGATGCACTTTCATTTACAGTAAATACCGATCTATATCGTCTATCTATCTATTGCCGGACGCCTTACTCCCCTTAATGATGGTGGCCATCCACAGAAGGCCCCCAAGTGGACCTATCCCCTGTAAGAGGGACAACCCATGCCAGTTTACTTAAGGACTTACAGGATTGACCACTCAATCCACTCAATCCGTCCGACCCCGAGGCCCTCTATGTATCTTTTTAGCACTATTTTTCTTCAGTGGTGTTCGGCTAGTCCATCCACTAACCTTTTTCACCCTTATGTAAGCAGTACTGATTTGTATCAGGTTTACTCCCCTAGACAGGTTGCCGACCAAGGCTGATGAGTCCCATCCACCCGGATGTGTATAAGGTTGTCTCCCCTAGATGGGTTGCCGACCAAGGCTAACGAGTCCTATTCACCCGGATATTTATATCATACAATAATAAATAATACAATACTATGGTCAATATCACCTGGCATGTTTGGATCATACATTATACCATGAACAAACATTTTTAATTTTAATAACAAAAAGTGAGCTCATAATTCTCTATAGCCTATATTATACAGTACAGTATATATTTGTATTTTTTTTTTTTTTTTTTTTTGTACAAGCACGCTCCCAACTTTTTGAAAATATATATACTGTACTACTTATTTTATAATATTATTTGGTGCTTTCATTTTAATATCTGTTATAATTATACTGTACATACAAATATATGATATTGTGCCCTGCTCTCTCTCTCTCTCTCTCTCTCTCTCTCTTTGGAAGGACTGGCCTTCGACCGGGACATTTTTCTACTGAAAAATTTACAAATGAATCTAGAATAGGGATCAAATGGATGTTTTTGTTTTTGTTTTGTTTTTTTGTAGGTCTAGGGAGGAAACTAAACACAATAATTAATAAATGGAAATATCGAGCAAAAAGTGAACCATTCCCCCTTAATGAACGACTAACAAATAACTATAAAAATGAACCAAACCTAGGAAGCCATAAAGCTATAAGTTTGTCTAGTCAGCAGAGACGCAACTCGGAGATCCCTGCAGGTCTGCGTAATCCGGGGAAATTTAGGGTCATAATCCCCAAAACGTTTCCTTCAACTCTCTCCAGCCTTCCTTCCCTCCTTACTCTATCCTTTTATTTATATATCTATCTATCTATATATATATATATATATATATGTTCAGAATGACATCAGTGAGTTGACCTCCAGGGTATCTTATTTTCAGTAGAAATAATGTGGCAAGAAACAAAAAGAACGCCATATTTTCAATTAATTTCCAATGGGCCTTTTCACAATATTTCGGACGTAGCGTCCATCTTCAGGTACAGCACTTGATCCTATAAAAATATAAATCTAATATAAATTACTGATTAAAAGAGGATCCTATTTCAAAGCCATAACATTATACTTACAACACAAAAATAATCTAACATGATTTAAACATAAAACGAGAAAGAATACGACTAAACAAGCTAATCCAAATGAAAACACAAACTATTCTATCATTTAGTAAGTACACATATAATAAATGATATATACAAGATATGAACCACCTCAGACCCTTCCTCAAGCTCATAGTTTGTATATATCATTTATTATATGTGTACTTAGTAAATGATATATACAAGCTATGAGCCACCTCAGACCCTTTCTCAAGCTCATATCTTGTATATATCATTTATTATATGTGTACTTACTAAATGATAGAATAGTTTGTGTTTTCATTTGGATTAGCTTGTTTAGTCGTATTCTTTCTCGTTTTATGTTTAAATCATGTTAGATTATTTTTGTGTTGTAAGTATAATGTTATGGCTTTGAAATAGGATCCTCTTTTAATCAGTAATTTATATTAGATTTATATTTTTATAGGATCAAGTGCTGTACCTGAAGATGGACGCTACGTCCGAAATATTGTGAAAAGGCCCATTGGAAATTAATTGAAAATATGGCGTTCTTTTTGTTTCTTGCCACATTATTTCTACTGAAAATATATATATATATATATACTCTGGCACATACCCCATATATTATTATTTTTTGTTTTTATAGATATGGGACGAAAGGTCTAAACATCGATAAACTAATGGCGCGAACGTCTTAAAATTTGAAAAATAATGGGGCTACACATGGCGGAGAAGGGAGGCCAGAAAAAATCAACCATCCCCCCCCCCACCCCTTAAAAGAATTTAGAAGGGAATGAGAAGGCGTGGAGCGCAATATTGAGAGAGAGAGAGAGAGAGAGAAAGAGAGAGAGAGAGAGAGAGAGAGAAATAAGTAGCTGGTTACCAGGTCTCTCTCTCTCTCTCTCTCTCTCGGGTGACTCTCCGCTTCTCAGAGGTAATCTAGTCTTAGGCCCCTGCTTTATCTGATATTACGTTGCTTCCCCCCCCCCCTCTCTCTATCTACCTATCTTTCTCTCTCTCGCTCGCTTTTTTTCTTTTCTATCCTTTCCTTTTCTATCGGGTATGCCATCTCTACTAGAATTAAGTCCTGACCACCTCGTTTGGATCGTAAGGTCTGGGTGGCCAGTGTATCTATGTAAATCGCTCTCTCTCTCTCTCTCTCTCTCTCTCTCTCTCTCTCTCTCTCTCCTTATACATCCATACACCATACTCAATCTATCTCTCGGTATGAAGTCTGGTCACGATTCGACTTTGACCATTTGACCAGATATCTTTGGTCGTAAGGGACTAGAGTTCTCGAAAAGGGTCCTCCAGTCTTGCCGCGTGATGGCTTAATACTCCAGAAAGGTTGATATAACCTCTGAAGTCTTATTTGAACTAACTAACTGATATCTCGAGGCTTAAGGGGAGATGGGCTGGTTTTTCTGACCCCCTTCTCCCTCGTGTTTAATCCCATTGTGTTTTAGATTTTAAGACGTTCGCCCTATTAGTTTGTCGATTTTAAAACCTTTCATCCCATTTCTATATCAATATCAAGACCTTTCATGCCATTCAGGTGTCGATTTTTTCCTGGCGAGCAATAGCGAGCCTGTAACATTAGGAGAAACCGACCTTCGGCCGGGAAATTTTTCTACTGAAAAATGTACACAATTATCTTTAAAGAGGGTCTAGTGGGTGTTTTTGTAAATCTTGATGGAGGTCTAGCGAGGAAACTCGAATATAAATTCATAACAAAATATATAGACCAAAAATCAAGCACTACCCCCTTAAGGTAAATACATAATCGACATGAGAGAAGAAGTAGAGGGAAATGGCTTGAATAATAAAATAAAATGCGATCGTATGATCATTAGCATATCAGAACGAAAGAAGTGTAAACATATACGTGATAACAAAGGGGGCTGCAAAACTAACTTATCAACCCATACTGTACCGGCGACGTCTTTTTAATTATAGTCTAGCTATATTTAGACAATTGTGTTCAGTTTATGAAGGGTCTGTGGTAGCTAAAAGGGTTAAGTGAGATAGTTATAAGCCTGTTACTTGATTGAGGACCTTTTTTAACTGAATAACATTGTCTAAACATAGCTAGAATATAAATAAATGGACGTCGCCGGTACAGGAGGGGTTAAACACTGAAGTGAAGTTCAGAAAACTGTATCTTGTATTCATAAAGTACATTATATAAAATAAAATGTGTATAATTGGTAGCAGATTAAGTGGGCTTTTGATTGCTTTGGTACACTCGGATACCATAGTCTCCACCCTACTCATGAGAATTAGTGGACCGCCTATGTTTTTCAATATGCAATTATAACTATCTCGAAATATTTTCGGATAGAACTTGCTTTTCAATAAACAGTATAGCCTATATAGTTTTCAATAAACAGTATAGCCTATATATTTTTCAATAAATAGTATAGGCCTATATAGTTTTCAATAAATAGTATAGGCCTATATAGTTTTCAATAAACAGTATAGCCTATATAGTTTTCAATAAACAGTATAGCCTATATAGTTTTCAATAAACAGTATAGCCTATATAGTTTTCAATAAATAGTATAGGCCTATATAGTTTTCAATAAATAGTATAGGCCTATATAGTTTTCAATAAATAGTATAGGCCTATATAGTTTTCAATAAACAGTATAGCCTATATAGTTTTCAATAAACAGTATAGCCTATATAGTTTTGTAGTTGATGTAAAGACAAATATATTCTTAAATTTGTTTCTAGAAATATACTTCCATTATAATTAGAAATGGGTGAAGTCCACACATATTTATGAGTGGGCTAGAGACTATGGCGTCCCATTGTACTATTAGGAGTTCCTCGTCCTGGTATTCCTGGTAATGTGTGTCTTATCTTTCCAGGTAAATGATCTACACATAGAGTCCTGGTATTCCTGGTAATGTGTGTCTTATATTTCCAGGTAAATGATCTACACATAGAGTCGTTAAGCCGATCTCCGGAAACTGCAGGTGAGATAATGAAAGCCAAATGTAATTCACCATGTATCACACCTTGGCAAACATTATAGTTAACCATTTGAGTACCAGAGACGTGTGTTATATAATATTCTAGCTATATTTACACGATATTATGCAGCTTTGGAAGAATCTGTGGTACGGTAGTTAAGGAGCTAGTGGCTGTTTTTTTTTTTTTTTTTTTTTCTATTAATTAATTTATTCATATATTTTTTAGTTTCCTCGCTTAACCTCCATCACACTTTTAAACAATCCATTAGATCCCCCTTCTAGATTAATGTGTACCTTTTTCGGTAGAAAAATGTCCCGGCCGAAGGCGGGTTCTCCCAAAATTTCAGGCTCACTGTCGTTCGCCATAAAAAAGTCAACACCTAAATTGCACGAAAGATCTTAATACTGACAAAGAAATGGGTCGAAAGGTCTTAAAATCGACAAACCAAATGGGGCAAGCATCTTTAAATCTGAAAACTAATTGGGCTAAACATGAGGGAGAATGGGATATAGAAAAACGACCCATCTCTCCTTAACCCTTTTCGTACCAGCGACGTGTGTTATATATTATTCTAGCTACATTTAGACGATAGTATGCAGCTTAGGAAGGCTTTGTGGTAGTTAAAAGAGTTGGCTGAGATAGTTTGAAGCCCTATTAATTGTTCGAGGTCCTTCCTAAGCTAAATATAATCGTCTAATATCTGCCAGCATATGACGTCTCGGGTACTGAAGAGGTTAAAACGTTGTACTGTATGTTTCATTGACACACACACACACACACACACACACACACACACACACATATATACACACACACACACACACAAGCAGCCTAGAAGGGTCACTAGATATATTGTTGCTTGATTTTCTTTGTACTCATTTGTACACACACACACTTTTTACGTAAATGTAAACTGCATAACGTTAAGGAGAGGGTTTTAGTTTGTTTACTAGACCTCCATCAAACTTGAATATACACCCCCCTTTAAAGATAAATTTGCACATTTTTGACGGTAGAACAAATGGTTTCTCTTAATTTCCAGGCTCGCTCTCGCTCGCCAGGAAAAAATCGAGACCTAAATGACACGAGAGGCCTTAAAATTGACAGAAATGGGGCGAAAGCTCTTAAAATAGCCAAACTAATGGGAAGAACGTCTTAAAATTTGAAAAATAATGGGGCTACACATGGGGGAGAAGGGAGGCCAGAAAAATTAACCTTAAAATAAGTTAGAAGGGAATGAGAAGGCGTGGAGAGCAATATTTAGTGTAGAAGAGAGAGAGAGAGAGAGAGAGAGAGAGAGAGAGAGAGAGAGAGAGAGAGAGAGAGAGAGAAATAAGTAGCTGGTTACCAGGTCTCTCTCTCTCTCTCTCTCTCTCTCTCTCTCTCTCTCTCTCTCTCTCGGGGAACTCTCCGCTTCTCAGAGCTAATTTAGTCTTAGGCCCCTGCTTTATCTGATATTCCTCTTAATTTCCAGGCTCGCTATCGCTCGCCAGGAAAAAATCGACACCTAAATGACACGAGAGGCCTTAAAATTGACAGAAACAGGGCGAAAGCTCTTAAAATCGCCAAACTAATGGGGTGAACGTCTTAACATCTCTAAACCAATGGGGCTAAACATAAAAGAGAAAGGAGTCCAGAAAAAAAATCCCGTAAGTGGAAATCTCCCTTTAATTATTATGTTCTCTCCACCAACCAACTTTATTCCAAAACTCGATTAATGAATACAAACACATGTGGCAGTCCGGGGATTCGAACCCAGGACGCTCACACCGAAAATCAACACACTTATGCATTGCACCACGAAGACATTGCCATATACAAGAAAAACATGAAGTAAATATGAAGTTAATCTTTATTTTTTGCGGTCTATTTATTTATATATTAATTTATGTTTTTAGTTTCCTCCCTAGACCTCAATCAAGCTGTATACATTCTTCGGTAGAAAAATGTCCTTAGTTTGTTGTTGTTGTTGTTGTTGTTGTTTTTCCCCAAGCTGCATGGCCGAACAGCCCCAAGGCCCCGAGCAAGGCCATAACCGAGCGCCCCCACAGAACCCTCCCTGCCGACCACAATAAAGCCTGGGTGACCGAAGCCACTCCATGGCGGGGAGCTGAGGAGGGTGCGGAAACGCCCGGGAAACCAAAGCCCCACCCAGGGCCCTGTGCCCCTCAGCAATTATGAAGAGAAAGTTGAGGGGCAAAGGAAAGATGTAACGCTTTGGCTTCCAATCTTGGTAGATTAGGAGGTCAATCCACGCAAGAGACGCAGTCACTTGAGATCTAGAAAATATATAAGTAAAAGGAACAGTCAGAGTAAGCTATGGGTATGGCAGAGATCGCTCAGTTCAGTGTCCTTAGTTTGTTATGCATGTTTGTCGGCGATAACCATAATAGGATGACAATTACCAAATGGTGCTGTAGAGGTTAACCCCTTCAGCACTATGACGTTATTTCCATCATACTCTGGTTACCATTTGACGATTTTCTTTCGTTTATAATCTACCTTAAGGATTCAAAGGTGTAAAAAGTATCTCACCAAACCCTCCGAATAGAATAGGTTCTTCTTAAACTGCATACAATCGTCTAATGTTAGCCAGATTCAAGGGTAAAATTACGTAATGGTGCTGTAGAGGTTATGGGGAATGTGGTTATTTTTAGGGGGTCTATTTATTTATATTTTATTTATTTTTTAGTTTCCTCCCTAGACCTCAATCAAACTTAAAACATCATCCATTCCAGATTAATTTGCCTTTTTTCGGTAGAAACATTTCACGGCCGAAGGTCGGTTCCTCCACAATCACAGGCTCGCTATCGCTCGCCTGGAAAATAAATCGACACCTAAAAGGCACGAAAGGTCTTTGTTATGCCCTGTTTTTCTACAGGTTTAACTTGGGTAATGTGAGTTCTAAATGACTGGGTATATAAGGCTGCATGCACAATACAAGGTATGAGGAATAGAGAACACAAAATAAACACACGGTAACACGACACAAGTTCACGTTTATTGAAGTAAGTAAATAAAGAGCATGGAAAGATAATAATTCTCGTACAAAACAAATAATAGAAGGGAACTGCTAGCATTAGCGGATCTGGATGGAGCCTAGTCTCCCACTTCCAACGTTCAGGTATACTCTTCTGATCACGGGTTTAATTAGCAAGTTTGATTTTACTGGAAGACCTCAATATATTCATGTAATTCAATTTCACTGATTTGATCTCTTACTGGCTGGTCGCGTGCCCAAGTAGCAGCTCACAGTTAGGATTAGACACGCGTATATTGTAGAACACGGAATCTCTAGTAACCTCATGGGGGTACTGATCTAAGTTGTATATTCTTATGGCAGAAATACGTAGAACACAAATCAGTGGGCGAACGTTAGATATCACTAGAGTTTTAATATCTGAATAAGGTAATTACGAGAGTCAATGTCGCCTGTTAATTAATGAGCACTGATACGCTTAGTACGTCCCAAATGGAATGGTTAAATATGAGTTACACTGGGCAAGGTTATAGCCACTTTATAGAAAGTTAATAAGTGAGTGTCAAACTAGTACTATAACACTTAGTACTAGCAACATGAATCTTGAATAGTATTTGTAGATCTGGTCCCGGTTATCTTGCTTCCGGTGATGTTGGGGGCTAACGACTGGTTCCTCGGCCGTCCAGGTGGTCCAAAATGTAGGGAGTTCTCAAGTCGGATCTCTTGACGATCATTGCTGGCTACACACTTATATACCCACGAATTTGTGTGAAGGTTATAAGGTGCACGTTAGGACTTGTACATGGACAGATCTTCTATTTAACTTCTGCCATGGAGTCTGCCGGCTCGGGAATCTCTCAACTCAGGAACAACACAAGGGCAGAGATAGAGGTTAACTTCAGGGTAGTGACCACTGGTTGGTGTCTAACTTTCAACTGATTTGACTGGGGGCGGGAGCTAGGTTTATAGGCTCGGTTCTGGACCCTGTAGACAATGGGGATCTCGAGTCTTATGGACTTATTTGAGCTCTCAATAGATATGGGGACAGGGTAAGATGGTGATTACTGTTGTGGCACATGGCTATAGGAAGCCTTCAATTTGTGATATAACTGAGCCTTAGTAAAAGGTACTATTTTGGCTATACTGGAAGTATTTATGGAAGGGAGACTGGATCTACTTTGCGGGGAGGACTGGGACAGCTGTGATAGGGGTGTCTCTCTTATATTGCTTAGTCTTTGTTCTATTGCATAGCTGAGGTGCTAATTTGACTATCCGAGTATGCAAAACAGGTGGATGGGTTATTGTGGGTATAGAGAAGTGAGTAACGGGGTTAGACATGCATGGTTAGTTCATTGATAGGAAGAATTCCTAGGCTACCTGGCAATGACCCGGAAGTCAATACAGGGGCCAGGTATACCTCCGCGGGGGTGGGGGTCTCCCTCCTCGGGTGGGTAAAAAAGGGGTAGCCGGGCGCTCTCTCTCTGGGATGGTCGTCCGGCGGCTGTGGCTAGGGGCTTGCCATATCACCAGTGTTTGTAATAACCCTCTGTTTATGAGTCAGATGTGGGTGTTCTTAATATCAAAACCGAAGGTGCCTTGGCTAGCTGGGTGTACTCGGTTGGTTGTTAATTGCATGGCTTGCTGGATGTGGTGGAGACTGGTTGTTAACTCTGCCACATTTATCTGGAAGTATGGCAATAGAAACTAGTTACTGGCGAGGCGGCGAGCCTCGCACCGACGACCAGGGGGTGTAGGGTTGTGAATGGGTTGTAAGAGAATAGATGGCATGCAAGGGGTTAGTAAAGTTCTAATGTTGTTCTGGCCTACTAAGTGAAGGTAGGCTGGATAGGAGTATATATATAAAAGGTTGGAGAGCGTGAGTAACGGAAAATTCAAGGATCTTCAAGAGGTATGAGAGAGAGGCTAGGTCGGACAAGAGTCGAGAAGCGCGGGTGTCTTAATGAGAGGGGAGCGAGTTCAGGGGCTACAGGGATATTTGCCCCTAAGGTCCCTGGGCGTGGGGGTGGCATTAGGCTACAATTGATATTGGAGTTTGAAAAGACAGTGAAAGTACGTTAGTCAAATGCTACCGGGGGATGCAAATACGGGGTGGTATATGAGTCTGGAAAAGATAGAATCATGTGGACTGTGAGGCAGTGGGGGAGAAGGAGGTTAACTGTAGGTGTGTGCGAGACTTGTGGATAAAGTAAGGAAAGACATGGTGTATTATTTCTCGTACATACGAGGGGTTATGGACCTATTATTTGACACGCTTTTTGTGTACGTCTATGTGTCCCTGGGAACTGCGTTTTCTATGAAATATAGACCCAAAGAAAGCGGCAGTTCGTAGGGGTACTACGTTATTGTTTCGAGGTACTATGATAGATACTGGTAACAAAGGTTATCTATACAATCTCTGGTTGGGGTAAGGATTACGTTACAGCATGGGTGTATTAACTTCTAAGGTATATAACATCTACTTCTCGGATGTAAGAACATACATAGATATAATTATGGCTGTCTGATGTGTTGGCATTGGCTCAACGTCGGGGACAGGGCATGGGTGTTTTTAATATGAATGTATATTCTTGTTCATCATCGTATTGGTAGAATCGGGCGGGTAAGGGTTGTAGGACACGAAGTAATATGGCGTAGTGTGGACTGTGGATACGAAGGAGGTAAGCTGAAGACGTATGATAATTGTGGAAAAGTAAATGGAAAAAGGTGAACACAATGGCGGATAAAGATACTTAACCTAAGGATTGAATACACAGATGAACGACGACATTATAGTCGTCGTCCTAATAAGGTGATGAAACCTGGTTGATCTGCACTTGGCACAATACGACACAAGGACAGTGCCGCTATGTCGTATCAATACTGGTGGCAGTTAATATTATAGAGACACTTAGTTATTAGAGGAACAATGCAAGGGGGGGCGACTGAGCACGGGTTACATATATCTATACTCGTCATGGGAAATGATATACGAGGTCTAGGGACAGGCGTGGGTGTTTTAACTTCTAAGATATATAACATCTACTTCTCGGATGTAAGAACATACATAGATATAATTATGGCTGTCGGATGTGTTGGCAATGGCTCAACGTCGAGACAGGGCATGGGTGTTTTTAATATGAATGTATATTCCTGTTCATCATCTTTGTAGTTAGGAGTGTAGGACACGAGGGGGTAGTGTACGTGAGGTGTGGAAAATGGTCAGTTTAGAAAAGGTATGTAGGTGCGGCCTGGAGCTGCTTAGCCCTGCGGGCTTGGGCCTGTCTGAGTTGGCTGGCTCGGTCAGCTGGTCCTTTCGTTCTGTGGACCTTTCTTTCGGGTGTTTCTGTGTGGCGTTCGCTCGTGGCTTCTGTGGTGGGCTTCTTGTTCTGGGGCATTTTACTTCATTCTCCTTCATTATAGGCTCGTCCTCGAGCCTCAAGGGTGAAGTAAAAAGAAGCATAGTCATGGTGGGTCATTTTAAGGGTATTTAGAAGGTTCCACCAAGCAAGAGAGCGACGGTCAGGTTTCTTTTGCAGGTCAATGTATACCTGTAAGAATGTGTCCTCTGTGTTGTGGCGGGCGGTTGCCCGGGCTTGATGTGGGCGTGGTACACGGGCCAAGTGTCCAGTGTTTTTTTTTACTTTAACCTTCCGTATGAATGGTTTGTAGCTTTCCCCCGTGGGGGTCGGAGTGAGGCATGTGGGATTGACAGGAGGTCTGTTTAGTGTGGTGAAGGGGTTACTAACCGAAAGGGGATTCACGCGTGACAACAGAGTAGGGGATGAAGGGGGAATGTGAGTCTGGGTTTTATTTGGTTTTCTTGGGCGGTGTTGTAGGTTGGGAATATATAGTGAGGCAATGCGCAAGATCGGTTTAGGTAAGGTGGGTGAAGGAGGTGTGTGGGAAGGAGGGTGTGTGTGTGTCGTGTGGCTTGGGTCCTGAGTGTCAGAACGGGGTGTTATTTTTGTATCGCTGTCTTTAAATCTGATGGGTCTGTTGATTATTCTACCTCTGGCGGTCCGGGTGGGAAGGTAGATGTTTGTCGTGGGACTTGAGTTGCTCGACGATGTTTTATATTGAGGGGAAGAACATTTTACAGGTAAAGGACATGTGGGGGTTTTCTCAGGGGTGACTTTGGGGGGGGATTCCTTAGGGGTTGGTGGGTGGGGGGTTCGGTGAGATGAGGAGGTTGGTCGGTGTGTGGGTGGGGTGGTGGGGATCGTGGAGGGGAAAGGGGTGGATGCGGGGGGGGCTAGACGGGTGGGTAAGGAGTGTAGATTTAAGTTGGAGGGTTGGGGGTAGGGGCGTGTGTGGGGTGTGTCGTTTGATGAGGTTGGTGATTTGCTGGTGATTATTCGTCTTCTTTCCCTTTGTAGGGGAGGATTCGACGAAGAAGAAGAAGAGGAGGAGGAGGAGGGTAGTGGTCTGGCAGCCCTACGGAATTTGGTTAGCAGGGTGTGTTTTCTGGAGGTTTTAAACGATTTTTGTCGTGGGCGTAAGTTGTAGCGTGAGGTTACTGAGGTAGATTGTGTGGTGCGGTTGGGTGTGTACTTGGTTTGGGATGGGGGTGGTGGTTTTCTCACTGTGATGCCTGGTGGAGGTATGTCAGGGCTAGACGGGAGGGTTTCTGTTGTGGTCGGGGTTGTGGGTGGAGGTTTTCGTACTAGGATAAGTTGGGGAGGCACTTGACTATCAGAAGTGAAGGAAGGTGTCATGGTGGGGGTTTGTGGAGGTTAGTTTGGGGGGTATGTTGAGAAATTATTTGTCGGTTCGGTGCTGGAGGGCTTAGGTCCTTAGGGGTTTGTATGGGAATATTCATAGCCTGCGTGGAAGGGTGAGTAGGGGTGTTTAATTCAGGGTCGGACATCTGGGGTGGGGTAACGTCTTGTGGCTTTAGAGGTTTAAACGCTCGGACGAATCTAGTTCGGAACGTGCGAGTCACGCCGTGATAGTCGATGGTGACTTGAAAGGCATTTGGGACTTGTATGACGGTGTAGGGCCCGACATAGCGAGGGCCTAACTTGTTGGTGATAGGGAGGTTGGCTACCATTACGGTGTCATGGATGGCGAAAGGGTTTTTGTCATCGATGTTATCAGTTTTGGTGTCCTGACAGATCTGGGCGGTATGGAGGGTGTTTTGCAGATGTTGCAATGGGTCAATTGTGGAGGTGGTGGAGGGAAGGTGAGCGTGGTGGTGGAATGGCAGTAACAGGGGGGGTACACCGTAAACACGTTCATGAGGGGAAATGCCGTCTTCTCGGGGACAGGTGTTCATACCCCATTGTATCATCTTTAGTTGTGATGGCCAGTCTGAGGTGTTAAGAGCAATCATTCTTGTACGTAACTGGTTGTTGATGGTGCGATGGCTACGTTCGCATATAGCATTTCCTTGAGGCCAGTACGGGGATGAGTGTTTAATCTTAATACCGCATTGTTGGGTGAATTGTTGCCAAACGTGTCCACTAAACTCGGGGGCATTGTCCGATAGAAGAGCAAGGGGAAGGCCGAATATAGGGAACACTTCTGTGGCAAGCAGTGTGGCGACTGTGGTGGCTGTGTGGTCTTTAACTGGGCAGGCTATTACAAAATTTGAATATACGTCCACAAATGTGACGATATAGCAGTTGCCAGCGTAAGGAGGAAACGGGCCCATGATGTCGAGGGATAGGACTTGGAACGGTTTGTTGGCAGAAATGGTACCAGCTGGGCCTGGGGTGCGTGATCTATCCTTTCCCAATAAACACGGTTTGCAGGATTCTGTCACTCGTTGTGCAATTTTGGAGGGGTTGGGGGTCCAGTATTGGTCTGTGAAGATCTTTAACATCTTCTTTTGTCCAAGGTGTATGCTGTTTCCCTCGTGGATGGCAATCATGTAGTCATGGGCAATGGTGGGGTCCAAGATTATGTGACCAGTGTCTGTGGCAAGTTGATCTCCCCAGCGAGTCAGTCCCCTGAAGACATTTAACGGTATCCAGGGGGGTCTGATTCTTGCTTCCCAAGATTGAATTAGGGAGGGGGCTGGGGGGGCATTCTGTCGGGGGGTGGGGGTAGATACCAACTGAGTGTTTTGTAAGGCGGCTAGGTTGGTGGGGGGGTCTTTTGGTACTGGCAAACGTGACAGGGCGTCTGCATTAGTATGGAGTTTGCCGGGACGATATTGTATGGTAAAGTCGTAGTCCTCTAGTGTCTCCCTCCAACGTACCAAAATGGCTGAGTTGGTTTCGCACCTACGCAGCCATTGTAAAGATTGATGGTCGGTAATTATTTCGAGTTTTGCGCCCAACACAAATGACCGGAAGTGGCTGAGTGCCCAAATGATCCCTAAGCACTCTCTCTTGGTGGCTGCGTAATTCTGTTGTGGTTGGGTGAGGGTGGAGCTGGCATACGCTATCACATGTTCCTTTCCGTCTCTGAATTGAGCTAAAACTGCACCCATGGCGTACAGAGATACGTCGGTATAAAGACGGAAAGGTTTCTGGTAGTCGGGGAAAACGACAATAGGGGCTTGGATTAGCTTTTGCTTCAAAGTGTTAAACGCGAGGTCTCTTTCAAGTGTCCAGGTGAACGGGGTGTCTTTGTGGGTAAGTTGGTGGAGGGATCTGGCTATGGTGGCAAAGTGGGGGACGAAACGTCTGTAGTATGTGGCTAAACCTAGAAACGAACGTATTCCTTTAACAGTGGTGGGTGGGGTTTGGTTTTGTATGGCTTGAAGTTTCTTTGGGTCTGGCGCAATACCATGTTCAGATATCACGTGTCCGAGAAAATCTACCTTATTCCGGGCAATCACGCACTTTGAGGGTTTTAATTTCAACCCGGCGGCTCGGATTCTTTGAAGGACTTGTCTCAACCTGAGGAGGTGTTCTTCCCAGGTTGGAGAGTACACAATAATATCGTCCAGATAGGCTAGGCAGGTTTCCCAGGTTAGGCCATGTAATACCGTTTCCATCAAACGGCAGAAAGTGGCGGGTCCGTTACAGAGGCCAAAAGGTAGGACGTTAAATTCATAGTGATGGCCACCACTAGTGGAAAATGCTGTTTTCTTTTGGTCCTCGGCCTTGATAGGCACTTGCCAATACCCTGCTTGCAAGTCGAGGGTAGTGAACCATTTGGATCTGTATAGGGAGTCAAGGGAATCGTCTATTCGGGGTAAGGGCGTAGCGTCTTTAATGGTTATGTCATTTAACCTCCTGTAATCGACGCAAAAACGGGTTGTCCCATCTTTCTTTTTGACTAAGACAACAGGGGAAGACCAGGGGCTAATGGACGGGGTGGCAATCCCGGCCTCTAACATTGTCTGGACTTGGCGTTCCTCTTCCTGACGTTGTATGGGGTTCTTTCTACGGGATGGTTGTCGTATGGGGGGGCCTGTGGTGTTCATGATGTGTTGTTCTACATCAGTCTGTCCGATTTCAGTGGGTTGTTGGGCAAACACGTCACTGAATTCCAGCAGTAGGTCGTACATGCCGTTCTTTTGGTGGTCAGATAGTATCTCAGGGAGAGGGGGCAATTGGAGGCTGGTAGGGGTGTCGTTACAATGTATGGGGAGGTCATCGAAAGTGTCGAGGTCTCCTATAATGAGACCTTTTGGTAATGTCAGGGGTTCCTCTGAGATATTTGCCACGAGAATGTGGTTGATGCGAGCGGAAATGATGGTGGGTTATAAGAGGCAACGATGGGGGTTGGGGGACGTGTTAGTGGGGGAAAATATCATGTGAGTTTGGGGTATGGGCCGCAGGTTCACCCATTTTTGATGGTGGGGGGGAATTTGGCATTTATCCTGAACTACCGCTGGGCTAATGATGGTGGGGGATTGACTGGCGAGCAGGTGCTTGGTACTTATAAGGGGGGAAGGTCACTTTGGTGGGGGTCACGCGTGAGGGGGGGATTAACGGCGCGTGTGAGAGGATCAGTGGGGCGCGGTGTGAGGGGGTTAGAAAATGGGATTTGTTGGAGGGACTGCGGAGGGTTGGTGGGGGTTGCGTTGTCGGTGGCAGTAACGGTTTGTTTGGAGTTTATGTGGATTTGGTGGTTTTGTTTGTCATGAGAGGGCGAGTCAAGTGTGGGGTTGTGAAATTTTCTAGGGGTGTGAATTGTGTGGGGGGAAAAAGGAGCTACTGACGGAAAACTGTCACAAGGGAATTGTTGTTGGTTGTGGGATAGTTGAACATTTCTGGGGGCATGGGAAAAACATTGTTGGATACATCGGTCGGCATTTTCTCTGGAAACATGTGTACATAAACATTGGATAGAATTATGGTTACATATATCAGAGTCTGTCCTGAAAACATGGGAGGATTTATTCTGGACAGAGTTACGAGAATTGAGGGGATTACTGAGAGGGAGTTGCTTGGACTTGTCTTCTTTCGTTTGTTGAGGCATTTTTTTACTGAATTGGGTGAGGTTTTGAGAGAACTCGGGGTAAGGGGAGGTTTTAGGAGTCACCTTAGTGCTAGCTGCAACTTGGTAACCCTGACTCAGGGTTTGTTGAGGGGGAGGGTGTTTTTTCTTTTTGGGAATGGGTTTCTGCGTGATTGGTTTGTCAGAGGCTTTGGGCTGGAATTTGTTTTTGAATGAGATCAGCCTTTGGCCACAGTCAATCTGGGCCTGGAGTTTTTGAAGGAGGTCAAGTCCAAGGAAACCATCATAATGTTTACAGTTAGAGGAAAATACTGTGAATGTGTGATAACAACGAGCATGGGGGTCAGGAGTGGTTACTGATAGGGGTAAAGTGTCTCCTAGGAGAATTAAGTAAGTATCAGCAGCTGAGATGAGTTCTGTTTTGGTGTTTAACAAAGGGCCAAATAGTCGGGGATGTTTTTCATAGTAAGATTTGAACAAAAATGACTTGGCAGCTCCCGTGTCGATTAGCAAGCGGACAGGAATGTCCTTGATTTTGGCCATGTAGTAAATGGGGGCAGTGCGACTAGTTATGGCGTCCCCCGCCGAGCCCATCGTGGGCGGGGGATACTTTAAAAATCCTGGGGGTCGGTATCTACCTCCTCCAGGGTTTCCTCGGTATCGTCTGAGGTCATGATATGGGGGGCTATTTCTTCCTTTTGTCCCCACTCCTCTTCATTTACAGAAATGCGAGGAGTAGAGGGGCGAGGTTTGGCAGAGTCACGAATTTGATGGAGGGCACACTGAGCATTACAGGCAGGGAAATCATAGGGGTTGATAATGACTAAGGTAGGGTTTTTACTTTGGTAGGTGTTGTAGTTGCTGTTCCGGTTGAAGATTCTGCGTGGCTGGGTCGGTTGGAACCGGGGTCTACTGGGTTGGGGCTTGCCGGAAGGGTAGGTGGGTCTGTTGTTGAAGGATGAGGCTGGGTAGGCATTCTTGGAGTTTTGGTGGTTGGTTTGCTGCAGGTGCGTGGGAAACCTCTTGATTGCAGCGATTTGGGTGGGTGCTTCTGTGCGCACGGCCAAAATACGTCGGATCGTGATGAGATCTTTTCTGTATCCGACGAAATCGTGCACCCGGAAATGGTCTTTTACTGCTGAGGACAATATCGACACAAGGTTGACCAGAATTTGCTGTTCTTGTTGGATTCTGGTCAACGTGGGGAAAGACATTTTTATGTGTTGGGCAATCTTATTCGCTGTGGCATGTACATCGCCTTCGAATTTAGTGTTTTGGATACGGGTGTGGGCCACGAAAACGCCCAATGAAGGCTTAATGGCTTCTATCACTATTGGGCGAAATTCGTCCCAGGTGAGATCAGGGTGCACTTGATAAGCAACCAGGGAAACGGCTTTTCCCAGGTGCGTTAATGTTACGGCTATTTTTTGTGCGTCAGTGGTATAAGCTAGGTCAAGTACGGGTTTCACTATGTCCATGAATGTTTCGATCTCATAAGTTTCCTCATCATAATGTGGGATGGGAACGTGAGAACGGTGCGCCATGATGTTCTCGTGTTCTGGCTGTTCCAAACTTGCAATGTAATGCAACCTTTTATCCGAATCAAGAACCACCGCTGCCGCCAATGTTATGCCCTGTTTTTCTACAGGTTTAACTTGGGTAATGTGAGTTCTAAATGACTGGGTATATAAGGCTGCATGCACAATACAAGGTATGAAGAATAGAGAACACAAAATAAACACACGGTAACACGACACAAGTTCACGTTTATTGAAGTAAGTAAATAAAGAGCATGGAAAGATAATAATTCTCGTACAAAACAAATAATAGAAGGGAACTGCTAGCATTAGCGGATCTGGATGGAGCCTAGTCTCCCACTTCCAACGTTCAGGTATACTCTTCTGATCACGGGTTTAATTAGCAAGTTTGATTTTACTGGAAGACCTCAATATATTCATGTAATTCAATTTCACTGATTTGACCTCTTACTGGCTGGTCGCGTGCCCAAGTAGCAGCTCACAGTTAGGATTAGACATGCGTATATTGTAGAACACGGAATCTCTAGTAACCTCATAGGGGTACTGATCTAAGTTTTATATTCTTTTATATTCTTATGGCAGAAATACGTAGAACACAAATCAGTGGGCGAACGTTAGATATCACTAGAGTTTTAATATCTGAATAAGGTAATTACGAGAGTCAATGTCGCCTGTTAATTAATGAGCACTGATACGCTTAGTACGTCCCAAATGGAATGGTTAAATATGAGTTACACTGGGCAAGGTTATAGCCACTTTATAGAAAGTTAATAAGTGAGTGTCAAACTAGTACTATAACGCTTAGTACTAGCAACATGAATCTTGAATAGTATTTGTAGATCTGGTTATCTTGCTTCCGGTGATGTTGGGGGCTAACGACTGGTTCCTCGGCCGTCCAGGTGGTCCAAAATGTAGGGAGTTCTCAAGTCGGATCTCTTGACGATCGTTGCTGGCTACACACTTATATACCCACGAATTTGTGTGAAGGTTATAAGGTGCACGTTAGGACTTGTACATGGACAGATCTTCTATTTAACTTCTGCCATGGAGTCTGCCGGCTCGGGAATCTCTCAACTCAGGAACATTACAAGGGCAGAGCTAGAGGTTAACTTCAGGGTAGTGACCACTGGTTGGTGTCTAACTTTCAACTGATTTGACTGGGGGCGGGAGCTAGGTTTATAGGCTCGGTTCTGGACCCTGTAGACAATGGGGATCTCGAGTCTTATGGACTTATTTGAGCTCTCAATAGATATGGGGACTGGGTAAGATGGTGATTACTGTTGTGGCACATGGCTATAGGAAGCCTTCAATTTGTGATATAACTGAGCCTTAGTAAAAGGTACTATTTTGGCTATACTGGAAGTATTTATGGAAGGGAAACTGGATCTACTTTGCGGGGAGGACTGGGACAGCTGTGATAGGGGCGTCTCTCTTATATTGCTTAGTCTTTGTTCTATTGCATAGCTGAGGTGCTAATTTGACTATCCGAGTATGCAAAACAGGTGGATGGGTTATTGTGGGTATAGAGAAGTGAGTAAGGGGGTTAGACATGCATGGTTAGTTCATTGATAGGAAGAATTCCTAGGCTACCTGGCAATGACCCGGAAGTCAAAACAGGGGCCAGGTATACCTCCGTGGGGGTGGGGGTCTCCCTCCTCGGGTTGGTAAAAAACGGGTAGCCGGGCGCTCTCTCTCTGGGATGGTCGTCCGGCGGCTGTGGCTAGGGGCTTGCCATATCACCAGTGTTTGTAATAACCCTCTGTTTATGAGACAGATGTGGGTGTTCTTAATATCAAAACCGAAGGTGCCTTGGCTAGCTGGGTGTACTCGGTAGGTTGTTAATTGCATGGCTTGCTGGATGTGGTGGAGACTGGTTGTTAACTCAGCCACATTTATCTGGAAGTATGGCAATAGAAATTAGTTACTGGCGAGGCGGTGAGCCTCGCGCCGACGACCAGGGGGTGTAGGGTTGTGAATTGGTTGTAAGAGAATAGATGGCATGCAAGGGGTTAGTAAAGTTCTAATGTTGTTCTGGCCTACTAAGTGAAGGTAGGCTGGATAGGAGTATATATATAAAAGGTTGGAGAGCGTGAGTAACGGAAAATTCAAGGATCTTCAAGAGGTATGAGAGAAAGGCTAGGTCGGACAAGAGTCGAGAAGCGCGGGTGTCTTAATGAGAGGGGGGGGAGTTCAGGGGCTACAGGGATATTTGCCCCTAAGGTCCCTGGGCGTGGGGGTGGCATTAGGCTACAATTGATATTGGAGTTTGAAAAGACAGTGAAAGTACGTTAGTCAAATGCTACCGGGGGATGCAAATACGGGGTGGTATATGAGTCTGGAAAAGATAGAATCATGTGGACTGTGAGGCGGTGGGGGAGAAGGAGGTTAACTGTAGGTGTGTGCGAGACTTGTGGATAAAGTAAGGAAAGACATGGTGTATTATTTCTCGTACATACAAGGGGTTATGGACCTATTATTTGACACGCTTTTTGTGTACGTCTATGTGTCCCTGGGAACTGCGTTTTCTATGAAATATAGACCCAAAGAAAGCGGCAGTTCGTAGGGGTACTACGTTATTGTTTCGAGGTACTATGATAGATACTGGTAACAAAGGTTATCTATACAATCTCTGGTTGGGGTAAGGATTACGTTACAGCATGGGTGTATTAACTTCTAAGGTATATAACATCTACTTCTCGGATGTAAGAACATACATAGATATAATTATGGCTGTCTGATGTGTTGGCATTGGCTCAACGTCGGGGACAGGGCATGGGTGTTTTTAATATGAATGTATATTCTTCTTCATCATCGTATAGGTAGAATCGGGCGGGTAAGGGGTGTAGGACACGAAGTAATATGGCGTAGTGTGGACTGTGGATACGAAGGAGGTAAGCTGAAGACGTATGACAATTGTGGAAAGTAAATGGAAAAAGGTGAACAGAATGGCGGATAAAGATACTTAACCTAAGGATTGAATACATAGATGAACGACGACATTATAGTCGTCGTCCTAAAAAGGTGATGAAACCTGGTTGATTTGCACTTGGCACAATACGACACAAGGACAGTGCCGCTATATCGTATCAATACTGGTGGCAGTTAATATTATAGAGACACTTAGTTATTAGAGGAACAATGCAAGGGGGGCGACTGAGCACGGGTTACATATATCTATACTCGTCATGGGAAATGATATACAAGGTCTAGGGACAGGCGTGGGTGTTTTAACTTCTAAGATATATAACATCTACTTCTCGGATGTAAGAACATACATAGATATAATTATGGCTGTCGGATGTGTTGGCATTGGCTCAACGTCGGGACAGGGCATGGGTGTTTTTAATATGAATGTATATTCCTGTTCATCATCTTTGTAGTTAGGAGTGTAGGACACGAGGGGGTAGAGTACGTGAGGTGTGGAAAATGGTCAGTTTAGAAAAGGTATGTAGGTGCGGCCTGGAGCTGCTTAGCCCTGCGGGCTTGGGCCTGTCTGAGTTGGCTGGCTCGGTCAGCTGGTCCTTTCGTTCTGTGGACCTTTCTTTCGGGTGTTTCTGTGTGGTGTTCGCTCGTGGCTTCTGTGGTGGGCTTCTTGTTCTGGGGCATTTTAGTCTTAATATTGACAAAGAAATGGGGCGAAAGGTCTTAAAATCGACAAACTAATGGAGCAAACGTCTTAACATATGAAAACTAATGGTGATCAGAATGGAGGACCAGAAAAACACACCATCTCCCTTTAATGAAATGTGGGTACAATAAAGGCAGGTTCCGAAATTGTCCAAATGTGGTGATAAAAATCCCTATACAATTATTGTAGGATATTGGGGTCCAGGGGTCGAAAAATGTACAAATCTATCTTGAAATGGGATCTAGGGGTTGTTTGAGGGATAGCTTGGAGGGGGGAGGGCTTGAGGGGGTGTTGAGGGATGTTCACCCTATTAGTTTGGCAATGTTAAGAACTTTCGCCCCATTTCTGTCAATTTTAAGACGTTTCGTGCCATTTAGGTGTCGATTTTTTCCTGGCGAGCGGTAGCGAGCCTGTAATTTATGAGGGACTGTCCCGGCCGAAAAATGTACCGTATACATTAATCTACAAGGGGGATCTAATGGATGTTTTTTTAAAGTGTGATGGAGGTTTAGGGAAGAAACTAGACAAAAAAGTAAATATATTAACAAAAATCGGTAGAAAAATGTACAAATATATCTCGAAAAGAGGTTTAGGGGGTGTAATTTAAGCTTGATGGAGGTCTAGGGAACAACCTATAACCCTCCCCTTCAATAGATTACGGTGCGATATAGCCAGGTTCCGGAATTGTCCAAATATGGCGGTAAAAGTGCTTCGAATATTGTACGATATTTGGGTCTCGGTTCGAAAAATGTACAAATTTATCTTGAAATGGGGTCTAGGGGGTGTAATTTAAGCTTGATGGATGTATAGGGGGTGTAATTTTAAGCTTGATGGAGGTCTAGGGAACAAACTAAAAACCTCCCCTTCAATAGATTACGGTGCGATATAACCAGGTTCCGTAATTGTCCAAATGTGGCGGTAAATACCGTGGATTATTGTACGATATTTGGTTCCCGGTTCGAAAAATTTACACATTTATCTTGAAATGGGTCTAGTGGGTCGTTATAGGGGGAGCTTGTGGTTGGGGAGTGGAGGGGACGTTTATCCCATTCATTTGGCGATGTTTTAGAACTTTCGCCCCATTTCTGTCAATTTTAAGACCTTTCGTGTCATTTAGGTGTCAATTTGTATATGCCGAGCGAGAGCGAGCCTGTAAATTAAGAGGAATCGGCCTTCGGTCGGGATATTTTTCTACCGAAGAATGTACACATTTATCTTGAATGGGGGTCTAGAGGGTGTTATTGTATGCTTTATTGAGGTCTAGGGAGGAAAGTAAAAAAATAAATGGATATATAAATAAATACACCCCAACCAATAACCACTGTCCCTTTTAATAGATTTAGGTGCAATATAGCCAGGTTCCGGAATTGTCCACTGTAAAAGTCCCTAGAATATTATTGTACGATATTTGGTTCCCGGTGTCGAAAAATGTACAAATTTAACTTGAAATTGGGTCTAAGGGGTGTAATTTAAGCTTGATGGAGGGTTAGGAGGTGTAGTTTTAAGCTTAAAGGAGGTCTAGGGAACAAACTAAAACCCTCCCCTTCAATAGATTACGGTGCGATATAGCCAGGTTCAGGAATTGTCCAAATGTGGCGGTAAAAGTGCTTCGAATATTATAGGATATTTGGGTCCTCGGGTCGTTAGAGAGAGAGGTATGGGGGATGATGGTAAAGTTTTTTTTTTCTCTCTCTCTCTTTCTCTTGCTCTCGTTATCTCTCTCTCTCTCTCTCTCTTTTCCTTGGCTATACTATATATATATATATATATGTATATATATATATATATATATATATATACTGTATATAATATTATGATGTTTTGTTTTCATCCTTATATTTACTCCTCCATGTTTAGTGTTACCTTCTTCTGTACCCTCACCGACCTTCTAAACGCAAATTATTTTTATTTTTAGGGAGATATTTTTTCCTATGAACAGAATATGTGAATTTAGTGAACTAGAATACAGTGCAGAAAGGAACTTGAGTAGTAAAAGTAATTAATTACATTATTCCCCTCAACGAACATGGTCGGATAATTGGTTAGTTAATCGGAAAATTCGTGTTATGTATATGTTTGTGCGCGTGTGTCTCTATCAGATTATTAATGATGGTGGTGACAAAGCCAAGTTCATGGTGGTGAACAAGTTTAGTCGTTTGAGAAGTAGGCGAATATACGTCTTCCTTTAGCTGGAAATTATTGTTATTTAAACACGTAGGCTATACCGGTATATGAAATATATACCATGTTCATATTTAACTAATTATGTTGTAATTATACAATGTAGGAGCAGCCATTGAAGTAGATAACAATATGGAGCCTATAAAACGTGTTAATGTAATGCTAATTTATTATGTCCTATAATGGCTGGGATGAAGGCTTCCAGTTTATCCAGGGATTAAAATAAATTTGGACGAATGTCAAGAGCGGTTACATTTGCCAATATAGTTAAGTGTATGGAAAATGGCTTCAATAAAGTATATTCAACGTACTTAGCAATTACGATTTTAAATATGTAAACCAGACAATTTATTTGTTAACAGCGTGCTATATGTATGTTAGCATGAGCGCTGATATATTGCTAAATGCTTCAACTTTGCACATTTTCAACCAAGATGCTAGTTTAACCCATTCAGTACCGGTGACATCCTTTTAACTTTATTCTGGTTACAATTAGACGATTTTATTCAGTGTAAAAAGGGCCTCCAGCAATTAAAAGGCTTCGAACTACCTCATTCAACCATTTTTACTACCATCAATCCGTTTTAATATGCACAAAATCGTCTAAATATAGTTAACATAAAATTAAAAAGCCGTCGCCGGTACAAAAGGGGTTAAACAAAAGCTTATCCAACGCCTAGCAGAAAGACAACAGGAAAATGTTGCAACCTGAAAATTAAAAAAAATTAGATTCATGCATCTTGCTAAAGTTTTCTTTTGATCTCAATTTAGTGCAGTTTCCCAGACCCGCCCAATTTCTCCTAGTTAGAGAAACTGACTGTATCCTCCCTCCCTCCCTTCCTCCCTCCTTCCTTTCTCCCTTCCGTCCCTCCCTCCTTCCTTCCTCCCTTCCCTCTCTCCCTCCTTCCTCCCCTTCCCTCCCTCCTTCCTCCCTTTCCTCCCTCCTTCCTCTCTTCCCTCCTTCCTTCCCTCCCTCCCTCCGTACTTCCCTCCCTCCCTCCTTCCTCTCTTCCCTCCCTCCTTCCTTCCCTCCCTCCCTCCTTACTTCCCTCCCTCCCTCCTTCCTCCCTTCCCTCTCTCCCTCCTTCCTCCCTCCCTCCTTCCACCCTTCCCTCCCTCCATTCCTTCTCTCCCCCCTTCCCTCCCTCCCTCCTTCCTCCCTTCCCTCCCTCCCTCCCTCCTTCCTCCCTTACCTCCCTCCCTCCTTCCTCCCTTCCTCCATTCCCTCCTTCCCCTCATCCTCCCTCACAACGTTCTTGACCTTGTACTTGCAACAAAAGAAGAATTAATAGAGAATTTGAATGTTGGTGATGAATTCAGTAACAGCGACCATCGTACAATAACTTTCACTTTAAAGTTTACTAGTAACGAACCAAATAGCAGCATCGAAAAAGTCCCTAATTTCAAGAAACCAAACTTTCATAAACTTAGAGCTATGTTTAAAGAAACTGACTGGAGCTTTTTAATTAACAATAACGACATAAATACATCTTGGGAATTATTCGAAACCACTAACCTAAAAGCAGTGAAGGACTGCATACCATCGAAAATACGGCGTACAGGCCATAATAATAAGCCCAAATGGTGGAATAAAGAAATTTCAAACTGTCTGCTTGCTAAAAAGTTTGCTAATGATAGATTAAAATCCTTACAAAATGACGAAGAACGGGTGAAATTTGTAGAGCTACGACGCAAAGCCAAAAAGTTAATTAAGCAAAGTAAAAAGACCCTGGAGTTACATGTTGCGAATCAAAGTAAAACAAACCCGAAAGAATTCTATAGTTATATCAGAAAGAAAAAAGTAGTTACTTCAACTGTTGGACCGTTAGTGATGAAAATGGAGAATACACCAAAGACGAAGAACAAATGAGTAATGCCCTCAATACCTTCTTTGCATCAGTTTTTACAACGGAAGACCTCAGTGATATCCCTACACCATCGCCGATTCAGATTGATAATTCAGATGTTCTAAGCAATATCACCGTTACAGAGAGAGAAGTATTGAATTGTTTAGATAAACTCAAGGTAATTAAAACGTCTGGACCTGTTACAATCTCACCTAGAGTCCTAAAGGAAGCTAAGGATGAGCTCTCTAAACCATTGACATTGCTATTAATAAATCCTTGCAGTCTGACACTATGCCTGATCAGTGGAAGCTAGCGAACGTAACACCGATATACAAAAAAGGCAGCAAATCCCTACCCAGTAACTATGGTCCAATTAGCTTAACCTCAGTTGTATGTAAAATGCTAGAAACGCTCATAAGAGACAGACTCGTAAATCACTTAGAGGAAAATAATATACATAAAGATACTCAACATGGCTTTCGTAAAAAACGTTCCTGTTTAACAAACCTCTTAGACTTCTTCTACGATATCCTCAACCTCTACGATGAGAGTAAAGCTGTAGATATTATATACCTTGATTTTCAAAAGGCCTTTGACAAAGTTCCCCACAAACGTTACTGCTAAAACTAAAAGCGCATGGAATACAAGACGGTGTGTTGAAATGGATAGAAAATTGGCTCAGCGACAGAAAGCAAAGAGTAGTCATAAACGGTAAGGCATCTAAATGGACCAATGTACGTAGCGTAGCGGGGTACCCCAGGGATCGGTACTAGGACCGATTCTCTTTCTAATTTACATCAACTACATAGATGAGGGTCTCACCTGTACAATCTCAAAATTTGCTGACGATACAAAAATTGCAAATAGCGTACTCTCAAAAGAACAAGTTGACTATATGCAACACAATCTAAATAAGTTGTCATGTTGGGTCCAAATTTGGCAAATGAGTTTCAATGCGGATAAATGTAAAGTACTACATATCGGATACCAAAATGAGATAGCAAACTATTTGATGAATGGCACTCAGCTAAAGAATGTAAACAGAGAAACCGATCTGGGAGTAACAATATCGGGTAACCTAAAACCCAGTCAACAATGTTCAGAAGTTGTTAAGAAGGCAAACAAAATAATTGGCTTTATAGGCAGGTCATTTGAGCATAAATCCAAAGACGTTATCCTAACCCTTTACAATTCCTTAGTCCGCCCTCTTCTGGAATACTGCGTTCAATCCTGGTGCCCTTATTACCAAAAAGATATAGACAAGCTAGAACGAGTTCAACGTAGAGTTACCAAAATGATACCTAGCATAAAGAACAAACCATACAAGGAGCGTCATAGAGAATTAAATCTATTTCCTTTAACCCAGCGCAGATTAAGAGGCGACTTAATTCAAGCGTTCAAAATCATGAAAGGCCTCGACAATATGAACTGTAGTAAGTACTTCACTATCGACCAATCTAATTACACGCGGGGAAACGGGTG
Source organism: Paralithodes platypus (assembly GCA_032716605.1). Lineage (NCBI taxonomy): Eukaryota > Metazoa > Arthropoda > Malacostraca > Decapoda > Lithodidae > Paralithodes > Paralithodes platypus. The sequence continues at coordinate 7,610,327 of CM064551.1, forward strand.
CAAAATTATCAGTAAATCTTGTAACTCACACGAAGCTAAAAATTTCTTCTTCAATCGAGTTGTCAACTTATGGAATGGGCTTCCCGAGATGTTATAGACCGCAGCACCGTTGATTAATTTAAACTTCGCCTAGACAAATATCTCGCATCAAACCCACGACTGACTGTGTTTGTAAATGAATAACTTTATTTTAACCTCCCGTCAGTTACTAACCCATCTGTCCCCTACTAACTTCCTAATCCTGCCACGGACATTAGTTCCAGGGCAGTAGTTCCCTTTCCAATGTTCCCTTACCCACTCTAAACCACTGTTTGGACACTTGATCCTCAGTGTTTTGGAGGACAAGCAGCCTAGAAGAGTCACTAGACCTGTTGTTGCTTGATTTCCTTTGTACTCCTTTGTACATCTATGTGTTCTTATTTCTCAGTGTTCCCTTCTCTCATTTCTCCTTGTTTTCCTATTTTTAAACATAAATACATAAATAAACTAAGAAACACAATTCCTTGTACAATACCGGTATATCAATAACATGTACAATACCGGTATATCAATAACATGTACAATACCGGTATATCAATAACATGTACAATACCGGTATATCAATAACATGTACAATACCGGTATATCAATAACATGTACAATACCGGTATATCAATAACATGTACAATACCGGTATATCAATAACATGTACAATACCGGTATATCAATAACATGTACAATACCGGTATATCAATAACATGTACAATACCGGTATATCAATAACATGTACAATACCGGTATATCAATAACATGTACAATACCGGTATATCAATAACATGTACAATACCGGTATATCAATAACATGTTAAAACTTCTGTTTTTGGCTAGTCTTCTTTTACCATGGACCAAATTAATGGATGTGTTCATGGTTCAGAGTTCGTGCTTTTGTATTCATGTTTATGTCCGTGTTCGTGTGAGTGTGTGTGTGTGTGTGTAGGGGGGGGGGGAGAGAGAGAGAGAGAGAGAGAGAGAGAGAGAGAGAGAGCTAGCAAGCAAGCAAGCAAGCAATCAAGTGAGCGCCAGCGCGGGTGGACAGTATTGCTTTATTAACTTTCCTGCCGCCTCGTAATATCCCAAATGTTATAAACCTTCCGCCTCATACTGCAGCCTCCAAGGTCTCTCACTCCACAGGTATATCCCAATGTCTGCCCGGGTCTTGTAATATACGGATAATAGTCTAGAATTGTGTGTCTTAAGGCAGGATGGGCTTGTTTATTTGCTCATTTATGTATTTTTATATTGTATTTATAGTTACCTCCCTAGACCTCCATCAAGCTTAAAGAATACACCCGCCCAAGACCCTCCTTCAAGATAATTACATTTTTGATAGAAAAATGTTCTGGCCGAAGGCCGGTTCCTCTTAAATTACAGGCTCGCTGTCGTTCGTCATAAATTACAGGTTCGTTATAGCTCGCCAGGAAAAAAGATCGACATCTATATGGCACAACATGCATAACGAGTAAACATTTCGTGTGCCTGTGTGGGGGTTCGTGGATGTACAGTTGGCCACATAAGTTCTGTTCCTCGTCGAGAGCTTATGCATGACATTACAATTAATATGAATGAATTACGAGTGTTTTTTGTTTTAATTATCAGTTGACTAATCAGATGAGTTAACCTCTGCATAAAAATCTACACTCGTAATTCAATCATGCTCAATATACTTCCATGTATAAGATCACGGAGAGGAATAGAACTTACTGTATGTGGCCAACTGTACGGTGGCGCTAAAAGTGATGTCTCGGCACCAATTATGTTTTGATCAATTATTGGTATCAGCAATATTTACACATGATTTCTTCTTTTTGAGTGAGATATACAACCATGTTCCTACACTTACTCACCCCATTCAACATCTGACAGACATAAATACAGCACAGAGCGAGCCAAACGTAATGCCAGCTGAGACATGAGTTTTTAGCGCCACTGGACGTGTGCGATTATGCCAACACATTTTATATACAGTATATACAATTATACATGACTCCTCATTACGAACATATTTTCTCTCTTATACAGTATATGCATATTACATCGTGTGTGGGCGGGTGCCCAACCCCGAAAAGGGTTGAAATAGGGGAGCTATCCCCCGGCCAAAGGCAGCTTTCTAGGGCCTTTCCTAGCTGATGCTGAGAGGATTGGGTTCTAGTCATGTGGTGATGGGCTGGTCTATCAGAGTGAGAACTGAGCGATCTCTGCCATACCCATAGCTTACTCTGACTGTTCCTTTTACTTATATATTTTCTAGATCTCAAGTGACGGCGTCTCTTGCGTGGATTGACCTCCTAATCTACCAAGATTGGAAGCCAAAGCGTCACATCTTTCCTTTGCCCTTCAACTTTCTCTTCATAATTGCTGAGGGGCACAGGGCCCTGGGTGGGGCTTTGGTTTCCCGGGCGTTTCCGCGCCCTCCTCAGCTCCCCGCCATGGAGTGGCTTCGGTCACCCAGGCTTTGTTGTGGTCGGCAGGGAGGGTTCTGTGGGGGCGCTCGGTTATAGCCTTGGCCTTGCTCGGGGCCTTGGGGCTGTTCGGCCAGGCAGCTTGGGGAAAAACAACAACAACAACAACATCGTGTGTAATTTGCATATGAATGTACTTGTGTAATTTCTTTTCTATGTGAGTGAGGGAGGCAAAAGGCAGAACTGCCTATAGCGAGTGCCTCCCCCATAGTTGAAATAGTGACAGAGCCAAATCAAGGGACGTTCGAGCCAAAATGCCTGGACACACAGAGTTTGAAGCAATTTAAGTCATAGGAAGAGGGAAAGACTGTTTCTGGGAGAGAGTTCCAGAGCTCAGCTGTTGAATAGAAGAAAGTCTGAGAGTAACGTTGCACTCTTGGGTTGGAGAGTTGCACAGAGTAGGGGTGGGATTGTGTTGCAAGACGGGTACCACGTGCCCTACGTAAAGGAGGTGGTATACACTGGGAAAGCTCTGAGGAACACTGATTATTATAGTAGCGATAGAATAGCGAGAGAGATGCAACATTACGGCGAAGAGAGAGTTATTGCAGAGAGTTGGTGAGGGGACGGGAGTTAATGACACGAAAGGTCTTCCTTTCAATTTTGTCTAGGAGAGCGGTGTGAGAGGAACCTCCCCACACATGTGAACAATACTCAATACAAGGACGCACTATGCCCCTGTACAGAGCAAGAAGCTGTGCAGGGGTAAAGAACCCCCTAAGGCAGTTGAGCACACCCAGCTTCTGGGAGGCTGCCTTAGCAAGACTCGTAATATGGTCCTTCCAACTGAGAGCAGAAGAAAAAGAGACACCAAGAATATTGAGAGAAGACGAAGGATTGATTTTTGTATTGTTGAAGAATAAGGGATACTCCGCAGGGAGTTCCTGACGGGTAGATAGATGGAGAAATTGGGTTTTGGAAACATTAAAGGTAACAAGGTTTTCTCTGCCCCAATTGGAGATAGTAGTTAGATCAGAATTTAAGTGTTCTATGGCTTCATTCCGTTTGTCGTTGAGGAATTGCTGGCTTGGGCGTTCTGAAAAACTAATGGAGTAGTGTAAGGTTGAGTCGTCTGTGTATGAATGGATGGGAATTGAGGTACAGTTGAGAAGATCGTTTATAAAAATTAGAAAGAGAATAGAAGATAGGACAGAGCCCTGAGGAACACCGGAGTTTATAGGGTAAGGAAGTGAGCGATGGCCGTCCACAACTGCAGCTATGGAATGGCCGGAGAGGAAATTAGAGACAAAGGCACAGATGGAGGGATAGAAACCGAAGGAGGGCAGTTTAGAAATTAAAGATTTGTGCCAGACTCTATCGAAGGCTTTCGATGTGTCTAGTGCAATAGAAAAAGTCTCACCGAAGTCCCGAAAGGAGGATGACCAAGAGTTAGTAAGATATGAAAGAAGATCACCAGTAGAGCGACCCTTAAGGAAGCCATACTGGTGATCTGAGAGCAGATTATGAGAAGAGAAATGCTTAAGAAATTTGGAAGCAAGAATAGTTTCAAAAACTTTAGAAATACAAGAGATGAGAGCAATTGGATGAAAGTTGGAGGGTTGAGAGCGGTCACTCTTCTTTTGGACAGGTTGAATGAGAGCAAACTTCTAGCATGAAGGGAAGACGTTAGAGGATAGACAGAGATGAAAGAGTTTGCCTAGGCAGGGAGTCAGCACGGAAGCACAGTTTTTTAGTACAACAGGAGGAACACCATCCGGACCGTACACCTTCTTAGTATTAAGCCCAGAGAGGGTAGAAAGTACATCTTTAGAAGAGATTAGGATATTAGGCATAAGTAAGAGAGAGGAGGGTGGAGAGGGAGGATTAGCACCGGAATCATCCAAGATGGAGTTTCTAGCAAAAGTTTGAGCGAAGAGTTTAGCTTTGTCAGAGGAAGAAGTGATGGTTGTGCCATCAGAGTGGGAAAGGGGAGGGAAAGACGAGGAAGATAAATTGTTGCAGAGGTTTTTGGCTAGATGCCGGAAAGCTTGGGAAGAGCTAGAGTTGGATAATTCAGTGCATTTATTATTAATGAAAGAGTGCTTGGCAAGTCGAAGAAAAGATTTGGCTTGATTCCGGGCAAAAACATAGGAACAATGAGAGTCTTGAGTTTTAAGGCGTCGGTACCGTTTGAATGCTTCCTCCTTATTGCGGACAGCAGTAGAACAGGCGTGAGTAAACCAAGATTGTTTAGCATTAGTCTGAGAGAAAGAGAATGGAATGTATGCTTCCATGCCCGATAGGATTTACCTCGGTAATACGTTCAGCACTCTCCGAGGGTCCCCGGCCACGGAAGCAGAAATTATTCCATGGGAAATCAAAGAAGTACTGCCGGAGAGCCTCCCAGTCGGCAGCGCCAAAGTGCCACAAGTGCCGCCGGCTAGGAGGATCGGGTGGCCGTACTGGAGAGATAGGACAGGTGACAGAGATAAGTTTATGGTCGGAGGACCCCAAAGGAGAGAAAAGATCGACAGTATAAGAAGAAGGGTTAGAAGTTAGAAACAAGTCAAGAATGTTGGGCCGATCTCCGAGGCGATCCGGGATACAGGTGGGCTGCTGAACTAACTGCTCTAGGTATAGTGTTATGTTCGCATGTGTAGCCGAATGCTTAATTGAACTTTCAACATTTGAGAGAGAGAAAGAGAGAGAGAGTGTCTGGTATTTATGGAGAAGTGAGACAGGGAATAAAGGAAGAAGTGCGGAGAGAGAGAGAGAGAGAACTGTGAAATGCTTTACAGTGTTTGTGTGTAATATTCTTCATATACTTAAAAGCTTGGAACATTATTAATGTATTCCTTCGTCAACTGGGAAAATATGTACAGTTGGCCAAATAAATTCTGTTCCTCGTCGTGATCTTATGTATAAAAGTAAATTTAGTGTGAATGAATTGCAAGTGTGAATTATCAGTTTGATTATACTGTTTCATTTCATCTGACGGTAAATTGAATCTCCTAGCAGCTAATTTCTTAATGGAAAAATATAAAACTACTATGCCTGTGCATCATACTAAGACCAAGTATATATAATAATTAGCACCATATTTCACTACAAACTCTTCAAAATAACTGAGACTTCTTGATGGGAACTTTGCAATTTACCTTCAGTTAAAAAGAAACAGACTTTAGTTCTATCCCAATGTCTGCCCAGGGTTTGTAATATGCGGATAATAGTATAGAATTGTCTGTCTTAAAGGGAGATGGGTCGTTTTTCTGGTTCCCCTTCTTCCTCATGTTTAGCTCAATTAGTGTTCAGACTTTATGACGTTCGGCTCATTAGTTTGACGATGTAATTTAAGAGGAATCAGCCTTCGGCAGGGATTTTTGTTTAAACCATTAACCATTACACCATTAGCAAAATTCTTCCGTCAAGTTATCAACACACAATATTATCCCTCCCACACCCTAGCCAGTAATTACTCCCAGGATATTACCCAGACAGACAGACAGACATACAGACAGGCCACATCACACTTAACGGAAATGACTGGTTCAAACACCCAGCGGGGACAATGGTTGTTGTGGAGTATTTTTATTTATATATTCATTTATCTATTAGTATCCTCGCTAGACCTTCATCAAGCTTAAGGAAACACTCCCAACACCCCCTTTCATGATTAATTTGTACATTTCTCGATAGACAAATGTTCCGGCCAAAGGCTGCTTTCTCTTAATAATACAGGCTCGCTATCACTCGCCAGGAAATAATCGACACCTAAATGGTACGAAAGGTATTGATATAGTAATGGGACGAAAGGTCTTTAAAATCGCCAAACTAATGGGGCAAACATCTTAATATCTGAAAACTATAGGGGGCTAAACATGAGGAAGAGGAGGGGCCACAAAAACGACCCATAAGTGACTCGACCCCCAGCGTTAATGTTTTACCTCTTTAATACAGGCTCGCTATCGCACGCCAGGAAAAAATCGACACCTTAATGACGTGAAAAGTCCTAATATTGACAAGGATATGGCAAGGATATTGACAAGGAAATGGGGCGGGAGATCTTAAAATCGACGACCTAATGGGGCAAACATCTTACAATCTGAAAGAAAACTCATGAGGCAAAGCAGGATGAAGAAGGGGGATCACAAAAACGACCCAGGAGTGACTCTTAACGTTAGCCCAGCGTTAATGTTTCCCCCCCCCCCCCCACACACACACACACACAACCACCAAGCCTCCTGACCACAGTGGCTGGCTGGCTACCAAATATTATATACTTTTATATATTATTTGATGGGCTTAACCCTTTATTGGGTTCTCATATCTCCATAAAACTCTCCGCCCCACAAAGGGTTAACATATCTACTTGGTGTGCTTCAATATTATCCCCTTCTGTACCGGTGATGTCTTTGGCATTAATTGGTGTGCTTCAATATTATCCCCTTCTGTACCGGTGACGTCTTTGGCATTAATTGGTGTGCTTCAATATTATCCCCTTCTGTACCGGTGACGTCTTTGGCATTAATTGGTGTGCTTCAATATTATCCCTTTCTGTACCGGTGACGTCTATGGCATTAATTGGTGTGCTTCAATATTATCCCCTTCTGTACCGGTGACGTCTTTGGCATTAATTGGTGTGCTTCAATATTATCCCCTTCTGTACCGGTGACGTCTTTGGCAGTAATTGGTGTGCTTCAATATTATCCCCTTCTGTACCGGTGACGTCTTTGGCATTAATTGGTGTGCTTCAATATTATCCCCTTCTGTACCGGTGACGTCTTTGGCATTAATTGGTGTGCTTCAATATTATCCCCTTCTGTACCGGTGACGTCTTTGGCATTAATTGGTGTGCTTCAATATTATCCCCTTCTGTACCGGTGACGTCTTTGGCATTAATTGGTGTGCTTCAATATTATCCCCTTCTGTACCGGTGACGTCTTTGGCATTAATTGGTGTGCTTCAATATTATCCCCTTCTGTACCGGTGACGTCTTTGGCATTAATTGGTGTGCTTCAATATTATCCCTTTCTGTACCGGTGACGTCTTTGGCATTAATTGGTGTGCTTCAATATTATCCCCTTCTGTACCGGTGACGTCTTTGGCATTAATTGGTGTGCTTCAATATTATCCCCTTCTGTACCGGTGACGTCTTTGGCAGTAATTGGTGTGCTTCAATATTATCCCCTTCTGTACCGGTGACGTCTTTGGCATTAATTGGTGTGCTTCAATATTATCCCCTTCTGTACCGGTGACGTCTTTGGCATTAATTGGTGTGCTTCAATATTATCCCCTTCTGTACCGGTGACGTCTTTGGCATTAATTGGTGTGCTTCAATATTATCCCCTTCTGTACCGGTGACGTCTTTGGCATTAATTGGTGTGCTTCAATATTATCCCCTTCTGTACCGGTGACGTCTTTGGCATTAATTGGTGTGCTTCAATATTATCCCCTTCTGTTCCGGTGACGTCTTTGGCATTAATTGGTGTGCTTCAATATTATCCCCTTCTGTACCGGTGACGTCTTTGGCATTAACCCTTTCAGACTCATATGACGCAGAGGTTGCCAGATTAGCAATAAGAAATAGTTCTCTCACTCTTATAATTACCTCTCCAAAATTAGTTTTCTGCCCACAGCTAACTCAAAGAAAACAGCAGAGGTTGAAGTAACTAAACTATAGGTTTCTAAATACCCCTGATGGTAACAAAGGCTTTAAAGTATCCCTAATAGGCTCAAAATCGCGTCATATGTCGGAGAGGGTTAATTGGTGTGCTTCAATATTATCCCCTTCTGTACCGGTGACGTTTTTGGCATTAATTGGTGTGCTTCAATATTATCCCCTTCTGTTCCGGTGACGTCTTTGGCATTTGATTACAGCTACATTTAGACGATTTTAAGTACCGTAGCTGAGGAAGAATATAAGGTAGCGAAAAGGATTAATCAAGATTATGTGTAGCTTTTTAATTGGTAGACGTCCTTCCTAAGCTGATTAAAATCGTCTACTAGTAGTAAAAAAAACAAATAAGGACGCCGCGGTACTGAAGTACTTAACGCTCATTATCGCATGTGAGACAGGTTTAGTGGTCGTCTGAGTTCTAGAATTTAGATCTCTATTTTGTCTCTGTTATGATTATTGAAGGCATTACTTAAAACAGTATTATTATATCATTAATTAATTTTGTATTAAATTATTTAAATAAACTGGCTAACCAACCTTACTTCTTTAGGTTCTCCTTAACAAGATTTTTTTTTTTTTGTATTTACTTCAGTAATTTGCATATTACATATCTAAAGTCAGGGTCATGTATTCGCTACTTTTGACCTATCTTACCCCTCTTCAGATCTCCACTTGTTTGGCAGATTAACCCCTTCAGCACCATGATGTCTCTAAAATTAGATGGTTTTATGCATTTTAAGAACGACCTACGTTAAAAAGAGAGTTTACTGAGAACACATTTTTCCATTTGAGTCGTAGAGGTAGATTACAAACTAAAGAAAATCGTCTAATGGTAACCAGAATATGATGATAATTACGTAATGGTGGTGAAGGGGTTAAAAGACTGTCTGTCCCTCACCAGAGTTGAGGTTGGGGAGGAATAATGGGAGAAGTATCAGATTTCTCCTTTTAAGGGGGCCCACCTCGTTTTTTTTGCTCTCTCCCTGTCTCTGGTTTATATCCATTCGGCCCCATTCAGCCTACTTTTTTAAGACGTTTATCCTCATCCAGGTGTCGATTTCTTCCTGGCGAGCGCTAGCGAGCTAGCATATTTAAAAACACATTTTTGACAGCAGGCTTAATTTGTACACTTTTCGATAGAAAAAATTCTCCGGCAAAGCCGGATTTCTCCATACAATGCTGGCTCGCTTTCGCTCGCCAGGAAGAAATCGACACCTGGGTGGAGATAAATGTCTTAAAACAGTTGGCTGAATATAGACCGAATAGGTGCAAACCAGAGAAAGAGAGAAATGAAGAGAAAAAAGGCAGGTCACATCCCTTAATAACCTCCGTAGTGGTATAGGTGACTGGACCTCCTGCCTGTAGGGTTCGATTCATACCCATAGCAGTTATAATTGGCATCAAATATATACTGTATATCAGATCAGATCAGATGAAGTATTGAGGGATAAGCCTTTACAATGGCACCTCGTATCTACATTCTATTTTTCCTATTTTTCTGAAGAGTGTAGAGAGGGGAGAAGGGGTGTTGGAGAGAGAGGAAGCTGTTGGAGTGGTTTTGTTATGTGTGTTTAGTCTGTATTCGTCGTCAGGATGTCCCCTGACTGGGTGCGAGCATGTGAAACATGCTAGGACGTACTACCACACCCACTAAATGTCCGCCGTGGCAGGGATTCGATAATATAGTGAAGCAGATAAGTGAAACAATCGTTCAAAGGGTGATGCAAGCATTAAATTTGGTACAGGTATTCTTCAAAGCTCACTTTCAAAGCACATACCGCTGGCCACGCAAAAATTCAATATGGCGACCATTTTTCAAGATAGCCGACACATCTGACTGAGCCCTACTGTTATGGGTCAGTTAATTGAAAGAAAACAAACATGAATACTGTCCAATCCATTTTTGTTTTGGCTCTAACGTGGTAAGTGAAGGTAATTTTGTCCAAAGCAGTTGCATATTAGACTTTAACTAAGATGGCGTCCAAGATGGCCGCCATTAACCCGAGGAGGCCGGATTTTTTTGGCGATTTTCGGTAGTGTTTATAGCTTAATAGCTAATCAAAGAATAAAGATAGAGAAATGAGTCATAAATCACGTGAGAGAGGTCACTTTCAGCTTTTGTCTCTTAAAACAATTCAGCACCATAGGCCCAGTAGTTACTGAGATAATGCTTGTTTTTGTGAGGTAACTTTTCCGTGATTTTCCGTGTTTACGCACCTTTGCCATAGTGAAATTTCCTTAAACCCATTGTGTTGACATCACGGTAGTTTCGGTGATATTGGAACTCGGTGAAAATTACCGCAAAAGTACCGTGACGTCATACAAGTAAATAGCAGCCATCAGCAGGCTATTTAAAGGCTATTTAAAGCCGTGCTATTTGAGTAGTGTATCGGCCTTCTGGGGTTAAAGACAAATGTTGTGATATCTTGGCTATTAGTAGAGCTAGACAAATGATTTTTTCATCTAATCCTACATTTTTGAGGCCAGAGAATTAGAAAGACTTGTCACATTATTAACTCATCAGGGTCATAAGTAACTAGACAAAGTGAAGGAAGATTATATCGTAGGAAACGGCCTAATTCACACAATTTATACATATCCATTGAGTACAAATAACATTAGTAAAAATACCATAGAATCAAAGACTCACACCTCACATTTGCAAGTGCACAGAGCTGTACAGGAGAGACCCAGCCTGTAGCACTTGCACCTGCCACGACAGTCTGATTTACAGCCACATTTGGTCAGCTGTTCGCAACTCTTGGCTATGGGGGAGTTGGCTGTCCAGAAGACGTGCCATTCTTCACCAACCTTCTGCCATCCCCAGTCAGCAGGACTCTCTGCTTCTGGTTGACACTGGGTTGCTTGGGCCCAAACACAACCAGCCTGGAAGGCAGCTCGTCTAGTGTGCTGAAGCAGAGCTGCTCTTGTTGGTGGAATGGCCTCATAAGGCCTCTGTTTTCTGGCAACATGTCAAGCCTGGCCTCATCCACAGTGGTAGCAGTGCTGGACCTGTCATACATCAGTATGACAAACCTCTCCAGTATCTCCAGGTCACCATCTTCCACTGTAAGAGGGTACTGGCTCAGCTTGGAGAAGACAGGGGAGGCCTCTGGACAAACATCCCATGTCTGCCAGGCAGTTTTCTTTCCCTTGTTACGGAAGGCTGAAACAGTGTCACACCCTGTGAAGGCATGAAAGAATAACATGCCTTTAGCCTTCTCCTGCCCCATATAGCGATACAGGCCATGCACACTGATCCAGCGCCGGCTTTGACCATGACCAAATGCCACCCATAACTCCTCTAGCCCCAAACTCTGAAGGGCTGGAAAGGCACTCACTGCAATGACCACAACATCTGTATCATTTGCCTTGACCATGACGGCTTTGCTCCCATGTTCTGCAGCATATTTGGCATACACAAAGATGCGGCTGTCAGCTTCCTCATGAGAGCACTTGTCCAGTCCTTGAAGACCAGTTTCATGAGTGCTGAGGACTGCAGATCCCTTTGTGACAATTACCAAGTTTGGTGCAGACATTTGGGCAACCCTGTCTGCCAGGAACTGGAACAACTCCGTCTTGTTGTCATTATGCCTAAGGAAGTTACGCCAATTGGATGGAATGCTGTTCTTGTTTGTCACCTTGCGTCTTCCTCCCTGGCCACGTTGAGACCTGGTCTCGGCTTTGAGGCTGGATGGGTTGTACACATCAAAGACAAGATGTGTTGTCTTGTACTTCGTAGCATAGCTGTGAATAAATGGCAGGAAGTCCAGAGTTGCATAGCCCTCAAAGGTCTTTCCTCTCTTTGGTGGCAAGACATGGACCAAAGCAGGCCCATCTACAATCAGGACATCGGTCTCTGGTTCTTCGTCTGTTGATGTAACATGAGTCTCCAAGATAGAGGTCAGTTGAGACTTCTGGCAAGTGTACAGCCTTCCACCCTCACTCAGTGCAGCTGGGAATGCCTGATTCTCATGCTGGAAGAACTATGACACTATAGACTATGACAATGATTAAAACAGTGCTTCTCATTAATCTGGTTAGCAAGAAACAGTTTTCTCTTAAAATGTTCACCAGGTAATAATTAACACCTTACGAGCGGCCTATGCGGTTTATTTATATGTACCGCCCAGCGGGGTGTTTTTAGCCAAAATAGGGCTGTTTACGTGATCATTTTCATGCCTAAATAAGACCCAGAACGTAAAACAAGTATCTATCCCTGAAAGGGCATAAACAGAGCTTTCGAATGACACCATAACGATCCTTTTATGATGGCTAATTTTCTTGCAATAACCGTGCAACGCGAGTGCAAAAAGCATGTAATTAGGCACTTTCCCCATACAATTCCGTATATAGCGAGTGAGAGAGGGAGGGAGGAGGTGGGATTCGTGTCAGTAGGTTCGCCGCGGTGGTCTGGAGCAGTCATACGCTCGCTACTCTCCTGCCACCACTTGTCTCTCTCTCTCAGCAACATTACGTGCTGAAATTGCCACACGACCTATGTCGAGCGCCGCCACATAGTCCAGCTTTATTTAACTCGACTTATGTTGCTCGCCGACAGTTAAGGGTTAAACAAAAATTAAACAATATATGGTCAGGCACGGCAGCCATCTTAAAAAATGACCGCCATCTTGGATTTTCGCGTGGCCAGCGGTATTTCTGAGAAGAATGGACCTTGAAGGGGCTCGCGGCTCGCTTGGTGTAGTGACTAGCGTCTCGGACTTCCACCCAGAAGGCCCGCGTTCGTGCCCACGCTCGGCGCATTAAAGATTTTTCACAAGCACTGAGTCGTTACCATCCCTCATGAGCAAAGGGATGGGGTAGTAGTACAGGACCCCAATGGAAATACACCTAATCGGCCTTATTGAGCTATCCTTAGCTAGCTTAGCATGCGCTAGCTTTAAGAACTATTATTATTATTATTATTATTATTATTAAGGGTACATGTACCAAATCTCATGCTTGCATCACCATTTGAACGATTCTCCTGAAATTTGCAGTTATCTGCTCCACTAATACCGGGTCTTGCAGATCCACAAGTGAGCGTGCTCACCACTCGACCACCACGGCTCATATGCGCGAAATTTCGGTGTGAGTATCCTAGGTTCGAGTCCTTGGAGTGCCACATGTATTTGTTGATTTCATTAATTGAGTTTAGAAGTAAAGTTGGTTGGTGAAAAAATATGAATAAAATATGAAATAATTGTCATTAAATAAACAACTATATATCTCTCTATCTACATCCATTCAGCCATCCTCCCTGTGCAGCTCTCTCTCTCACTCTCACTTAATCCTCACAATAGTCTTCAATAATTGGTGAATTGGGGGAGGGGACCGTTATTCGCATCTTTAATATTTACTTTTTGAAACTCTTTTCTACCTGACCACAGACACAAACCTGAGCTACTGTCTTTTAAAATTTATAATAAAAGTAACACCCTGTTCTTAACATTAATAATCAATTACAAACCCCAATGTACTTGAATAAACTAATGAAAGCATATGGTCCTCCCGGGATTCCAACTCGGGACACCACACCCAGAACATAAGCATCTAAACCATTACACCACCACCAACACACTCTAATACCGTTTCAACCTCTCTCCCTAGCTGTTCTACTGCTTAACCCCTTCTGTACCGGTGCCGTTCTTTTAACTTTATGCTAGCTACTATTAGACGATTTTATTCAGTTATAAAGGGCCTCCAGCAATTGACAGACTTAGAACTATCTCACTTAACCCTTTTTACTACCAAATATCCTTCTTAACCCTCTCGCATCCAGCAACTTAATTATCTAACTTATGGTAAGGCCTTCTTTAATTTGCCATGAAATATCAGGCTGGGCGAGTTTTCGAAGCCTTGTGTTTTTCTGTATTTTCATCCACCAGAATGCTGTTTATTGTGATGTATCATATGTCAATGGAAAGAGGAATATTTATAGTACATGATAAAACAAACAAAAATTAAATAAATCGAAATATGAAAGTGTAAATGAGTCCGGAATACAATTATTTCCCATGCAATTGTCTTCACACCGTCCTAGCTCTAAATTGTGAGTGACGACCATATATTTGTTTTTGCTCAAATAATAGTATTTTTTCTCTTCTTTCCAAATCTGAAAACAGAAATTGTTTATCTTCAATAGTTCTCAAGCAGTGACCGATTTTATTTTATTTATTTTTTTATTGATATGGTTTATAACATTTTCGATTTATTTCGTTGCTACGAAGTGTATGGTTTTAAATTTAGGCTGTATGAATACGGCAAATAATGCTGATGAGTATAAAATAAACTAGAAGTTCCTAGGACAAATACTTTTTGCGCTATGAATATTTGAAATGAAGACCCAAAATGCGAATATTTATGCATCACCCATCTCTGTTCCGGCGATGCTAGCCGGGTTCCGAGCTGTTCCCCCCCTCGTGGTTGGGTTATTTGCTCGGATACGTATATAACTGTATATATCACCAGAATCGAAAAATTGTGCGCTTTCCAATGGTGAAAACAAAAATAATATAGCATAATTGGTTCGCGAGCTATGCACAATTGTTTCCATGCAGTGACCGAAAAAAAAAAATAGATATGGTTTATAACATTTTCGATTTATTTCGTTGCTACGAAGTGTATGGTTTAAAATTTAAGCTGTATGAATACGGCAAATAATGCTGATGAGCATAAAACAAACTAGAAGTTCCTAGGACAAATACTTTTTGCGCAATGAATATTTGAAATGAAGAGCCAAAATGCGAATATTTACGCTTCAACTGTCTCTTTTCCGCCAATGCTAGCCGGGTTCCGAGCTGTTCCCCGCCTCGGCATTGGTTTATTTGCTCGGATACGTATATAACTGTTTATATCACCGTCATCGGAAAATTATGCTCTTTCTAATGGTGAAAACAAAAATAATATAACGTTATTGGTTCGCGAGCTATGCGCAATTGTTTCCATGCATTGTTATTGTTATGTAAATATATGAGAATGTTTATACAGTTGTATATCTTTGCCACAATGTAGAACATTTATATAAATATATAAATATAATATATATATATATATATATATATATATATATATATATATATATATAAAATAAATGAAATAAAATATAAATAAAATGAAATAAATCAAATCAAATAAATAAATATATAAATAAAATAAAAATGTAATAATAATATAAATACTCGATTATGGGCCTTGGGCTTGCTCGGGACCTTGGGGCTGATCCGCTAGACACCCTGGGGAACAGGAATAAAAAAGAAAAAAAAAAAAAAATATATAGCCTATACCGGGTATATATATATATATATATATATATATATATATATATATATATATATATATATATATACTGTATATATAAATAAAATAAATTAAATAAATACAACAAAAAATATAATAATAATATAAATACTCGATTATGGGCCTTGGGCTAGCTCGGGACCTTGGGGCTGATCCGCTAGACAGCCTGGGCAACAGGAATAATAAAGAAAACAAAATATATATATATACCGGGTATATACATATATATATATATATATATATATATATATATATATATATATATATATATATTATACTGTATATATAAATAAAATAAATAAAATAAATAAAATAAAAAATATAATAATAATAATATAAATACTCGATTTTGGGCCTTGGGCTTGATCGGGACCTTGGGGCTGATCCGCTAGACACCCTGGGGAACAGGAATAAAAAAACAAATATATATATATATATATACCGGGTATATATATATATAATATATATATGTATATATATATATATATATATATATATATATATATATATATATATATATATATTATATATATATATACTGTATATATAAATAAAATAAATAAAATAAATAAAATAAAAATTTTAATAATAATATAAATACTCGATTATGGGCCTTGGGCTTGCTCAGGACCTTGGGACTGATCTGCTAGACACCCTGGGGAACAGGAATAACAAAACAAATATATACGGTATATATATATAAAATAAATAAAATATATAAATATTTAAATAAAATACAAAATATAATAATAATATAAATACTCGATTATGGGCCTTGGGCTTGCTCGGGACCTTGGGGCTGTTATATACTCTATATAGGCTATATATAATATATTATTTATAATTATAATAATATACTGTAATATAACTAAAATTCCATAGAGTACTTACCATACTTCCTGTAAGCATTCCTGGGACATCTTCGTGATTATAATGTATTTATTTCGTAGGCAGTATTTATTGATAAATATATTTGTCTTTCAAGCAAAAAATAGTGTAAAGTTATCAATGATACCTAGACAAAACTGCATCAATACTCAAGGGGTTAACCAAGATTCACTCCCATCAGTCACCAAAAGTCACAAGTAACATCTTATATACATATATAGTTCAAATTATTCACTAAACACTTTCACTGGGTAGATGAAATAATCCATAATTCCCTGCCTAGAGCTAGGCATGGTGGGCCAGAGGGAGGGAGCCCAGAATTTAAAGGGCCGGGACCCTGCCTCACAGTCTGGGGGCCGGGAAACTACTGACTTTACAGAGGCCCGCGCTCCTCAGAGAGGGACGCTATGGGGCTGCTAGATACTTCCTTTTGTAACTTACTGATGCCTAACTTACCAGTCCAAATTGAGTCAAAATCGAGTCATAAATTTATTTTTGGCGAATATTTCTAACTTTCAGGTGGCATTATGACGCGATTGCGTCATACGAGCACTCTTGGAGGGGTGGCGTTATGACGCGATCGCGTCCTATAGATGCAGGAGGGTTAATCTGCACAAAAAAAACTAAATATAGCTAGAAGAAAACTAAAAAGACGATCCGGTACAGAAGGGGTTAACCCATTCAATACCGGTGACGATATTACCATTATGTTCTGGTAACTATTTGACGATCTTATTCAGCTTAGTAAAGACGTCTATCAACTAAAAAGCTGCACAACAATCTTCGTTAATCCTTCTAGCTACCATATATTATCTTCTCTAAGCTACTTAAAATCTTGTAAATGTAGCTGAAATCAAATCAAAGAGACGTCGCCGGTACTGTAAGGATTAATGATTTACTGACTGATTTTTCACACACACACACACACACACACACACACACATACACACACACACACACACACACACACACACACATTAACCTACATCACGTACACTGCCTCTTTTTTGTTTTTGTTTTTTTCAACCTTAGCAATTCATCGCACTTCTCCAAATTATCGAGAAATTCTCATTCCAATTTCCCTCCCCTCTCCCCTTTTTCCTCCTCCTCCAATTCTCCCTGACCGCAGCCATCATAAAGACATTAGTGAGACCAGTGGGGTTACGGAGAGAGAGAGAGAGAGAGAGAGAGAGAGAGAGAGAGGGAGTGTGAGTGAGTGAGTGTGTGAAAGAGAGAGAGAGAGAGAGTAAGTGAGTGTGTGAGTGAGTGACCGACAGAGACAAATTTATCTCGAAATGGGATCTTGAAGATAGTATATGAAGCTTGATGGAGGTCTAGAGAGGAAATTAGAACAATAACACATATATACCCTGCACACCTAATAATCCCTCCCCCCTTGATTACTGAACCTCTCAGGGGAGATGGGCCGTTTTTTGGTTTATTTATTCATTTATTCCTATATTTCTTAGTTTCCTCGCTAGACCTCCATCAAGCTTAGAAAAAAAAACCTAGACCCCCCTTCAAGATAAATTTGTACATTTTTCGGTTGAAATTTTTCCCGGCCGAAGGCTTGTTCCTCTTAAAATTTCAGGCTCGATATCGCTCGCCAGGAAAAAATCAACACCTGAATGGCACGAAAGGTGTTAAAATTGACAACGAAATGGGGCGAAAGGTGGTAAAATCGCCATACTAATGGGCCGAACGTCATAAAATCTGAAAACTATAGTGGCCAAGCATGAGGGAGAAAGGTGTCCACAAAAGCGACCCATCTCCCCTTAAATCAAGCTAACACTATATTTTTGGCTACATCATATCTTTATCTGGTTTGCACGGGTCGAGCTTTAGTCCTTCTGTATCGGCCACGTCTTTTTTTAAGTTTATTCTAGCTATATTCAGACGATGTTGTGCAGCTTAAGAAGGATCTGTGGTAGTAAAAAGGGTTAAGTGAGATAGCCCGAAGCCTGTTAATTACTGGAGGCCCTTGTTATGCTGAATACAATCGTCTAGTAGGTTCCAGACTAGAGTGAAAATGACGTCGCCGGTACAGAAGGGGTTAATATAAAAAAGGGAATTGTAAAAGTGAGCAAAGGAGAAAAAGGACTGACAGATATTTTCACATTCTTCAAGAGGCCTGAGAGAATGCCAAATCAGGTTTATTGCGTCGCATTGAGAGGGAATATTGGTTGGACTCATTATTTGGTATTCAAGAGGGAACTGAGAAAGAGACTAATATGTGAGGATGAAAGAGAGACGGGGAGGTGAAGAAGGAAGAGGAGGTGTGAAATAAAATAAGGAACCCGCTTAAGGGGACGGTATATTATTAGCCTATACCGGTATATATATATATATATATATATATATATATATAATTATATATATATATATATATTTTTTTTTTTTTTTTTTTTTTTTTTTATTATTTCCACGAACGAAACGCCCCCATGCACCTCTGTCCCCGGTCAGTCGACGCCCCTCCTCCCATCCAGCACTGCCTTCACTCATATAATTCTTCACTCCATCCTTCCACCTCTCTCTCGGTATACCTCTCCCTCTCTGTCCTTCCACCTCGCTCTCGTACACCCTCTTAGTCATTCTCTCGCTTCCCATACGTTCCATATGGCCGAACCATCTCAAGGTGTTCCTTTTCACACTTCGCAGCATGTATATATCCACATCACACTTCTCTCTTACTTCCTCATTTGTCTGTCTATCCCTCCATGTAACTCCGCACGCACTTCTCAAGTAACTCCCTTCCACCCCTCTCACTCTTGGTCCGAGTCTCTTCACCAAGGTTCATGCTTCGCTTCCGTAGGTCAATGTCGGCATTACCACACTGTCATGCATGTTATATTATTACTGGTACATATACAGTATATTGTTTCCTTTGCTACCTAGACCTCTATCAAGCTTATAAAGAATACCCCCTAGATCCCCCTTCACTAGGAAAAAATCAACACATAAAAGGTCTTAAAATTGACAGAAATGGGGCGAAGCATCTTAAAATCACTAAACTATTGGGGCGAACGTCTTAAAATATCAAAATCAATGGGGCTAAATATGAAGGAGAAAGGGGTCAATAAATCAATCCCTGAAGTGGAAATTTCCCCTTAAACCTCTTTGATGTACGCGTGACTTGTTATATTATCGTTATCTCTACCATTATGACCATTAGCTACCGAACGATTATAGTATTAGTATATATATTATTGTAGTATTAATATATACATTAAATATATTATAGTATTATAGTATTAGTATATATATTATTGTAGTATTAATATATACATTAAATATATTATAGACCCCCCAAAACAAACACTGTCCCCTTAACAAACACTGTCCCCTTAACAAACACTGTCCCCTTAACAAACACTGTCCCCTTAACAAACACTGTCCCCTTAACAAACACTGTCCCCTTAACAAACACTGTCCCCTTAACAAACACTGTCCCCTTAACAAACACTGTCCCCTTAACAAACACTGTCCCCTTAACAAACACTGTCCCCTAAACAAACACTGTCCCCTTAACAAACACTGTCCCCTTAACAAACACTGTCCCCTTAACAAACACTGTCCCCTTAACAAACACTGTCCCCTTAACATATTCCGTGGACCGCAACCAATCAACAATTACAAGTCATAGTTCTGGCATGCCTAATGAACCGGAGTTTAGTAATTAACATAAACTGATAACCGAATGGCCGACGATAACCGAATGGCCGTCGATAACCGAATGGCCGTCGATAACCGAATGGCCGTCGATAACCGAATGGCCGTCGATAACCGAATGGCCGTCGATAACCGAATGGCCGTCGATAACCGAATGGCCGTCGATAACCGAATGGCCGTCGATAACCGAATGGCCGTCGATAACCGAATGGCCGTCGATCTCCCGTAAATTACAGTCCAACAATTTTTCCATTGGCGTAAATTGAAGTTCCCAATCACTTCGCGCGACACTTCGATATAAAGAGTATTTTCTGACTTACTCAATTTACCGTGTACATATTATTGACTATCAGAGATTTCCTGTTTATTTGAAAAAACAATATATATATATACTGTATATATATACCCTGTATAGTGTATATATACTGTATATATATATATATATATATATATATATATATATATATATATATATATATATATATATATTATATAATATATACTGTATAGTATAATGGTTGATAATTCCATTAACATGTAATGTGTAGGTAAAGCAACTGTTAACAGCAAGAAAGGCGGGTAACAGGATTTAGGTGTAGATGTTTTCCTGGAGAACACTAGCGAGGCTGTAATTCAAGGAAAAACCTGAGATTTTCGTGCCGAAAAATGTACAAATTTATCTTGGAAGGGGGTTCTGTGGGGTGATTTTTCAAGCTTGATGGAGGTCTACCGAGGTTACTATAAAATACAATGCTATACTATACATATACTATACTATATACTATGCTAAAATACTATACAATACATATACAGTATATATATATATATATATATATAGACCACAAAATATCCACTAGACCCTTATTCCCACACTTGTAATCTTGTCGTGGCCCAGCTGAGGTATAGAATAATAGATGAACCTAAAGTAGAGAGAGAGAGAGAGAGAGAGAGAGAGAGAGAGAGAGAGACAGTATATTGAGCTACAGACAGTATACGCGGAAATAGGCCATGTCACACCACCCCCACAATATCAAGGTAAATAGCCTAACTATTACACTAACCTGCTGTAAACAATATACATTAGTCTACGGAACTACCTCTCCCTCCACCAACTCACTTACTCACTCTCTCTCTTGTCTGTCTGTCTGTATCTATCTATCTATCTCCCTTTCTCTTTCTTTCTCTCTCTCTCTCTTTCTCTCTCTCTCTCTCTCTCTCTCTCTCTCTCTCTCTCTCTCTCATACATACATGCATATTTATGTTTATATAAACAAATAAATGAAGTTCTATTGAGTTTAATAGTGAATACCCAGGTGGGATTGAGGTAGATCATTGGGTTAATAAAGTAAACAAATGGACTAACAAAGAATGTCATAATTTTCATTCAAAGGTACAGTAGTAATTACATATACAATGTATAACCTAAAATTACGAAACACAGACGCGGTTAAAAAGGGGCGTAGTCACATCTCCTACACAACTACCAAAGTTGGAGTACTGCCACATATCCTACACATCGTCGGTCATAGTTCCTACACAAAAACAAGTATCCAGCACATTTCCTACACCAAAACTGAGTACCCAGCATAATATCTCCTACACCAAACGGTGCATCCGGCATAACTCCTACAATTATACTGCCATATCTCCTACAATTCTGATACTGAGTACCCATCATTTCTGCTACACCACACGGTGCATCCGGCATAACTCCTACAATTATACTGTCATATCTCCTACAATTCTGATACATAATCCTCTTAACTACCATAAAGCTTCATACCTAAACTTCATAAAATCGTCTAAATGTAGCTGAAGTCAAATAAAAAGAAATCTCCGGTACAGAAGGGGTTAACCCTGTAAGTATGCAAAAGGTTTGTTTAACCCCTTCTGTACCAGCGACGTCTTTTGTATTTGATTTCAGCTACATTATTTATTAAAAGTATTAATTGAGATAGTATGCCGCCTTTTAATGGGTAGACGTCCTTCCTAAGCTTAATTAAATCATCTCATTGCCAGAATATAATAAAAAGGATGACGTTCGGTAAAGAAGGGGTTAATCATTGGGCATATTGATGGTGATTTACGCTACATTGTAAATAATAATAGGATATAAATATAATATGAAAAAGGTATATTACATCTATTAGGTATATCGATGGTGAATTTCCTTTCTAATTGGTCTAAGATGGGTTTGTCACTACCAATATAATAACACGAATATGGGACACTTTTAATACCCTTTTCTTACTCCTCCCCGTATACACGGCAGTGTAGGAAATGTGACCGTATAGATGTGTGTGTGTAGGAGATATGCTGTATATCTGTAGGAAATATGTCATTACACTAAAAACTGTGTAGGAGATATGCAGTATATGTGTAGGAAATATGTCATTACATTAAAAACTGTGTAGGAGATATGCAGTATATGTGTAGGAAATATGTCACTACACTAACAACTGTGTAGGAGATATGCAGTATATGTGTAGGAAATATGTCACTACACTAAAAACTGTGTAGGATATATGCAGTATATGTGTAGGAAATATGTCACTACACTAAAAACTGTGTAGGAGATAATTATGCAGTATATGTGTATGAAATATGTCATTACTCTAAAAACTGTGTAGGAGATATGCAGTATATGTGTAGGAAATATGTCATTACACTAAAAACTGTGTAGGAGATATGCAGTATATGTGTAGGAAATATGTCACTACACTAAAAACTGTGTAGGAGATAATTATGCAGTATATGTGTAGGAAATATGTCATTACTCTAAAAACTGTGTAGGAGATATGCAGTATATGTGTAGGAAATATATCATTACTCTAAAAACTGTATAGGAGATATGCAGTATATGTGAAGGAAATATGTCAGTACACTAAAAACTGTGTAGGAGATATGCAGTATATGTGTAGGAAATATGTCATTACTCTAAAAACTGCTAAATTTGTAGATGTGACGTGTAGGAAATACGCAGTGTAGCCTACATGGTGTAGGAAATGTGGCGCACCCCCGTTAAAAATGCACATATTGTACGTTTAAAAACCTACATACTACTGTATATACTGCACACAATACGCTAATTTATGGTTTATACACAAGCATAATAGAGAAAACTTCATACAAACCACCCGGGATTCGAATCCTGGACCAGGGTTCGAATCACGGGTGGTTTGTATGAGGTTATTCTCAAGTGGCATTACTTGATTTAATGACTATAATAGAGAATAGTGTTCAATATGTGTATTCTAACACTCCATGACCTTTGGGAGGGGTCATTAGGAGGGCTTAGAAGGTCACACAAAGTCGGGATAACAAAGTACGTAGGGTGTGGGTTGGAAACACATTACATGAATAGTGGAAGCTTCCCAGCACCCGTGACAACAGTGTAAGTGGGTGGTGATGGGCTGGTCTATCAGAGTGAGAACTGAGCGATCTCTGCCATACCCATAGCTTACTCTGACTGTTCCTTTTACTTATATATTTTCTAGATCTCAAGTGACGGCGTCTCTTCCGTGGATTGACCTCCCAATCTACCAAGATTGGAAGCCAAAGCGTCACATTTTTCCTTTGCCCCTCAACTTTCTCTTCATAATTGCTGAGGGGCACAGGGCCCTGGGTGGGTCTTTGGTTTCCCGGGTGTTTCCGCACCCTCCTCAGCTCCCCGCCATGGAGTGGCTTCGGTCACCCAGGCTTTATTGTGGTTGGCAGGGAGGGTTCTGTTGGGGCGCTCGGTTATGGCCTTGGCCTTGCTCGGGGCCTTTGGGCTGTTCGGCCAGGCAGCTTGGAGAACAACAACAACAACAACAACAGTGTAAGTGGTGGTGAGAAGGGATTGCACGGATCAAGGGTTTAACCCTTTCTGTACCGGTGTCGTCCTTGTCATTATACTCTGGCTACTATTAGACGATTTTGTTCAGTTTAAAAAGTGACTCCAGCAATTAACAGGCTTCGAACTATCTCGACTTCGAACTATCTCGACTTCGAACTATCTCACTGAACCCTTTTTACTACGACATATACTTCTTAAACTGCACATAATCGTCTAAATATGGAGAGAATAATATTAAAAAGACATCGCCGGTACATGCTGCATTTGAAGTTTACATCTTGGAAAATCTAAGAATTGATAAAGAATTGACAAAACAATACGTATATTTCTGGTTGAGGGCAAGGTGAGTAACATAGTTGAGCTTTAGGAAGGACGGAAATGGGTGGAATTATCATGTACTCGACATATTCTTTCAATCACGATATTCTAAACCTTCCTCTCACTAAACCCTAGATCTCACTTTTATATAACCATTCGTCAAGCTATTTCTTTATTCTGGTCTCTCTCTCTCTCTCTCTCTCTCTCTCTCTAACTCCAAGATCTCACTGTCCTTCAAACCATTCTTCAAGCTATTCATTTATTCTGTGTTCAAACTCTATCCGCAGGGGGGGGGGGGGGGGGGAGTCCACTGCTGCTATATCGGGTCAGACTTTTGATCCAATTTACTTTCAGTATCGGACCAGCTGATACCATCACCAGCTGGTTGGGGTCGGTATATTTTATGGGGAAAGATTCGATCAAGGCATTCTTAATATCATACAGCAAATAATCTATAATAATAAAGAGATACTATAATATTTAAATAATACTATAATATATTTAATGTATATATTAATACTACAATAATATATATACTAATACTATAATCGTTCGGTAGCTAATGGTCATAATGGTAGAGATAACGATAATATAACAAGTCACGCGTACATCAAAGAGGTTTAAGGGGAGATTTCCACTTCAGGGATTGATTTATCAACTCTGTGTAAGCAGAGTTTGGTTACCCCCCCCCCCCCCCCCCCCCCCCACCCCCGTATAGTGGGTACCACCAAAACAATCTGTCATCGTCGTCCGTCTGTCCCGAAACTCCTCCTAGACCGTTGGACTGATTTTCACCAAATTTCACACGAACATTTGTTGCGTGAATGCAAACGTCAGTCAAAAAAGATTTTTTTGAATTTATGCAATTGTTATGATTTTAGGTCCAAAATATGATGATGGTAACCCATCGCAGAGTTGGGTATGCCGGTTTTGATTTTGGGCAAAATGGCACGTCTACTTTATATATAATTATATATTCATATATATTTTTGTTTCCTCCCTAGACCTCCATCAAGCTTAAAATAACACCCCCTAGACCCCCTTTCAAGATATATTTGTAAATTTCTCGGTAGAAAAATGTCCCGGCCAAAGGCCGATTCCTCTTTGATTACAGGCTCGCTATCGCTCGCCAGGACAAAATCGACACCTAAAGGACACGAAAGGTCTTAAAATTGCCATCAATGGGGCGAAAATTCTCAAACTCGTCAAACTAATGAGGCGAAAGTCTTAATATCTCAAAAGCAATGGGGCTATACATTAAGGAGAAATAGGACCAGAACAAAATTCCTCAAGTGGAAATCTGCCCTTAACTTGTTAGTCGCATATAATAATGTTATATATTGCAACGTTGAAGGTCATGCATTATATATGACGTGTGAATATGCCTGTAGTTCATCCATTCTAGGTTGGGCAGAAATCGTAACCTCTAACCTCTGTAACTCAAAAAAGGCTAGAGCAAATGAGCCGTCAGTTTATACACATATTTCCTAGCCAAGTCTACCTATTTCATAGAAATATTAGCTCGATAACTCTAGTCCTTTTTGAGTTATGAGAGGTTAGAGGTTACGAGCTCTGCCCAACCTAGAATGACAATTTGATATTTTTGAGAGTGAAATATCCCTAAGTACTCCTTTTGGGCGATTTTTGCATGTATTAATTATTTTTCTAGTTTCCTCCCTAGACCTCCATCAAATTTAAAAAAAACATTCATAAGATTAATTTGTACATTTTTCGGTAGAAAAATTTTCCGGCCGAAGGCCGGTCCTTCCAACATTACAGGCTCGATATCGTTCGCCAAGGAAAAAATCGACACCTAAATAGCACGAAAGGTCTAAATATTCACTATGAAATGGGGCGAAAGGTCTTAAAATCGACTAACTAATGGGGCAAACATCTTAACATCTGAAAACTAATGGGGCTAAACATGAGGGAGAAAGTGGTCGAGAAAACCGGCCCATCTCCCCTTAACCCGGTATCACATAAAAGCTTTTGTAGTCAACATTTCATGATCAACATTTTTCTGGCAACATTTGTGGAATATTTGGTACTGGTATAAAAAACTAGACTGATGATAGATGAATTTAGGTAACCCAAATATTTTAAATGTTGACCTCGTAAGCTGCCAGACCAGTGTTGAGGGAAAAGGTGCTCGTGTGATACCGTCTTTATATCAGTATTTTATCAGTATGCATTATGTAGTTGGTCTGTTGGTTTGTCTTGATAGACTAATAGTTAGTGCGCTGGATTTCGGTGTGAGTATCCTAGGTTCGAATCCTTGCAGTACCACATGTATTCATTAATTTCATTGATTTCATTAAATAGGTATATTTGTAAGTTAATTGGTGGGTTGGTGATAATATGAAATAATTATTTAGGTATAATTATACAAATTATGCTTGATCTTGGTTAAGGGGGCGGTAATCGTTTTTTCCGGACCCCCTTCTCCCTCATGTTTAGCATATTAGTGTTGCGATGTTATGACGTTCGTTCCGTTAGTTTGCCGATTTTTTAGACCTTCCGCCCCATTTCTTTGTCAATATTAAGATTTTGTTTTTTGTTTTTTTTTTCTATATTCCAACTACTCCCTCTTGGGCATAGGCTGAGAGCCTGTACATTCCACCGCTCAACACGGTGAAGCCCGTGAGGTCTTGTTCCAGCCTGGGGAGTGAGACATGTGAAGTATCCATCATGGCTCGAAGCAGCTCGATCTCTGAAGCGGCTGGTTGCTTCGCTCAAGTGCTTCACCGTCTCACCCTCCAGACTCAGACCCTCACTCTCAGAACGCCACCTATTGAGCAGTGAACTCACTAGGCATTGTCCCCCTGTAACATATTTTGAATATGGGAATATTCATACAGTGTTATTTAATCAGGGAACAATGAGGGTATTTTTTTGGCATTTCGGTGGGCTTTGTGGTAATGCACTGACACTAGGTACAGCACAAATTCAATCCCAATAATATCTTCCCATTGACATATCGGGATTTGAACCCGGGTCCATTGGATTACCAATCCAGTGGCATGACCACTCCACCACACCTCCCCATAGGTGTCAATTTTTTCCTGGCGAGCGATAGCGATCCTGAAATTTGAGAAGGAATTGGCCTTCGGCCGGGACATTTTTCTACGAAATTTTTTACAAATTTATCTTGAAAGGGGTTCTAGGGGGTGTTATTTAAAGCTTGATGGAGGTCTAGCGAGGAAACTCAAACATATATTAATAAATAAATATGTAGACCAAATAACAAGAACTAGGCTACCCCCTTAATTGCCCACTTGCGAGTTTCGTTCTATAAGGAAGTTGGGGCTGTAGGCATCGATATTTAGCAGAAATTTCAGCTATAATAGTGTTGTAGTCTATCTATCTATCTATTGCCTGACGCCGTGATCCCCGAAGGGGTGGCCACGAACGAACCGCCCCCATGCACCTCTGTCCCCAGTCAGTCGACGCCCCTCCCCCCAACCAGCACCGCCTTCGTTCATGTAGTTCCTCACTCCATCCTTCCACCTCTCATTCGGTCTACCTCTCCCCCTCTGTCCCTCCACCTCGCTCTCGTACACCCTCTTAGTCATTCTCTCGCTTTCCATACGTTCCATATGGCCGAACCATCTCAAGTTGTTCCTTTTCACACTTTCCAGCACATCTACCTCCACACCACACCTCCCTCCTTCTTACTTCCTCATTAGTCTGTCTATCCCTCCATGTAACTCCGCACGCACTCCTTAAGTAATTCATTCCACTGCTCTCACTCTTGGTCTGAGTCTCTCAACCAACGTCCATGCTTCGCTTCCGTAAGTCAGTGTCCGGGATTACCACACTGTCATGCAAGGACTTCTTCACTTCCATTACTGACCAGCCCTATTTCTTGTTACTGCTTTTAGCGTTCCTACAACCCTCTTCCCCTGTTTTACCCTCTCCCGCACCTCTTCATCCATAGTCCCATCTTTACTCAACACACTGCCCAGAATACTTAAAAGAGTTGACGATCTCCATAGCCTGACCGTTCAGCTTCAACCTCACACTCTGTGACTTCACCCCTTTCGAAGACCATAACCTTGCTCTTCCCCGTATTTACCTTCAAATTCCGTTTTTCGCACACTGTTCCAAACTCATTTACCAGACCCTGCAACTCCCATTCATTATCACTCATCCAGAACTGTATCATCCGCAAACAGCAGTATAGGTAGCTTCCACTCAATTCCCTCCCTTTTCAGTGATACACCAACATCCACTGCTCTTGATAGTATTTCTTTCATAACTCCATCCATATATACAGTAAACAACCACGGGGACATCACACACCCCTGTTTCAAACCAACATTCAGGTCAAAGAACTCGCTCTGCTCACTCTCCACACAACTTACTGCCGCCTTTGCACCCTCATACATGCTCTTCACTGCTTTCAGCCACTTGCCCCCCTCTCCGTATATTCTAAGTACTTTCCACAAACCTTCTCTATCCACTCTGTCATAGGCCTTCTCCAAGTCCATAAAGGCAACATACACCTTTTGTTTCTTCTCCAGATACTTCTCCACAACACAATTCAGGGTAAAAATCTGATCTACACATCCTCTTCCCTTCCTAAAACCTCCCTGGTCGTCGCCTATCCATTTCTCCGTTCTCACTCTCACTCTCTCAATCACTACCCTACTGTATGCCTTCCCTACTACGCTTAGAAGACATATTCCTCGGTGGTTACCACACACTCCTCTTTCCCCTTTGCCCTTATATAGGGGGACTATTATGCCAGTCTTCCAGTCATCGGGTGCACTCCCCTTCTCCCATGCTAGTTTTCACATTTTCCATACCCATTCTATCACTATCTCACCACCATACCTCAACATTTCCCCACACACTCCATCTGTTCCTGGTGCTTTCCCCAACTTCACTCTTTTCATGGCTTCCCACACTTTCTGATCCCCACCTCCTCCTCCACTACTTCTCTTCTTCTCCCTCCCATTACCATATCCAGCTATGTTTGCTGGCTCTTCATTCCTTTCATTTAGCAACTCACTGAAGTACTCCCTCCATCTTTCGACTCTCTCTTGCTTCTCGGCTAGCATTCTCCCATTCTTATCTTTCACACTCTTACTGTTTCCCTTGCTACCTTCCCTAACTTTTCTTGACTTCTTTCCAGAACAGTTTCTTACTCTCCCTCCATTTTACACTCAGATTCCTTCCAAATTCCTCATCTACTCTTCTCTTACTTTCCTTCACTACTCTCTTCACCACCCTCTTATTCTCTACGTACCTCGCTCGTTTCTGTCTCTCGGAATCTTCATTTCCTCTACTACCCAAACCACTCTCTATATGCTTTCTTCTTTTCTTCACAGCTATATTCTTACCTCTTCTGTCCACCATGCTGTACCTTTCACTCCCCTCCCTCTTCTCCTCACTCCACACACCTCCTCACATGCTGCACAGATCTCATCCTTAAACACCTTGCTCATCTCCTCCACTTCCTCCATAACTTCCAGGTCGAACCCACCTAGTCGTCTTTTCCCACTGCTCTCCTGTACTCCTCCCTGACTTCCTCCTCCTGCAACCTCTCCACCCTTCTCACCATTCCACCCTCCTCTCGCCTCCCTCCCGCTCTCCTCACCCACTTCTTTTGTATCCTAACCTTAGCTACCACTACATAATGATCAGACAGACCCCCTCCAATACCCCTATACACCCTAGCATCCATCACAGATTTCTTCATTTCGTTCATCCACACATACATAATCAATCAATGACTTTCGTTCCACCACTGTCTTATCCTTCATCGTCAACATCCGTTTCCACGTGTCCCTGTGGATCATTCTGTGTCGGAAGAAGGTGTTGGCTATCCACAGCCTCCTCCCCACACATACGTCCACAAGTGCACTACCATTCCCATTCACCTCTGATGGTACCCCCCCACCCTTCCACCACTCCCTCAACTTTCCTATCACCCACCTTACCATTCATATCCCCAATCAGAAATATTCTTTCGTTCTTGTCAAACTTCTCCAGGCACGCCTCCACATTCATCCAGAACTCCTCTTTCTTTCTTTCAAGTATATCCTCTGTCGGGGCATACACGCATACAATCACCCACGTTTGTATTCCTACTTTCATTCTCACCCACACAATCCTTGAACCCACAGACCCATGACTCTCTTACACATTCCTTCCATTTGCTACTTACAAACAAAACATGCCCTTCTCTCGCTCTTCCTTCACTCACTCCAGCACACACACCCATTCCACACTCCCACCCTCTCACATCTGAACCTTTCCATTTGGTCTCTGTCATTCCACATACATCCAGCCTGGCATTCACTAACACTTCCAGAACCTCTCTATCTTTTGTGCCATCATTCATGCCACTAACATTCCACGTAGCCATTCTCAGAATGTCCGAAGGCATGTCCTTAGTCGGTCGTGGTTCGTCAACGTTGGTTCCGTCCGCATCCGAGGCTGTTCGTTCGTTTTTCTTTGCTTAGATATTTTTTCCGGGTGGGGGTCGCAAGCCCACCGACCCAACCTCTTTAGTCGCCTCTTACGACACGCAGAAGGCACGTGGGGCATATTCTATTCCCTAACCCCCAGGGGGGGTTGTGTTGTAGTACATTTATAAATACATACAAGCAAGTCTAATATACGTTTATCCATCAGAAATCTACATTGTTATTGCATTTCAGTTTTAATATCGATGTTTACGGCTCCAACTTCCTTATTATGGCTAATTTAGATAAGTGGACTGTATATTATTGATATTGAAGAAACATTAACCATATAGAATATAATTACCCTTTGATGAACTCAGCTGGTGATTGGAGGATGGCGGAAAATAGGCTAGATGACTCGAAGTGGTTAGTATAGTAAACAAAGTATGAAAAGAGGCTACAATAGGCTAGGATAGGCTAGATATTTACGTTAAGTTTGTGCTAACTAACAAAGATGATGATGTAATGACTATATGGAATATGAGATGAAAGTGAAGCGAAAACACCTGGTGAAATAACTAGGAGAAAGAAGGCTTAGCGTGTGTAGCTGGGACGGAGGTTGGTTGGAGAGTGAGCGAGCGCGTTATGTTTGTCTCTGTCGTGACATACCACGCACGCACATAACATATGGAAAATGTATCCCATCTTCTTTACAATGAGATACTTATAAACAATCTTAAATAATACAAATATATATATATATATGGGAATTATTATCCTACAATACTTTCCCATATACACCTATAGAATAATATATTCTACCCAATCATGGAACGTTCGACCAAGGTTATGGAAGCGTTCAACTTAAGACTACGGAATGATACGTAACGCTACATCAACCCAGATTACGTAACATCGAGACTGTTCATACTAGTTTGAGTACACTAAGTATGGACATATTCCCACCAACAGAAAATATACAAAATTTACATGATTAGATTTGCCCGGAGACAATCTTATCCCGCCAAGCTTGGGAGGATATCTGGGCTGCCTGTCGACATGGGCGTTCGCCAGACGCGTCAACAGGCTGCGCCGAAGTAGAAGCCAGAGAGGGGACTTCAATGGATAACTGATCCGAGGGGGTGTCCTTGCGATCGAGGTCACCCTCAAGAGGATATAGTCGGACTGTTGGCCGTGTGATTACTCCAGTCCTGGTGCGAACCTTTGCTACCCGAACCTCACCATCACGACCTGGTAATAACTCCTCTATCCGACCCAATTTCCAAAATGCGCGCGGGCCCTCCTCATGGATGGTTACCACGTCCCCTACCCTAGGCCAATGACCTTTTAATGGTGTTAGTTTATTCCTTTGCGCTTCCCTTAAAGTCACCAGATATTCTGTTGACCAGCGATGCCAAATATCTCGCGATAATTTACGAATGTATTTGTAGCGGGCCGATATCACTTCCTTACTTATGTAGTCTGGATCCTCCATAGTATCCTCGTCATGCTCGTCAGGAAGATCCCGCAGTCTGTATCCACGTACCAGTACTGAGGGTGTGATTGGGGTAAGGTCTTCAAAATCACCAGAAGCATAGTATAGAGGGCGATCATTTACGGTGGCTTCAATCTCCAAGAGTATGGTGTTGAGTTCCTCAATCGAGATGAGAGCTCTACCCATCACCTTCTTCCGACCCGCCTTCACGATGCCTATGGCTCTCTCCCATATGGCGCCAAACCAAGGCGCTCTGGCGGGAATGAAACACCATTCGCATTTTACATCCGCTAGGCAGGTCTGAATCTTAGGATTGTTGCTCACTTCTTTGAGATATGTAGATGCCCCTATGAAAGTCTTTGCATTGTCACTCAGCATGATACGCGGATATCCCTGTCTACTGCAGAATCTTCGGAAGGCATGTAGGAAGCTATCACAAGTGAGGTTGGTGACCAGTTCCAGGTGAATTGCCCTGGTAACAGCACAAGTGAAAAGTATCATATACACCTTAAGATTGGGTGAATCTTTCACAGGGATTGCTCCACTGTAGTCAACCCCGGTAACTTTGTAAGGGTCACCTGGGGTGGTTCGCAGGTTTGGTAAGGGAGGAATTCCGACGGGAACACAAGGTGTTCCCTGTACTCTTCTACACTTTAAGCATTTGCGAAGGACTTTCTTGACCACCTGCCTGATTCTAGGCACCCACCATCGTTGTCTTACATAGGTGACTATATGACCAACCCCATAATGACAACAGAGTCGGTGACACCTATCGATGATAAGATGGGTGAAGGGATGATTGGGGGGCAGTAGTATTGGATACTTACTTGCCTCAGAGAGGGCTGCCAATCGTAATCTGCCTCCGCAATGTATCAAGTCCCCCTTCAAGTGTAAGCCCAACTGATTGATCAGGTTATTCCTAGACTTTGTTCCCTTAACCAGTATTTTATATTCCTGCGTATATATATCTTGTTGACAGAACTTATGTAATAATTGATCTGCAATTCTGATCTCTTTCACATTGAGGTAAGCACTACCTGTGGGCAGTGTGCCTTTAATTTTTGCTTTTACATTTTCTACAAATCGTAACACCCATGCTGTAACACGTTGTAACTTTTCATAGCTGCTGAATCTATCCCAGTCCCATAACCGTGTGTCTTCGTCAGGCACCGAGTCAATTACCGGTGCCACAATAGCAGTGTGTTGCTCGCTCAAATCTATATTCTCTGGTCATTCGTTGGGATCGTTAAGCCAGCATGGGCCATTCCACCACAACGCAGAAGATTTGAGAAATTTAGCAGAGACACCACGAGTAATGCAATCACTTGGATTCTCTTTGGTAGACACATACCGGAACTGTGCGGTTGGGAGCAGGGTACGAATTTCGTCGACACGGTTGGTGACGTACACTGGTAGCTTCTTACGGCTATGTAACCAGTAGAGCGTAATTTGGCTGTCACTCCATATAACTGTCTCAGAGATATTTAGCAAATTTTTAAAAGTTTCCTCTACAAAGTGAACGAGTCTAGCAGCCAACAGAACTGCAGTCAGCTCTAATTTTGGGATGGAAAGGGATTTGATCAGGGCGACTTTCGCCTTCGCTATGACGAGACGGCTGCCACTTGTGTCAACAAAGTATATGGCGGTGCCGTACGCGACCTTGCTAGCGTCTGAGAAGGCATGAATGGAAACAGGATGGTCCATGACAACTCTCCGAGGAAAATTAAAACCCTTACAGAGACGAAGATCCGAAATAATGTCTTCCAACTCCTGAACCAGATCGCCAGTCAAAACCTAATCCCAACCTAATTTTATCCTCCATAATTGCTGAAGGAATAATCTTGATTTGATCGACACCGGTAGAACTATCCCCAAGGGGTCAAAAAGTTTAGCCGTCATACTCAAGCAGATTTGTTTTGTAATCTGCGAATATTGCGCGCACTGAACGCCAAATGAGAGGGTAACAGTATCCTCATACGACGATAGTGCTTGACGCTCAACCTGTGAGTATTCCTTAGGGGTTATCCCGATGTGATCTAATCCCCACAAAACGTTTAAGTCATTTTTGCATGGTGGAATATTACCAGTGGACATGTATTCGTCCATTGGGTTTACCGCTACATTCAATACAGTAATTACTTCTGTGCTGGAGCTGGTAGGTTGTGCCACATATGAACCACTGACGGCGTACCCGTACTTGGTAGGAAGCAGAATTAGGCTACCTGACCTTTTATACCCAGGTCGCACTATATTGTAGTAGTGATCCGCATCAATAAGCAGCTCCAGCTGATCTGTGTCCGTTGCGTGAGGATCGGCTAATTTTATGCCTTTACTTTGTAAACTAACCAGTTTAGACTTTAGGTTAAGTTCACCTTTATGTTCTGGCAACTCATCAACCACTATTGCGTCTAGATGATGAAATTTACCTCTGTTTTTGTATTGCAGTGCCACAACATTATATTCCCTAGAGGCTTGTTTCCCGGTAAATCCGTGAAGACATAACTCCTCAGTTCCTTTAGAAATGTAGGAAAGGGAGGATAGAACAGAAGACTTCACAAAGGTCCTCTGAGAACATTGGTCAAGTAGCGATCTGATTTTAACACAATTATTATCCTTACCCTTTACCGGCAGCTGTACGGTGGGCAAGATTACTGTATTTTTACCTGTGGCAACGGACATTGTAGTTGAAGTAGCAGCAGTATGCTCTCTCTTGGTGTTATCTTCCGCTGGTCTACTTTCTTTCCCTTGTTTTTGTATACACAGGGAATGAAAGTGTTTGCCCTTACAAAACTTGCTGCTTCTTACGTTAGGATTAGTACAACCCGAATGGCCATGGTCTTTTGACAAGCACCCAGTGCAGAGACGTAGTTGACGGGCTCTTAACTTTAAGAGGCCCTGTCTTATACTTCATACACTTGTACCATAAATGATTGGTGCCACTACACAGAACACAGTTGAATTTCCTGTACTCACTCTGGGCGGTAAATGTTGCCGTAGCCATGGGTGTACCCCCTATTCTGTCTTGACCCGCCATATTGTACACTTCAGCCTGGAGGCAATGAGTGAATTTTTTATAATCCAGGCTCGAGTCTCCCATTTCCCGTTTTATGGTTTCTTTTAGTGGTGATGGTAACTTATTGACAAGAGTCACCACACAAAATTCCTCCAAACAAATACCATGGCTAATGATTGACCTCATCACACTCTCTGTATTGGCATAGAAGTCCTTCAGGTCAGCTGTTTGGTGTTTGGGTGACACTAATTGATTGAATTTGGTAACATAAGCTGCCTTGATTCGATCTGGATGCCCATATGTCTCTTGCAAGAGCTCAATTGCTGGGGCATAGCTTGCACTTTCGATAATGAATCCTTCGACTAGCTTATGTGCATCACCCTGAAGCTGACCCTTTAGATAGGTGAAGCGTTGTATATCTGTTAGGTCGGGATTGTCATGGATGGTACACTTGAACATCTCCCAAAATCCCGACCACATGGTGGCATCACCTTCAAATTTTGGAAGAGTAAGATGTGGTAATTTGACTGCGGATTTCTTTGGCTCTTTCTTGACCTCCTTCTTGACCTCTGTAATCAAGATCCCCTTCAGTGTGGCAACGATTACTTGTATGCCCTCCATATATAGGGTATCCTCTCTGATCACCTCGATATACTCGGCGTCCTCGTATGTGTCAGCCAGGTCCTCCTGTGTGACCTCATACTTGTCAAGTTGCTTTTGAATACTGAGCAACCTGGCCTCCACCTCCACTCTAGACGCCGAATCAAGGAATCCGTCAATATCAGAGGTTAAGACCGCCAAAGAGCCCTTAAGTCCAGCCCGACGCTTTTGTACACTTTTAGCTATGATTATACGGGAAGGAAATCTAATGACGTTAAATCAAACTATCAATGCCAGACCGAATAAGTTGCGGCCAACAATACAGTACTCCGAGAAATTAAATAAATCGCGAGCCGAAAATAAAACACCCTCATGAAATGCGGAATAAGAATTGTGCGCAATGTAGACTAGCAATCTGGAGCTTTTCAACTTAACTCCTTACATAATAGTTATGAAATTATAGAATCATTACACCATAAGTTAAGAAAAGCCGGGAGGGAAATTTAGTACAATACGGTATAGGCCAAAAGTCTCCAGATGTCAAAAAGAGAAGTACCGTTTAAAGTTATAATAAATTCAAGAATTTTAAGAGAGAGAGAGCCTATAGGGTAATTGAAACAGGCTAAACTCAATGGGTACCGCTAATTTTATATTATTAAATTAATAAATGTGAAAATTGTACACAAGAAAAGTTCATCTCAAGAAGTCACAAGGGAAAATATTTTGAGTTGGATTAACACACACTCAGCCTATCAGCTATTATATTACCCCGCCTCCAGGGCACACGACGAGAGAAGAATTTAGAATGACATGTGAATCAAATAAAGAAGTTATTGGACAATATAAATTTGATATAGAATGAATAACCTTACCTTTTGAAATTATTATACAGTACAGTATGGATGATTTTAATCTTAGTGCCAATCAATTGTTATATAATTTGGGCCTAAAGGTTTTACAATCAAAATTTAATTAATATTCTGTACCGATTTGAAGGATTACTAATCTAGGCTATACTGATTTTGTTGATCAACTCTAACGTCATGGTGGGCAAACATCTCGTCGTATGACCTGGCGACCATGGCATATTCGTCTTGCATAAAGCACCGACGACAGGTGGCCAGGATCTCCGAATAGAGATGCTTTGATGCCTCGTGCATGAGGTGTACCCCGTCGGGACTGAAGTCAGCCTCAGAGGTATTCATTGACTGATAGCGCTCCTTATCTCATTTCCTCCTATCACCAAGAAGGTCAAGTCGGGCTTCAGCTCTAAAAACTGACCCCAGGCTTCTGTTGATCTCAAGGTGCTGACGCGGGCACCTGGGGCGGCCAGAGGAGTCACGGAAAAGAAAGGCCTGTGGACGGCTTGGTCCACGTACAAATCCCTGACGTAGGAGTGGCCCAAAATTGCCACCTTCCTAATCGGGCCTGGGTACGCAGGCCTATCAACCACCGCAGGATAATCTTCCCCTACCCCACCACCCGCAGCACCATGACGCCAAAAGCCCTGGGCCATGAGGGACAGACGAAATATGGCACACAAAAAATTAACCACGTAGGCCACGCCACTACCAACCACCAAAAAAGGGGGGAGGGGGGGCAAACTAGTGAAAGGTCGAAGGACCAATTATATGGCTAATTTAGATAAGTGGACTGTATATTATTGATATTGAAGAACATTAACCATATAGAATATAATTACCCTTTGATGAATTCAGCTGGTGATTGGAGGATGGCGGAAAATAGGCTAGATGACTCGAAGTGGTTAGTATAGTAAACAAAGTATGAAAAGAGGCTACAATAGGCTAGGATAGGCTAGATATTTACGTTAAGTTTGTGCTAACTAACAAAGATGATGATGTAATGACTATATGGAATATGAGATGAAAGTGAAGCGAAAACACCTGGTGAAATAACTAGGAGAAAGAAGGCTTAGCGTGTGTAGCTGGGACGGAGGTTGGTTGGAGAGTGAGCGAGCGCGTTATGTTTGTCTCTGTTGTGACATACTGTGTACGCGCATAACATATGGAAAATGTATCCCATCTTCTTTAAAATGAGATACTTATAAACAATCTTAAATAATACAAATATATATATATATATATGGGAATTATAATCCTACAATACTTTCCCATATACAACTATAGAAAAATATATTCTAACCAATCATGGAACGTTCGACCAAGGTTATGGAAGCGTTCAACTTAAGACTACGGAATGATACGTAACGCTACATCAACCCAGATTTCGTAACATCGAGACTGTTCATACTAGTTTGAGTACACTAAGTATGGACACTTACAGCCGGAAACTCGCAGGTGGTCAATTGCATAGGCTATACATTGAATCATATTGGGTTTTCTGTATTTAGCCTATACTTGGTTTAATATATATTCAATCTTAAGCCACTCTTCCGGTGACAATAATTTTAATTGTGTAGTGCCTACTTATAATAATCAAAACTTAAGAAATATATTTTTGACTAATTTGTCCATCGAATATAATGTTATCAAGACACAATGAATATTTTAATTATACGGAATTAAACGGAAACATTAATAACGAACTGCACGAAGTCGTGTTTGTTGTTGTTGTTGTGGTGGTGGAGGTTATTGTTAAAGCTTGGTTCACACATACCCGTCCTGAGCACCTGTCCTTCCCCGACCACTGAATTCATATGCAATCGTGCAAGGATGCCGACATAAACAGGTATGGTCTGTTCATGAACGTACAGTGACGCCACAACACGGGCCGCGGCAGCGAAGGCGGCGAACCTTTTTGGTATACCAAAAATAAACCCCTCAGGACGGACCAACCGCCAAAAAACGGGATAGGGCGGGTCACCCACGTGACACCTACGTGACCGGTCTGCACATAGACGCCATATGTTGGCGTCTATGCGCCGCCTAGACGCCACCAGACGTCATCTATGCGCAGACCAAAATATTTGAAAGTTGAGACGGCGATGTGGCAACGTCGCCTCACGTGATCACCCCGCGCGTACTCCGTCAATCCCCCGCCTACCAGGCGTCCATAAAAGGGCCAGCCTCGTGTGGTCCGCTCTCAGTTCCCAAGCCGCTGTCATCACAGCAACAAGCACCACCTCGCACAACCTCCTACCTCCAAGCTCCAACCTTCGTTATTATGCCACCAAAGTCTGAGTCGAAGAAACGGCGAGCCATCATCACCAAATCCAAGACGCCCAAGGACACTGAGGACACCATAGACAGCCAGGTGATGGAGGTACAGGTAGAGGAGACACAGGAGCGCCCTGCTGTTGTAGAGCAGCAGGGTGCCCCTCTGTCACCCATGCCTGTCATCAGCCTGGACAACGATACAGTGGTTGTAGAGGCGGCCACCGGTGATTCCGATATAGAGCAGCAGCAGAGTACATCATCTGATCAGGACACCAACGTGGATGATACCCAGGCGGCTGCTGTGGCGGATGATCGTGGGAAGAAGCATTCCCGCTCGACGAAGGCCCCCATCAGGGCCGTGCTCCTGGAGAAGCATGTAGAATTAGATCTGGGGGAGTGGTATAAGGAAAATCCAATTCTGTACCAGAAGACCCGCAGGGACTACAAAGACACCACCAAAAATAACCGCCTGTACGAGGAGAAGGGGGCGTCCATGTCCCCACCCCTTCCAGGTTAATCTATGGTAGTTGTTTATTGTGTAGTCTATGGTAATTGTTTATTGTGTATGGCCTCCTCCTATAAACAAAAAAAATGTTTAAGCACAGACTAAACCAATAGTTCACTACTGTATTTACATAGCTGGTCATTAACCTAACCTAACCTACCTAATCTAACCTAACCTAACGTAACCTGGGCATCCTGGGGGCTGCCGC
Organism: Paralithodes platypus; assembly: GCA_032716605.1. NCBI lineage: Eukaryota > Metazoa > Arthropoda > Malacostraca > Decapoda > Lithodidae > Paralithodes > Paralithodes platypus. The sequence goes on from CM064551.1 coordinate 7,649,825, forward strand.
CCCCAGACTTTTGGATTGAAAAATGATAAAAAACACATATCTCTTACCTCATTATTCAAAGTTTTGTATTTGGTTTAATATACACTTCCCAGGTCATTTTAACAGTTCTATTGCTTCTATATATCATATAACACACCATAGAATACGTTTTTAATAACTAGAAAAAGAAGCCTTCGATTAAACAATTACGAAGTCTATATATGAATCTGTAATAATTCAGTGGCGTGTTCAAGTTCAGTGTTTTATTTGTTAAATTGTCTGTAATTGCCACGTGTTCAATCTAGAATATTCTATGATATACCCATGCGTTCACTAGATTGTGTGAGGAGAAGGGGCGCTCCCTCGAATCACCCATCATAGTTGATAACATTATTGCGCAAATTCAGTGTTTTATTGGTTATATTGTCTGAAATTGTCACTTGTTCACTCTACAATATTGTATGATATTTTCATGCTTTCACTTAAAGAGACGCTAAACATTATTTGATCTGAGCCAGGTAGACAATGCTTATATTAAATGATTTTATGTCTGTGTGAACTCAGAAACATCTCTTCCACAGGATATCAGGTCAGACACTTCCTTGACACCATGAGGACACGCTACGGCAAGCTGACTGCCCCCAAGAGCGGTTCTGGGGCCACCAAGACCGTGACGGAGAGGGACAGGTGGATCCTAGATGTCTTCTCCTTCCTGGCCACCCACATCGTACGGCACAAACCCCGGAGCATTGGTTGTAAAAAGTTATGTTCAAGTATTGTTATTTCTTTTGTTTATATAGGGTTTATACATAATTATATATCTACATAATTCTGTATATACCTTTATATATAATGCGATTCATCTCTGGTTTGGGTTAATTCATCTATTTGTGTGACATTTTCTGTACTGTTCTCGAACCCGTCAGCCTTTTCCAATATATATTGTTACCTATGAAATATTTTGTTACCTTTCCAACCAGTATTTATAATGTATTAATTCATACCTTCGTAATAGTTGTTGACAGACATGGTGGGAATATACACGTTGTTTACAGATTGTATTAAGTCTCAATAAAAAGTACATAGATAGGCACTTTAACATAATAAATAAAAACTATTCTTGGTCTGCAGGCGCACCACCCTGCCGCCACTGCTACGGTGCCGGAAGAGGGTGGGAGCGAGGAGGAGGACAAGGAGGAGGATGCAGCTGGCGCAGTCCCAGGCTCTTCGAGCCCAACCGCTGGGGGTAGCCAGCCACAGCGGCGTCGGCACAGCGTCGGCAATGGCGACGTGTTACACGAGGCCACCTCCGTCATGGCGACTGTAAGTAGAAATCAGATATCATATTAAAAGCATATTCAGAATATGGAGTGTGAGTTTATTGATAAAACTTTGGTATTTTATTGTGGTCGACCAGGCTTCGTTGTCTTGAAACAGGTAAAATAAATGAACTTCTACAATCTAATGTTAAGTGTAAGTAGGGTAGACTAATAAAGTATAAAGTGGAGGTATAATATGTTCCTCTTGAAATTTTCAGGTGGCGGCTGCAGTATCTATAAACATTTTATTAATATTAGTATTATTATTCGATGCAATAACAATATTAAACACTAATATCACACTCCTGGTTTTCCCCAAACAGCTCCAGGAACAGGCCAGTGGTGTCCGCAGGATGGTGGATAAGTTTGCGACCCCTCAGCCATGCACCAGGGAGGAGGACTCGTGGAAGCAGTTCTTCAGGTCAATTACTATTGATGCCAGCAAGCTCGACCCCACCGTGTGAGGCCACACCAGAATGGAGATGTTGCTCCTTCTGGAGAGATACCGGATAAGACTGCCCAGCACGATACCATGATTAACATCATGAGGTCCTTCTCGGCTGCTTCTCCCCAGGTCCTCCAGCAGGTGCAACAGCCCATTCAGGTGCAGCACCCCATGCAGCATGTTCAGCAGCCCATGCAGCAGGTGCAGACGGTTCAATGTATGAACCAACCACCTGAGCTGTATAATCAATACCCTGCACCTGCCACAGCCAATTTTCTGCCCTCCACAACACCACAACGCAACTGCTCCACTCCCAAGGACACGACACTCCACAACATTAGTGTCTCCTCAAGCCTCTTCGATGCCATGGCCACCGGCACATCACCAGGGACCAGCCCGCAGATCCTGCATACTCCACCGCAATACATCAAATAAAATATGTAACATACCATGTAATAAATGAAAAATAAATATGTTTAATGTGCAAAATGATTGTTTTATATGTCCCGATGTATATTATTAAATCATATGAAGATATCTATGAAAAATAATGAGAACATATAAGAAACGTGCACCAGTACATGAAAAGTAATAAATCAATGAAGAGACATATTATAATAATAATAAGAAGAAATGCTATTATAGAACAACTGCCAACAGAGAATTAACTGCAAAAATATGGAATTAGTGTACATCATGATAAATATTAATAATTAATACATAACTAAGATATAAGATTTACAATAAGCAATGCAAAACCAAAGAAATACAAAAAAAACATGAATTAACTGAACTTACAATGACATGCAATGAGAGTATAAATAAAGAATAATCTTATCAATGCATGAACAATTAAATTGAAGCAAAAATATTCCTACAGTAAACAAAATAAACACTAATAAGAATACGCAATGTAAATAGAAAAAAAAGAGAAATGAAAATACACATGAGTACACTGAACTTAGAATGAAAGATAATGATAATACATATGGAAATATAATGTGAATAAATACTACTGAATTACATCAGTGCATAAATGCAAGTAATAGTTATTATAAATCATCGATGAAAGTATGCAGTATAAATGACATAACATACCTGAACAAAAAACAGCAAATAAAAACACAAACATGTAGTTTCTCACCTATATCATGTTCTCCTGCCACGACCGACTCCCAGCTGGTGAGTTTACGTACTTTGTTAAATACTCCCGTACTCTCTTGCCAGCCTGGTTGCCTGTGATGCGAGCTGTAGGGGCGGGAATACTAGGCAGTACGTCGTCATCTCGCCAGGGGCCGCGGGAAACCACATGGGTTTCGGGGTCCTCCTGGTCTACCTCATGGGCCGATGGGCGACGTATCCTGAGGAAGTTGTGGAGGGTGCAGCAAGCCGTCACCACAGACTCGATCCTTGCTGGGGCGAGGGTGATTGATGTGTGGAGAACTCTGAACCTGTGGGTTGGGGGGGTAGAGGAATATATAAGTGTCATTGTCAGAGATGTGGTGCTCCATCTGAGGTACATTTGTCTCTCTCTATTCTGTATTAATGTCTGTCAGATGTTCAATTAGGTGGGTAAGTGTAGGAACATATTCGTATATCTCACTCGAAATAAATAAATCAGGTTTCGACATTGCTGATACCAATTATTGATCAAAATGTACTTGGTGCAGAAAACCCGGTCCATCCCCCATTAACACCTAAAGAGCGGCCTAGGCGGTAAATAATATGTAGCCACCAGCGGGGTGTTTTTACCCAAAATAGGGCTGTTTACGTGATCATTTTCATGCCTAAATAAGACCCAGAGCGTAAAACAAGTATCTATCCCTGAAAGGGCATAAACAGAGCTTTCCAATGACACCACAACGATCCTTGTATGACCGCTAGTTTTCTTGCAACAACCGCGCAACACGAGTGCAAAAACCATGTAATTCGGTACTTTCCCCATACAATTCACTATGTAGCGAGTGTGAGAGGGTGGAGGAGGGTGGGATTCATGTCAGTTGGTCCACCGCGGTGGTCTGGAGCAGTCATACGCTCGCTACTCTCCTGCCACCACTTGTCTCTCTCTCAGCAACATTACGTGCTGAAATTGCCACACGACTTATGTTGTGAGCCGCCACATAGTTCAAATTTCTTTCACTCGACATATGATGCGCGCCGCCAGTTAAGGGTTAAACAGAAATAGGACAGGGAAAGATGAAGATAGATAATACAAAGGAGATAAAGATAATATAAAGGAGATACAGATAATACAAAGGAGATCAAGATAATACAAAGGAGATAAAGATCATACAAAGGAGGTAAAGATAATACAAAGGAGATATCAATACCATACAATACTATATTTCTTGCTCACCTGTTCGCTAGGATTCCAAAGGCGTTCTCCACCACTCTTTGTGCCCTTGATAGCCGGTAGTTGAATATCCTTTCGTCGTGGCCCAGACCCCGTTGTGGATATGGAATCATCAGCCACGGACGAAGGCTGAAGGCGTACCGATAAAGTAGTAGTAGAGCACGAGACAGAAGAAAAAGGCAAGGAGGGAAAGGGCAGACGAAGATGAAGAGACTGAGGGAGATGGAAGAGCACATAGAACACCTCGAGCACCTCCTGGCCTCCCAAGAGTGGCAAATACATCCCGAAGACTATTAGGTACACATAGTACTCCAAACAATCTCTCGCCAATCTTGTTTGCAAATATCCAAGGCCTAAAAAATAGAACCACGAACAAAGTACCATTTATTAGGGGCCTGCTAGAAGAAGGAAACGCTATATTTACGGCTCTCACAGAAACTCACATTAAAGATCAGGAAGATAGTGAGGTATGGATTCCTGGTTACAACCTACATAGGGCGGACAGAACGCATAGATCACATGGAGGTGTAGCCTTGTACATCCATGACTCACTGATATGTACTGAATTCCTAAATAACAGTAATGAAGTGGTGGAAATACTTGGAGTTAAAATAGAATCCCTAAATTTAGCAGTTATTGTTACATACAGGCCTCCAGACTCATCCCGAGAAGAATTCAAAACCCAGCTCAACAAAATAAAATCAGAAGTGGAAACCCTGGGGAACCCATCACCAAATATTATATGGCTAGGGGACTTTAACCTACCAAACATTAAATGGAGACAACTAGAAAACCAGTTAGTGGCAAACAACATCGGAGAAGCAAATACGAGAGAGCTTTTTGAACTTTGCGATTTTTTTAGTCTTACCCAACATATTGCTGAACCCACACGGGAAAACAATATCTTAGAAATGGTCTTCACTAACAACGACTCTCTAGTACACAGCATTAACATATCGGACACAACATACTCAGATCATAAATTAATTGAGATCAAAACAACCTTAGAAAGTGTACAGACAACCTCAGAATCGAGAACAAAAACCGGCCCCTTCAGTAAATTTAACTTCAATAACAAAAACATTAGGTGGGAAGAGGTAAATCAAGAAATGGAGGAAATAGACTGGGAAGATTTAATGAATAACCTGACACCAGCAGAATGTCTAGTCTTAATAACAGAAACCATGACCCAAATCTGTAGCCACCATATACCTGCAAGACAAACAAAACGAAGAAGCAAACAAGATCGGGAAAGGAGGAGGCTGTACAGAAGAAGAAATTACTCACACAAAGACGCACACATCAAAATCTACAGGATAGGCAAAAGGCCGAAATAGATAGAGAAATTGTGGAAATTGAACAAAGGCTAAGAATATCATATGAACTACAACATATGGAAGAGGAGAGGAAAGCTATTGCAGGTATAAAGGACAATTCCAAATACTTCTTTTCACACGCCAAACAAAAGGCTAAAACAACATCAAACATCGGCCCACTGAGCAAAGGGGATGGCTCTTTCACAGGGGACAAAAAGGAAATGAGCGAACTCTTAAGCAGGCAGTATGAAATGGCATTCAGTGAGCCTGATGAAACAAAAGTCATCAGAGACCAAAATATATTTTTCATGGAAACCTCCCCCACGGAAACCCCTCAGATGCTGGATATTGATTTCGGTCCAAAAGACATAGAAGAGGCCATTTCCAACATGCCATCCCACTCGGCACCAGGCCCGGACTCATGGAATTCGATCCTAATGAAGAAATGTAAGGAAAACCTCTCAAAACCCCTGGCTATAATGTGGAGAAGGAGTCTAGACACTGGTGACATACCAGATAGCTTGAAAAACGCAATAATTGCCCCACTGCATAAAGGAGGGAGTAAAGCACTACCAAAAAACTACCGCCCGGTAGCTCTAACCTCTCACATCATTAAAGTTTTCGAACGAGTCCTGCGAAGAAAAATGTCAACATTCATGGAGACAAATGAACTACACAACACCGGTCAACATGGGTTCAGAGCGGGAAGATCATGTCTCTCACAACTTTTGGAACACTATAATAATAATAATAATCTTCTGGTTACTTATATAGCGCCCGTATCTCCTCCTTCGAGGATTCACAAGCGCTTGGCTTTCTTTAGTCTACCAGAGACCATTACCCATCTCCCTTGCTCATGGGGAGATGGTAACCGCCGGCTGTATCCCAGAAAAACTTTTCAATCTGAGCGGGGATTGAACACGAGACCTTCAAGATGGGAATCAGGCACGCTACCAACTGAGCCAGCCGGACGGCTATGACAAAATTCTTAAAGCGCTAGAAGAAAAGAAAAACGTGGATGTCATTTACACCGATTTTGCTAAGGCATTTGATAAATGTGACCATGGTATAATAGCCCACAAACTGAAAGCAAAAGGTATAACTGGGAAAATCGGACGGTGGATATACAATTTCCTCGTAAACCGAAAACAATCAGTAGCAGTAAACCAAGTCACATCTGAGCCTTCGGATGTCAAAAGCTCAGTGCCCCAAGGAACAGTGCTAGCGCCCCTTCTGTTCCTCCTACTAATTTGCGACATAGATACCAACACCAGACACAGTACGGTGTCGTCTTTTGCTGATGACACAATATTAAGCAAGATAGTAAACACACAAGAAGACACGGGCCGACTGCAGGAAGACATGAATGTTGTGTTCCAGTGGACCAGGGAAAACAACATGCAATTCAATGAGGAAAAATTCCAATTAATACGGTACGGAGATAATAATGGTGTTAAAGAAATTACAAATTACTTAACAGAATCTAACCACATAATAGAACGGAAAGACAGTGTGAAAAACCTTGGGGTATTAATGTCTGAAAATATGGGTTTCAAAGTACATAACCAGGTCAAAGTGGCGGCTGCGAAACGTCTAACGGGTTGGATTCTGCGTACTTTTAAAACACGCGGTGAAGTACCTATGATAACGCTCTTCAAATCTCTAGTGCTACCGCGGCTGGAATATTGTAGCGTATTAACATCCCCATACAAAGCAGGTGAAATAAATGACGTAGAGAGTGTACAAAGATTTTCACTTCGCATATAAGTTCGATAAAACAGCTACACTATTGGGAGCGTTTAAGAGCACTGAATCTGTACTCACTGGAACGTAGAAGAGAACGTTACCTAATAATATACACGTGGAAAATCGCAGAGGGTTTAGTACCAAACCTACATACTCCGATAGTCATGAAATTCAGTGATAGGAGAGGCTGGGAATGCGAAATCTCCCGGATGAATAACAGGGGTGATATGGGCTCTCTGCGAGAGGTCTGGTTATCACACAGAGGCCCACGTCTCTTCAACAAACTCCCACGGCGAGTAAGAGACATGAGGGACGTCTCGTTAGACAGCTTCAAGAGAGCCCTGGATGTCGAACTGCAAAAGGTGCCAGACGAGCCCATCCTCGCAAGGGAGCGAGCTGTCGCTTCGAACAGTCTACTGCACCAAATCACCACCCAAAACGAGGGGCGTCGCGCTCCTTGGTGCCGCTAGAAGAGTGGCGAACAGATCAAAAGGTATCAAAAGGTATCTTGGTGAGGGGCGTCGGACAGGGGCTCAGGTTGTGGGAAGTTTGCATGGTTGGTGTTGATGAGTTCATTTAGTGACGATTTAATGAAGCACCCGGCATCTGACTCGCATCCAGGGCTGCCGATGTCCACATGGATGAACTTGTAGTCCGCATCCACGACTGCAAGTAGGCCAACAGAGTAGAACTTTTTATAGTTATAATAATTTGATCCACCGAATGATGGGTTCCTGATCCGAATATGTTTCCCATCGATCGCCCCTAGTGCGTGTTGGAAGTCCCACCGACTTGAGAACCTGTCTGCAATAGCCTTCCACTCCTCTGGTGTCATGGAGAAGTGGAGCACCTCGTCAGAAAAGGCTTCAATGATGGCCTCACACGTCTCGGGAACAAGTAGGGAGATGGTGTTCTTGGCTACACGGAAAGCGAATCTGAGACTGGCGTAGGAATTGCCACTTGCGAGAAATCGCAAGGTTATGGCCACTCTCAGCCCTACCTCCATGGGCCTCCTCCAGAAGGTGGTCTTCTTCTCCAGCTGAGGCCGCACACGCTCGCATATCTCGTCGAAGAGACCCTCGTCGAGCCGCAGGAAGCTCCGGTACAGTTCTGGATCCTCTGCTGACAATTCCCTCATGAGGGTGTGGTAGTGGCCATAGGTCTCCCTCCTCAATAGGTATGGCTTCACCCACACACTTCGCTTTTTCCTTCTCTTCAGTTTGGTCAGAACTTCGATGAAATTTAGTAGCGTTGAGCACAGTTGTACGTTGCAATCCATTTACAGCTGCACTTGATTCAACAGAGTGGCGTGGTCGTCTATGTTGAGGGACAATCGGCAGGAGAAGTTATGTCGGCGGAACCTGGTTGATGACTGAGGTGTGTCTGTGCATCGCCCCTATTATATATGCATGGTGGTGGCCATCGCCGACGACACTGCGTCCATCGTATTGTGGTCGCAGTGCCGTCGCAGTGCGTCTCAGACAGGTCGTAAACAGACTTATTAGGTCGCCTTCCAACGGGACTGGTCGTGGCACCAAGTCGCCGTCCATGTGCCGCCCATGAGCCGTCTGCCGGGGCGGTGATGTGTTGAGGTCGCCGTCCACTCGCCGTGCATGCGCCGTCTGCCGGGGCGGTGACGTGTTGAGGTCGGGCATCGTGGCCACACGTGGCCACTCGAGACACAATGTCCTCCGTTTGATGCCGTCCAACAATTTTTGGTGGTCGGGGAAGGACGGGAGCTCAGGACGGGTATGTGTGAACCGAGCTTAAGGTAGCCTCAGGAGTATGGTGGGGCTTCTGGGTGTGTGTGTGTGTGTGTGTGTGAGAGAGAGAGAGAGAGAGCACAAAGGTATGGTGGTTCAGGTGGGGCTTCTGGGTGTGTGAGAGAGAGAGAGAGTGATTGAGTGAGTGAGTGGGATCAACCACAACAGTACGGTGGTTCAGGTGGGGCTTCTGGGTGTGTGTGAGAGAGAGAGCGAGAACGAGGGAGAGAAATGTGGGTTGTTGTGTTTGTTACAATTACACAGCCAATTAACCCTATACAGGATAGTGTCTGGCATCACCTCACAACCATCAAACGCTGTCAACCTCCCACAATCATAATGCAGTAATTGTGTGTGTAGGGGTATATCATCTACATGAATAATTGTCTCTCTCTCTCTCTCTCTCTCTCTCATCTCTCTCTCTCTCTCTCTCTCTCTCTCTCTCTCTCTCTCTCTATATATATATATATATATATATATATATATATATATAATTATATAGTGTATATTCACAATTTTTACTGAAATACCCTTTTAGTTGCCAAAGGATTTCAGTTTTCATACATGGAAATTTGTGATGATTGGTTATATTTGCATGGAACACAGCTCCTAAGGATTTCATGGTTGGTTCAGATATACAGTATGTTCTACTGAGTGATCCTGTATTTCCCTCTGTACAGTTGCCCATAAAAGTTCTGTTCTTATCCGTGATCTTATACATTGAAATAAAATGCAGACGATTGAATTAACCCATTGACTGCGGGAGAAGTTCCGGAACGCCATGGGAATTTATAGCAATTTACAGGCTTTTAAAGCCTGTGGAATAGAGTCCAAGTGAGCGGGAGTGCGGCAGGCTCACGTCCTCTCTCCAGCCAGGCGGCCAGGGCACTGAGAAGTATGAGGCATACTCCCGCTAGACATAGCAGCGCTGCCAAAGGCAAATGTAGCACAACATTTGCGATAATATTTCAGTATTAGCGAATGTCTATGGTAGCGCTGCGAGTGAAGCCCGTGCTCTACGAAGCTCGGTCTGGTGTAATTTTTGAAGCTATTTTCTTCTAGTTTTTGGCTGAATACATTTAATTTCATTCGTACACTTGCTCAATCATTCAGGAGTGCCTGAATGAGCCCTAATATAGCGGAAATATGCATGCAGCGTAAGTGTTAAGAGTGTAGCTATGCATTGTTTCACTTATGTGACTAGTCAAATAATAATGAAAAGAAATGCCGCTTGGAAAGTATTCATACTACGTTACTTTCATACATAAGATCACGACGAGGAACAGAACTTATGTGGCCAACTGTACATAGCTCTTCAGTAGTTCCTCTTCCTACCTCTATCTTCCTGCCTTGTTTAATGTTTTTTCATTCTTTTCTGGTCACGTACTTTAAGTAGCTTTATTAGTCATATTTGTAACATATTATGTGGTACCAACACTGTAAAATGCTAACTGAATAAATATTATTATTATTATTATTATTATAATCAGCCTATCTAAATTACATTATTTTCATAGCACTGTGTTATAGTCCTATTGTTATATATGTACCATTACTATTAATTTTGTTTCACCATTGTTGTACTTACTTTGGATCTATACAATACAAAATATAGTTACCCTTAATATAGTAAATATTTATGAAGATTTAAGGCCATTATAATCCTCTTAAAGTAAGCAGTTGGTACCGTATAGCATATTGAAATATGTGTCCAGCAATGCTTAGATTAAGGGGAGCTTTTTAGTTTGTTCCCTAGGCCTCCATCAAGCTTAAAATTACACCCCCTAGAATACCTTTCAAGATAAATGTGTACATTTTTCAGTAGAAAAATGTTCCGGCCGAAGGCCGCTTCCTCTTTCGGGTGAGCGATAAAATTGACACTTAAATGGCACGAAAGGTCTTAAAATTGACAGAAATGGGCCGAAACTTATTAAAATCGCCAAACTAACGGTCCGAACGTCATAAGATCTCATAAGCAATGGGGCTAAACATGAGGGTGCAAGGGGGCCAGAAAAAGAATCCCTCGAGTGGACAATATCTCCCCTTAAGGCTGACAAAGTATGGACAGGCTTGTTACCCATAAATGTCCTAATAATGTCTGTGGGTCTTTTTTTCTTTAAGGGGACAGTGGTTATATTGTTGGTCTATTTTATTATATATTCATTTATATTTTTTAGTTTCTCCCTTGACCTCCATCATTCTTAAGAAAACATCCATTAGAGCCCCCTTCTATATTAATGTGTACATTTTTTGGTAGAAAAATGTTCCAGCCGAAGGCCGGTTCTTCCAAAGTTACGGGCTCACTATCGTTCGCCAGGAAAAATCGACACGTAAATAGCACGAAAGGTCTTAATATTTACATAGAAATGTGGCGAAAGCTCTTTTAATCGCCAAAGTGATCCAGGGGAGGTGAAGTAAAGGGGAAGAATGTCGTTTTTCTGTTCCCCCTTCTCCCTCATGTTTATCCACAATAGTTTTGAGATTTTAAGACGTTAGCTCCATTAGTTTGTCGATTTTAAGACCTTGCATCCCATTACTCTATCATTATCAATATTATCAAGACCTTTCATGCCATTGAGGTGTCGATATTTTCCTGGCTAGCAATTAAGTTTAAAAAGGGCTTTCAGTAATTAACAGGCTTCGGACTATCTCACTCAACCATTATTACTACCACAGATACCTTCTTAAGCTTCATAAAATCCTCTAAATATAGCTAGAATAAAATAATAAAGATGTTGCCGTGTTCAGAAGAGGTTATAAGGGGAAGACATGTAATAGGGAGAGAGGCCAGATAAAAGCGGAGTAAACATGAGCTAGAGGATAATTACCCTGAGATAATGAGGAATATAAGGTAGAGAGATGCTCCAAATTACAGGCTCGCTATCGCTCGCCAGCAAAAAATCGACACCTAAAAATTACATGAAAATTCTTAATATTGAAGAAAAAAAGGGGCGCAAGGTCGTAACATCGCCAAACTAATGGGCCGAACGTCTTAATATCTGAAAACTATAGGGGCTAAGCATGAGGGAGAAAGGTGCCCAGAAAAGTGACCCATCTCCCCTTAATTGGGAAGGCATGTAATAGGGAGAGAAATAAAAGCGGAGTAAACATGAGATAGCAGATAATTACCCTGAGCTAATGAGGACTATAGCGAACCAGGGAAGAGGGATAAGGCTTGATAATGAAGGTAAAATAAGAAGGGATAATGAAAGCATTTTTTTTTTTTTTTTTTTTTTTTTAGTTTCCTCCCTAAACCTTCATCAAACTTTAGAAATAACAATCCCATGATCCCCCTTCAAGATATATTTGTACATTTTTCAGTAGAAAAATGTCCCGGCCGAAGGCTGATTCCTTCTAAATTATAGGCTCGCTATCGCTCGCCAGGAAAATCATTGACACCTAAATTACACGAAAATTATAAATATTGACAAAGAAGAGGGGCGCAAGGTCTTAAAATCACCAAACTAATGGGCCGAACGTCTAAGCATGAGGGAGAAAGGTGTCTAGGAAAACAGACCCTGAGCGAACCATGGAAGAGGAATAAGGCTTGATAATGAAGATATAATAAGAAGGGATAATGAAAGCTTGGAAGGACAGGAGAGCATATTAAGGGGGGATGGGGCATTATTTGCTCATTTATTTATTTATTTATTTATTATTATTTTGTTTTGTATTCTCGTTTCCTCCCTAGACCTCCATCAAATTTTAGAAATAACAATCCCAGGATCCCCTTTAAGATATATTTGTACATTTTTCGGTAGAAATATGTGCCGGCCAAAGGCCGGTTCCTCCTAAATTACAGGCTCGCTATCGCTCGCCAGGATAATATCGACACCTAAATTACACGAAAACTCTTAATATTGAAAAAAAAGGGGGGCGAAAGGTCTTAAAATTGCCAAACTAATTGGCCGCACGTCTTAATATCTGAAACTAAAGGGGGCTAAGCATGAGGGAGAAATGTGTCCAGAAAAACAGTAAACATGAGATAGAAGATAATTACCCTGAGCTAATGAGGACTATAGCGAACCAGGGAAGAGGGATAAAGCTTGATAATGATGGTATAATAAGGCGGGTTAATGAGACTAGGGCAGGAGGGACCATTAAGGGGGGATGGCGTATTTATTTGATAATTTATGTATCTTTTTTATTATTATTTTAGTTTCCTCCCTAGACCTTCATCAAACTTTAAAAAATAAATACAAAATTATAATAATAATACCAGGATCCCGCTTCAAGATATATTTGTACATTTTTCGCTAGAAAAATTCCCGGCCGTAGGCCGGTACCTATAAAAATACAGGCTCGCTATCGCTCGCCAGGAAAAAATGTACTCCTAAATTACACGAAAAGTTTTGATATTGACTACAAAAAGAGGGCGAAAGGTCTTAAAATCGCCAAACTAATGAGGGATAATGGTGATAATGAAGGTATAATGAAAGTCGTCAGTCTTTTCCCGCCCATAGTTCGTCCCGTTTCGTCTGTCCATTGCAAGGACAGTTCCATACTTCTGCTACCTTATATAGAACAACACTTGAATGTCCTAATATTAATCATATGTATTAAACAGATAACAGACATTCGTATTTACTCGTTTTCTTCCATTTGTTTTTTACTGAAATCAAATTAAAGGACTGGAACATTCCACAGTACAGTCGGACCAGCTGCTGTCCATGTAAACACGAATTATTGCAAGTTATTTGGCAGCTACATGATGCTGCAATCACTAGCTATTATGTTAACTGCATAATAATGTTGTAGACTATTTATTTTATGCATAATGAAGCATTTTATCACAGATAAGACATCTTAGGCCCGTGAGTGAGGGTAATATTTTACGGCCAATCACGCACAAGGCCCCTCAGCGAGGATGATGCTTAGAGAGCCTATCACTGGCGTCGTTACAAACCTCCACTAGGTGCCAGGTGCACAGCTCATCTGAACGGAGTATAGTAACTCCTTGTGTGGGTTTGATTGTATACCATATACAGTATATTATATAGCAGTTTGGACGTAATTAATAGAATGTCTTGTGGTTTATTGTACTGGTGTATTGGGCACGCACTATGATAGTTAACCCATTCAATACTGTTGACGACCTGTATAATTATATTCTGGCAACTATTTGACGAGTTTATTCAGTTTAGTAAGGATATCTGCCAATGTTTTTTAAAGCTTGATGGAGGTCTACGGAGGAAACTAGATAAATAGTAAATACATTAATAAATAGACCAAAAACATAACCACCACCCCGTTCATCTCCTCCTTACTATGTTCTCCTCTTCCATCCCTTCCATGTTCATCTCTTACTATGTTCTCCTCTTCCATCCCTTCCATGTTCATCTCTTACTATGTTCTCCTCTTCCATCCCTTCCATGTTCATCTCTTACTATGTTCTCCTCTTCCATGTTCATCTCTTACTATGTTCTCCTCTTCCATCCCTTCCATGTTCATCTCTTACTATGTTCTCCTCTTCCATCCCTTCCATGTTCATCTCTTACTATGTTCTCCTCTTCCATCTTACAATGTTCTCCTCTTCCATCCCTTCCATGTTCATCTCTTACTATGTTCTCCTCTTCCATCCCTTCCATGTTCATCTCTTACTATGTTCTCCTCTTCCATCCCTTCCATGTTCATCTCTTACAATGTTCTCCTCTTCCATCCCTTCCATGTTCATCTCTTACTATGTTCTTCTCTTCCATCCCTTCCATGTTCATCTCTTACTATGTTCTCCTCTTCCATCCCTTCCATGTTCATCTCTTACTATGTTCTCCTCTTCCATCCCTTCCATGTTCATCTCTTACTATGTTCTCCTCTTCCATCCCTTCCATGTTCATCTCTTACTATGTTCTCCTCTTCCATCCCTTCCATATTCATCTCTTACTATGTTCTCCTCTTCCATCCCTTCCATTGTGATGCCTGCCAGCGTTGGCAGAATCGCCTCCCGGTAGCCACTAGCACTCGCCAGGGCAATGAATTGGGCTACAGTTATCAGAGAATGTTGTTCTTTCTTTCATAGTGTTCGTGTTGTTACAGACAGTCCCGTGGTGGTCTTTATTTTCGTCTGTGACAACGGGAAGCATTTTATATCATGAGTGGAACATAGGATGCATTGTAGTGAAGTTGAGAGAGAAAGAGCGAGCGAGCAGCGTGGGGGCAGTGAGTGTTGATTTCCTCCTCCCTCCTCCCTCCCGGAGGAGTTTCTCGCCGCGTTGCCTTTCTCTCGGTTTTGATTGGCTGGTGGTTCCTGGCGCCTTCTGGAGGCCTGCTGCCTTGTGACGTATCGGCCTGTGATTGGCCGACCACCATGCCTTTGTGTGATCCTGAGGGTCCCGAGGAGCTACCTTCCTCAGAGCTTGCCTGACCAGCATACCCTTCACACCTCCCTTGCCACCTGTCCCCGACTTCTACCTATAGAACACTTTCTCTCTCTCTCAACTTCTTACCTCTCATTCTTCCAATCTATTTAATATCATAACTCCCCTTTGGTTCTGCACGATTTCATATATCGGCCATCGTATTATATGCTGAAGCTCTCAGATATTCCATGTTTAGTTAGACATTTTGGAGGGGTTAACATTTTGTCTGTAGAGGTTCGACACACTCGCGGTGTCTCCCTACCTATTTCTTGGTTGTCTGCTGGGCTATTTAATGCTAGACTGGGGTGAGGCTACTGATGTTGTGATTTTCGATGTGTACCAGGTTTTGTTGAACTTGTACAATCGCAACGGATACGTGGGAAGCCTAGGTTGTCTTTCTGACTGTGTACCTTGTGAGTTTAGCACTGTGTTGCGAGTGAGGGCTTTTGCCTCTGCCACCCAACACTGTGCTAACTCGTTTTGCTTTGACTTGAAGAGGGTCGCCAGAAGAGAACCAGATACTAGCGATCTGGATCTCTCAAGAGAGCACCCCGTCATTTAACGTAATTTGGCCGTACAGTCTTAAGGACCTCGCTAGGCTACGAGCCGCTTGCTCAGCCATTGTTTCCTAGCCTACAACATCCCAGCTAGATTTTATTCGCCTAGCAGACACCCGATTAGGATTATAAACTCTTATGTTATGTATGCAGCATTTATATTCACGTTGATTGTAAGCCTTGGTTGTTGTTGAGTTGCACAACCCGAGTAGGCTTTTGCGTTGCCTGAGGAAGTACTTCTTTTGTAGTTGGAGATAATACTATTGCGCATTTATCATTATTCCCGTGCCAGTTAACACTGTATGTCCATACACTTGTCATATCTTGTTTCTGCTTTATATAACAGTTCAAAATCCGATTCGATCATCTTAAGCAGCATCAGACTTTCTTCAGAAGATTCCTGTTCGATGCTTTAGGACTTTCATTCACTTTCTTTAATATACTGTAGGAGTGACAGTTTATTATTGTTTAGAGTAATTTTAATTATACCTTCTTCTTGTTTTGCATTAAATTATTCCAGTGATTTAATTAAGCTCTCTATTTTTTTCCTTGTATACATTATTAACGTAATTGTATGTTGTTGTGATCAGGCTGTATCAGAGATCATCAGCCTGTAGTAGTTGTGCATTTATACCGAGTTAGAGGATGCCCCGCTATCGCAGATTTAACTCTGAAGGGTATAGGTGTTTTTGTGCGCCGGCATTATAAGTTCGAGGATTGGATCTAGTGTTACCGTTGTGGCTGTGTGCCTTTCTAGTCCAATGATTAAGAGCCCTTGTTTTATACGAGTCCCGGTCATAACAAATGGCGACCTTGCTTAGGATTTTGTGAACTTAGAGAAATATTGCAGGAGTGTTGTGGTCATTTGTTTTTGTTTGAAGGAATATAGTGGACACAGATATTTTTTGGCAAGTAGTATAACACTTAAGAGTCTTCAAGCATTTTTGAGTGAATAGTGCTACATAAGAGTTTAGGGACTTCTTTTTTTTATAAACGTTGAGAATTTTCGGTGGACACTATGTCGAACGACGGATCAATGTACAGTGAGGACATAGTATGGGAAACAGACTCTGAGGTGCAGCAGCGGGGTTTGTCTGAAGGCATTAGAGTTATAACTAGTGAGGAGGATGCAAAAAAGTTTCTGGAGATGCCTATTACTGCTGACCGGGTGTCGGGGATTGATCGGTATGGTCTCCTGTGTTTGGCCACGGTCATGGGGCATGTGGGCACTAGCAGCATGTCGAGAAGTGACCTGGTGGCCTGGGTGCTCAGCTGGGTGCGTGGGGCTTCGGGTGGAGCGGGAGCTGAGGCACCTTCAGCCCAGCCCCAATTCCACTCGACTCCTACCATGGCGCCCCCTCGGGCTCCGGAGCCGGGTACGTACCCGCAGGCCGATAGTCACTGGCAGCGTGGTTTGCACTTGGGTGAGTCTCCAATTGTTGCATCTCCTCCTCCTCAAGGTTTGACTGTGGATATGCTCTACCAGCTTGAGATGGCTAAGATGCAGCAGCAGCAGCAGCAGCAGCAGCAGGAATCTGAGCTTGAGATGGCTAACATTCAGGCTGACGAGAGAAAGGCCATACGTGAGGCTGAGCTTCAGGCTACGAAGTACTGTGCAGACATAGATCTTGAGAAGTCTCGGGTGGAGTCAACAGAGCAGCGTCTCAGTTCTGGGAATCGGGGTCTTGATCATTCTTTATCGCACCTGCTCAAGTTGGTCCCTGTATTTGATGAGTCGGGTGTCACCGAATTTTTCATGCGTTTTGAGAAGAAGTGCCGGGAGCACCAATGGCCCGAGGTTAAGTGGGCAGCCCTTGTTTCCTCTAGGTTGGTTGGCAAAGGACTCAAGGCATATGATGCGTTGCCCTTAGAGTCTTGCATCGATTATGAGTTATTGAAGGAGGCTGTCCTGCGGGCATACGAGTTACAACCAGAGACGTACAGATTGAAGTTCCGGGGTGTAACGAAGGTTCGTGAGTGCACCTTTCTTGAGCATGCCCGGGATCTGTCCGATGCATTTAGAAACTGGCTGCGTTCTGAGAAGGCATCGACGTTTGAGGAGTTGAAACAGCTGATGCTTCTAGAACAATTTTTCAAGTGTACGGGCGGCGATCTGACGTTGAATATTAATGAAAAAACCCCAAAAACTCTTCAGGAGGCAGCGGAGATGGCTGACCTTCGGTTATCTTTGATTCGTGGGTGCGGTATTGCACAGAGAAGTGATGCCGGCAATAAGGAGCGCAACCCTCCCCCTCCCCGAAACACTGATACACATAATTATATTAAGAACAAGAGCAACGACACCAAAACTGACCATAAACCTATTACCGTCCCCGTTTAGCAAGGGTCCGGGCCCTTCCCCACCTCAAGGGAAGCCCAAGGGGGAGTTAGAGTGTTTTCATTGTCATGAGAAGGGGCATTTTGTAAGAGCCTGTCCAAGCAAGCTACCTAATGCAGTTGTGTCTTTGGCCCGCAACATTGGGGTGTCCCCGAAGTCGTCTGAGTTTGCCCGGGGTATAACGTCAGAGGCTGGGACACAGCCAGTGGAGAAGAATCCGGAAGGCTCGAACCCTGTCCGCGATGTCTTTTGCGACCATCGAGGGCGTGGCTGCGTGAAGTGGGCTGGTAAGAAGCATGGAGTTGAGCTGTTGCGAGACACGGGTGCCTCTCAGACTTTGATGAAGAACTTTACTGGTAGACCAATAAACGCGGCACGGGTGGTTGTGGTGCAAGTTATCAATGCTATCAGGTCATACCCGTTGGTCAGGATGGAACTGGAGGTAGATGGTGTGACACGAGAGTTGGATGTTGGAATTGTGGAGAACTTGCCTGTTGGGGGCGTCGACCTCCTTCTCGGCAACGACTTTGCGGTGCCTACTTCTGAGGTTTCACCTTTAGTCGTTGCCGAGAAGCCGGCCGACGTGAGTAGGGAGGAACAGGAGTGGGTAGAGAAGTGTCAAGTACAACCTATGGCGTGCGTTGTTACAAGATCTCTTGCATCCAAAGTGTCACTGCCTATTCCTCAGTCTTCTGATCAACGGAGGAACGGTTGGAAGAAGACGGCTAATGTTGGTAAAAGTTTGGAGAGTTTAGTACCAGCAGCTCTTCTTGGCGACTCAGTATTGGCACCATTGTTGGAGTCTGGAGAAGCCCCAGGACCTGTCACAGCTAGTGAGGAGGTAGGGCAGGAAGAGACTCCGAGGCAGCAACGTTACACACAGAGAGAAAAAAGGGTTGCTCAGTTTGATATTGGGGGAGGACATGGGTTGCTTCAGAAGCATTTAGACAGGTTGGCTCCCTCGGATATTAGTAAACTGCAGTTGGAGGATCCGGAAGTTCAGAAGTGTGGTAACGATGCTGTTGAGCTCAAACACGAGGATGGGGAAACATGTCATGTGAACCTGTTGGAGGAGTTTGTGAGGAAACCACCTGAGCAGCCTACTGTCCCTGCGTTGGTCTGCAGCGGCCAAGGTGGAGAAGGAGAGGGGGGCAGTAGGGCACAGGTGGAGGAAAGTTGGGATTGTCATGTCTCGGCGGAGCAGTGGGCGGGAGACACGAGTCTGGTGGCTGTGGAAGCGCTAGAGCACCTGCCTGAGCAGCAGTGTGCAGCGCTCCAGCACCAGCTCGGTTCATACCCCACTGGTCGTGCCGAGCACCCGAGCCTCACAACTCAGGCGGTGCAAGATGTTCCGCGGGCAGGTCACTTGAATG
This sequence comes from Paralithodes platypus, assembly GCA_032716605.1. NCBI lineage: Eukaryota > Metazoa > Arthropoda > Malacostraca > Decapoda > Lithodidae > Paralithodes > Paralithodes platypus. The sequence goes on from CM064551.1 coordinate 7,669,370, forward strand.
TTGGTAGACCGTTAACCTCGTTGTTTCGGTGGGTCAAGGTGGGCGACGAGGCTTGGACATGGTTGTCAGGTCAGGGTCGACCCATGGCTGCCAAGGGTGGTGGTCAGGAGGACATTGAGCAGATTGATGAGGTTGGCTGTGGAGTGGATGTGCCCGGTCGTCGCATAGCCTCCCAATGCTGCTCTAGTCGAATGCAACAGCCCTACCATAGACCGACTGTATCTGGCCATGTCGCTAAAAGCGGTGATGCTGCGCAGGCAGATGTAGTCGTAAGGAATGCGGGGGTGCGCATTTACGGTATCGGCGGGGAAGCCTTAGCAATAATGAACTATGGGAGTGACTGCACAGGTGGTACTGATTGTCCCTCTCATGACCTGGCTGTTCTAGGGACGAAGGTGGAGAAGGAGGGAGACTACAGGTTAGAAGCTGCGGTCTCGGCTGGGTTGTGGGATGCCACTAGGCATGTTCTGCGAGATAAGTTGTTTACTAGGCTGTGGCAGTGCATCCGCATGTTTTTTGCTTCTCCAGGCCTGATGTACGCGGTAGAATCCGACATGGAGGCTGGAGACAGTGCAAGGCTCAGTTTAATTCCCTACCGTATAAATCCTGCTCAACAGCCTGTCGTGAAAACAGAGCTAGACGACATGTGGAAAAAGGGTCTGAGGGATAAGGGATATCGTGAGTGGTCGTTGCCAGTGAGTTTGCAACCTGAGTTGAGTGGCAAGATCCGTGTGTATGGTGATTGCAAGAGGGTGGAAGCATTATCCCTGACAGACGCCTATCCATTACCTAGAGTTGACGATACCATAGACCGCATCGGTGCTGCATCGCTAATCACGAAGGTAGAACTAGTGAAAGGTTATAGAAGTGCCAGTCTTGTGATGAACTGGGCAGGTTATCAGTGTCAGGTGTTGTTTTGCTGCCAAGACACAAGTTGGATGTGTGGCATGATAAGGGCACTGATAATGTTTTGGCTGATTGTTTGTCACGGGAGGGTTTGTTTGCAGGAGAACCCTCGCCGTTCAGTCAGTGTGAGTTGAGAGTGGAGAAAAACTAGGCTTGCCCCTGTAGAGCAGCCGCCAAAAAAACAACATTAAAATTAAATAAAAAAATCACATAAAACTCTTTCTTTTAATAGTTAATTGTAAGTTGCCTATGTTATAGCTAAAGTCCTAAGTTGAACCTGTCTTTCACTTAGGTGGCTGGGCTCTGTGTAGCTCGCTCAGGGAGCATAGTAGGCTAAATTATACTATTATGTTTGGGAGGGGTTATAAGTTTTTCTTTATGTTGATATGTTGTTTTATGTAAGACTTGAGCTTTGCATTTCATTTCTGGTGGAGTGTCTATGTGTAACGGGTCTTGTCGGCATTCTGCCTTGTCAGATATCGTGCTCGCCTAATGTTGAGCGTCCTATATCTTGGGCGGGGTGTGACGCCTGCCAGCGTTGGCAGAATCGCCTCCCGGTAGCCACTAGCACTCGCCAGGGCAATGAATTGGGCTACAGTTATCAGAGAATGTTGTTCTTTCTTTCATAGTGTTCGTGTTGTTACAGACAGTCCCGTGTTGGTCTTTATTTTCGTCTGTGACAACGGGAAGCATTTTATATCATGAGTGGAACATAGGATGCATTGTAGTGAAGTTGAGAGAGAAAGAGCGAGCGAGCAGCGTGGGGGCAGTGAGTGTTGATTTCCTCCTCTCTCCTCCCTCCTCCCTCCCGGAGGAGTTTCTCGCCCGCGTTGCCTTTCTCTCGGTTTTGATTGGCTGGTGGTTCCTGGCGCCTTCTGGAGGCCTGCTGCCTTGTGACGTATCGGCCTGTGATTGGCCGACCACCATGCCTTTGTGTGATCCTGAGGGTCCCGAGGAGCTACCTTCCTCAGAGCTTGCCTGACCAGCATACCCTTCACACCTCCCTTGCCACCTGTCCCCGACTTCTACCTATAGAACACTTTCTCTCTCTCTCAACTTCTTACCTCTCATTCTTCCAATCTATTTAATATCATAACTCCCCTTTGGTTCTGCACGATTTCATATATCGGCCATCGTATTATATGCTGAAGCTCTCAGATATTCCATGTTTAGTTAGACATTTTGGAGGGGTTAACATTTTGTCTGTAGAGGTTCGACACACTCGCGGTGTCTCCCTACCAATTTCTTGGTTGTCTGCTGGGCTATTTAATGCTAGACTGGGGTGAGGCTACTGGTGTTGTGATTTCCGATGTGTACCAGGTTTTGTTGAACTTGTGCAATCGCAACGGATACGTGGGAAGCCTAGGTTGTCTTTCTGACTGTGTACCTTGTGAGTTTAGCACTGTGTTGCACGTGAGGGCTTTTGCCTCTGCCACCCAACACTGTGCTAACTCGTTTTGCTTTGACTTGAAGAGGGTCGCCAGGAGAGAACCAGATACTAGCGATCTGGATCTCTCAAGAGAGCACCCCGTCATTTAACGTAATTTGGCCGTACAGTCTTAAGGACCTCGCTAGGGTACGAGCCGCTTGCTCAGCCATTGTTTCCTAGCCTACAACATCCCAGCTAGATTTTATTCGCCTAGCAGACACCCGATTAGGATTATAACTCTTATGTTATGTATGCAGCATTTTTATTCATGTTGATTGTAAGCCTTGGTTGTTGTTGAGTTGCACAACCCGAGTAGGCTTTTGCGTTGCCTGAGGAAGTACTTCTTTTGTTGTTGGAGATAATACTATTGCGCATTTATCATTATTCCTGTGCCAGTTAACACTGTATGTCCATACACTTGTCATACCTTGTTCCTGCTTTATATAACAGTTCAAATATGATTCGATCATCTTAACCCAGTGAGACCCAGCGTCGCACGTGTTGCGTCGGCAGTGTTTGATCACCAACTCCCAGCGACGCATCACGTGCGTCCGACATATAAAAAACACTTACGTGGCTCGTAAGGTAGGAAATGGCGGGAGAATAGGAGGGGGAGGTACCGTAGTGTGTGTGGGAGCCGGGCCAGTAGGTGTGAGCGGGCCGAGACAGCCGCGCGGCTGGTGGTGGTGGGCTTAATGGGGATACTTTACACCCTTAGTTCACCGCCACTTTGAACCTTCATTACTCCGGTCGTATGGGAGCTACAGGCTTCAGATTTATGTGAGACACTCCTTAGGATGTATGCCGTACAATTCCATACTCAGTTTTTACCCTAGTGCTCCCGGGCGGGTGGTCATGCGGGGGAGACGAACTATTGAAACCCCCCCCCCCGCCCCCCAAATGACCGAAATGATTTGTTTTTTATTTTGTCTTCATTTCTCACCATTCTCTTCCATTTTGGCTCAACAATTTTTTGAGGCTCCCCCCCCCCCCAAAAAAAATGTCCGAGGTGATTTTTTTTTTTTTTTTTTTCATTTCTCATCCTTGTCTTCCATTTTAGCAAACAAAAAAAAGAAGTGAAAATGGCTTGGGACTGGGGAACAAAATATTATAACTAGCCGGGGCTCAACGGGTTAAGCAGCATCAGACTTTCTTCAGAAGATTCCTGTTCGATGCTTTAGGACTTTCATTCACTTTCTTTAATATAGGAGTGACAGTTTATTATTGTTTAGAGTAACTTTAATTATACCTTCTTCTTGTTTGCATTAAATCATTCCAGTGATTTAATTAATCTCTCTATATTTTTCCTTGTATACATTATTAACGTAATTGTATGTTGTTGTGATCAGGCTGTATCAGAGATCATCAGCCTGTAGTAGTAGTGCATTTATACCGAGTTAGAGGATACCCCGTTATCGTAGATTTAACTCTGGAGGGTATAGGTGTTTTTGTGCGCCGGCATTATAAGTTCGAGGGTTGGATCTAGTGTTACCGTTGTGGCTGTGTGCCTTTCTAGTCCAATGATTAAGAGCCCTTGTTTTATACGAGTCCCGGTCGTAACACCATGTTCATCTCTTACTCTGTTCTCCTCTTCCATGTTCATCTCTTACTATGTTCTCCTCTTCCATCCCTTCCATGTTCATCTCTTACTATGTTCTCCTCTTCCATCCCTTCCATGTTCATCTCTTATTATGTTCACCTCTTCCATCCCTTCCATGTTCATCTCTTACTATGTTCTCTTCTTCCATCCCTTCCATGTTCATCTCTTACTATGTTCTCCTCTTCCATCTCTTCCATGTTCATCTCTTACTATGTTCTCCTCTTCCATCCCTTCCATGTTCATCTCTTACTATGTTCTCCTCTTCCATCCCTTCCATGTTCATCTCTTACTATGTTCTCCTCTTCCATCCCTTCCATGTTCATCTCTTACTATGTTCTCCTCTTCCATCCCTTCCATGTTCATCTCTTTCCTTCTGTTTCTTCCTTCTCCCTTCCTTCCTTCTGTGTCTTCCTTCCTTTCACCTTTCCTTTTTTCCGTTTATTTCTACCCTGCTCCCAAAATTCCACCCAGGTTTTGTTCCTTCCTTCTGTTTCTTCCTTCTACCATTTCTTTACTTTTGTTTCTTCTTTCTTCCTTCTTCTTTCTGATTCTTCATTCTTCTTTCTGTTTCTTCCTTCTGTTTCTTCATTCTTCTTTCTGTTTCTTCCTTCTTCTTTCTGTTTCTTCCTTCTGTTTCTTCCTTCTGCTTTCTGTTTCTTCCTTCTTCTTTCTGTTTCTTCCTTCTGTTTCTTCCTTCTATCTTTCCATTCCTTCCATCTTTCCCTTTTATTCCGTTGTTTTCTCTCCTTCTCCCAAAATTCCACTCAGGTTTTTTCCCTATCTTCACCTCCTTCCCTTAAGGGGGTAGTGTTTGTTTTTTGGCCGATATTTTGATGTATTAACTTTATTTTTTAGTGTCCTCGCTAGACCTCCATTAAGATTAAAAATAACCTCAGACCCCATTTTAAGATACATGTATACATTTTTCGATAGAAAAGTGTCCAGGCCGAAGGCCGGTTCCTTCTAAAATTACAGGCTCGCTGTCGCTCACAGGAAAAAAATCGATAGCTAAATGGCACAAAAGGTCTTAATATTGAAAACAAATGGGACGAATGGGCTCAAAATCGCCAAACTAACGGAACGAACGTCTTATTATCCAAAACTAATACGCTAAACATGAGGGAGAAAGGAGTACATCAAAAGCGACTACCCCCCCTAACCAATACCCGCCCCTCCCATCTCGCCACCTCCCTGCTCATTCTGGGGGAAGAAAAAATTGAATATTGATGCCGTTGGACCGTGAAGTAGGAGAGAGAGAGAGAGAGAGAGAGAGAGAGAGAGAGAGAGAGAGAGAGAGAGAGAGAGAGAGAGGAAAGGGAAGAAGGCCAGTTACTTTTAAATTACAGGCTTGCTATCGCTCGCCAAAACTAAATCGACACCTAAATGGCACGAATATTTATTAAACCCAATAATAATTTAGCTATGGAAACATATATCGTTATGTCATCATGCTTTGCTTCTATCTGTTAAAATATAGTCTTCCGTAGTTACATTATTTTCCCCATGTTGTACTATTGCATTTGTTCCTTTATGGTTCCTCTGTAGGATACTTACACTTTTTCCCCAACATATAATTCATTGTGGCTGATCCATTATGACAAGTGGATGAATTAGGTGGAAGGTAATCACAGGACAGAGCATAAATTCTATATTCCTCTTAAGTTTCGGACTACGCAGAACCCATCTTCAGTTTCTCTGAAGATGGGTTCTGCGTAGCCCGAAACGTAAGATAAATAAATAATTCAAGCTCTTTCCTGTGTTTCCCTTCCACCTAATGTATCCATATAATGCATTACTTCTTTCTCCTCTGCCGTGTGTAAACTTTCCTCATCATATGTGTATTCTCTTTCTCTTGCTATGAAATGTTCTTCTTTATGTTTCCATTTTTTAATTCTTCTGCACACGTAATTTTCTTATTCGTACGTTCAGTCCCCTGCCGTTTCGCTTTTACGTCTTCAGGGGGAATGGGCGTATTTTTTTGTTCCTCCTTTATATATTAGTATATAGGCTATATGATAGTTTTAGGTTCCTCCACCAAGCATAAAAAACATCCCCCCCAAGACCCTCCTTCAAGATAAAGGTGTACATTTTCGATATCAAAATAACCGGCCCGAAGGCCGGATCCTCTTAACCCCTTCAGACTCATATGACGCAGAGGTTGCCAGATTAGCAATAAGAAACTGAGTTCTCTCATTCTTATAATTACCTCTCCAAAATTAGTTTTCTGCCCACTGCTAACTCAAAGACAACTGCAGAGGTTGAAGTAACTAAACTAAAGTTTTATAAATACCCCTGATGGTAACAAAGGCTTTAAAGTATCCCTAATCGGCTCAAAATCGCGTCATATGTCGGAGAGGGTTTTAAATTACAGGCTCACTGTCGCTCGCCAGGATAAAATCGACACACAAATGACACGAACAGTCTTAATATTGACAAATAATGGGCCGAATCTGAAAACTAATAGGTCTAAACATAAGGAAGAAGGGGGACCAGAAAGACGACTCATCTGACCTTAAGTTTCTTTTTCACATACGGTACAGTACTTGGATCCCTAATGTGTTACGAACGTTAGTATTACCCTCTCCACATACCCCATGCTCTCATGTAGCTGCTGTATATCTTGGTTTCCTATACATATGGTACACTTTCCCCTTTTTCTCATGCACGTATACTTCACCTTTTCAAGTTTGTTTATCTTGTTGGCACACTCGGCTGCCATAGCTTGTAGCCCACTCATAAGAATTCGTGAACTCCCCATGCTTTTTTGTTTTTGTTTATGCAATTATAAAATTCTGGATTGGTTTATGAGCAGAACTTGCTTTTCAATAAGTGGTTAATATAGTTTTGTAGTGGATGTATAGAAAAATATATTCATAAATTAGTTTCGAGAGATATACTTCCATAATTAGAAATAGGTGAAGTTCACTAGTTTGAATGGGTGGGCTAGAGACTATGGTATATGAGTGTACAGTTGGCCACATACATTTTGTTCCTTGTCGTGATATTATGCATGACAGTAAATTTAGTATGAATGAATTGCAAGTGTGGTTTCTTTTAATTATCAGTTGACTAGTCTGATGAGTTAACCACTGCATAATAAATTACACTCGTAATTCAATCATGCGCGTTATAGTTACATGTGCAAGATCACGTAGAGGAACAGAACTTATGTGGCCAACTGTACATGTATAAACTCCACAGTGCCTCCGCCCTGACTAGACTGCTCGTACCGGGGGGAATTATGTGTCAGAATATTTGTGAGGGTGCAGTTGACGAGCAGTTTATGGTGTGTAGGATGGTGGTGAGGTGTACAGTATGTCTGTGTGTGTTTGTGTGTGTGTGTGCAACTCTCCATCCCAGGAGTAAAACGATACTCCCAATCTTTCTTCTATTCAACAGCTTAGCTCTGGAACTATCTCTGAATCCATCTTCCCCTCAATTTATGACTTAAATTGCTTCAAACTCTGTGTGTCCAGGCATTTTGGCTCTAACATTCCTTGAGTTTATCCCTGTCACGCTTTCAACTCTGGGGGAGGCACTCGTCACATGCAGTTCTGCCTTTTGTTTCCCTCCTCCACAAAAAAACAAAAACAAATCAAGGAGAGAAGCCGAAAACATACCAAACAGTGTCATCTCGTCTCTGTCTGTCCACTGAAGAGAGCGTTAGTTAGGTTAAATAGGACTTCAGAGGCTATCAACTCTTCTGGATTATTAAGCCAGCACACTGTAAGTCAAGAATAACGTCAGGACTGGAGCCCCTTTTCGAGAACTCCATTCCTTTCAGAAGCCGAAAAGAGACCAAAAAGTGTCATCTCGTCTCTGTTTGTCCACTGAAGAGGGCGTTCTATTTACATATGAATTTCATGGAACGCCTCAACAGTATGTCCTTTGTTAGTGTGGGTTGTCCTCTTCAATATGAGAGAAGAAAAACTTAAGTGAGCTCAGACGGTATTGTGCAGCAAAATTTACTGGTTCGGCTCAATGGTTTAAGGAGGGGCTTTAGTTTGATCTCTAAACCTCTATCAAACTTTAAAAATACACCCACAATATATATTTGTACATTTTTCGGTAGAAAAATGTCCCGGCCGTAGGCCGATTTCTCTTCAAATACAGGCTCGCTATCGCTCGCTAAGAAAATAATTGACACCTAAATGGCATAAAATGTCTTAATATTGGCAAAGAAATGGGGCAAAAGGTCTGAAAATTGCCAAACTAATTGGGCAAATGTTTTGAAATCCGATAACTAATAGGGCTAAACATGAGGGAGGAGGAGGACTCGAAAAACCAACTGCCTCCCCTTAAAACAAAACCAACTGCCTCCCCTTAAGATAAAACCAACTGGTGACGAGGAGGAGACAGGCCAATATGAGAGAAGAAAACTTGAGGGGGGTCACCTGCCTTTTTTCCCTTCCTTTCTCTCATTCTTTGGCTTGTATCCATTCGGACCCATTCAGCCTACTGTTTTAAGACGTTTATCCCCATCCTGGTGTTGATTTTTTCATGACGAGCGATAGCGAGCCAATATTGTATGGAGAAATCCGGCTTCGCCGGTGACATTTTTCTATCGAAAAAATTTGCAAGTTGAGCCTGCTGTAATTTTTTTGTTAAACAAATATGTTGGCTCGCTACCGCTCGCCAGGAAAAAAATGACACCTGAATGGGGATACACATCTTAACGCAGTTGACTGAATGGGGCCGAATGGATACAAACCAGCGAAAGAGAGAACAGAAGAGGAACTAAGCAGGTATGACGTATGATCGACGCCAGGAGACTCCATTGGACCACGCACCTCTTACGCAACTAGAGGAGCTCTGATTGGGGTGCGCACCATCACCCGTCTCCTGATTCGTTCCTACACCATCATTGTTTAGTATATAAGACCCGAGTAGTGGGCATTCAAATCAGTCTCATTTGGAGTTGGGAAGGTGAACTTGCAGCTGGAGGAAGACGGGGTAAAGTATTATAATGGGATTGTGACTGTCAGTCAGATTATATAAGTGTGTGTTAAGTGTGTTCGGTGTAAACACTTACGTTATTTTGGTTAGCGAGATATGTGATTGGGAATTAACGTTAACGCTACTATTATGTACTTAACTATTTGATTGGGAATTAACGTTAACGCTACTATTATGTACTTAACTATTTGATTGGGAATTAACGTTAATGCTACTATTATGTACTTAACTATTTTTGTTGACTGACTTGTGGACTAAAGCAACTCTTTAAGTAATTGGGTTATGATAAAAGTAATCTATCTATCTATCTATCTATCTATCTATATGCTCAGGCCCAATCCCCATTTTGGGGGTAGCCAACTCAAGACAGAGCAAGAACAGGGAAAACACAAAAACAACATAAAACAAAAAATAAACACTGATAAAAAACACAAACTCACACACATCCAGGTCACCCAGGAGAAGACCCAGAGACCAGGGTTACCAAGGTCGCTCCAGCACTCCCCCGGCCCCTGACCACCCAGAGAGGTTCCGATCTCGGCAGGCAAACATGCAGCGGAGCCAAAGCCACAAGCCCTCCCACCACACTTCCAGGCACACCCTTCATATTAATCGTCTCCCCGGGCCAGGCGCCTGATGGACTATTATCTAGTCGAACTTGCGCCCGACCCCTTACTCCATATGACCACGTGTTCACTCAACTATACACAAGCATTCTCCATTCACTCCTGTCCACCACCACTTCCCCTGCCTGATCTATAGTCATTCCTCTATCATCCAAAGCCTTTCTTACACAGTCTCTCCATCTCAATGGGGGTCTTCCTGCCCTTCTATCTCCCCTTGTACCTGACTCACATATTATCTTTGTGATAAAAGTAATACTATTGTTTTATATTAAGACTTACGAGTTCTTTAATTTTCTTTTAATTAAGCTTACATTGCTTAACCCGTGGAGCCCCGGCTAGTTTTGTATTGTTTGTTCACCAGAACCCGGCCGGTTTTCAAAAAAAATTTATATTCCAGAAACAATAGGGAATGGGTTAGGAATGAAGGAAAAACCACGAAAAACCGCTCAAAAAGCTTAAAGAATGGTCCTACAGAGCCCCCGAAAACGTATTTTAAAGAGTAAAAAATTGAAGGCAATTACCCCAAAAAACCAGGTTATTGCGTGCTCACACGCACGTGGACTTTGAGAGTTTTCAACCATCGGCACGGTTGCGTGGGATACGTACACAGTTCCCATACAAATCTGAGCCCTCTCGAGTGGCTACACCTGAGGTTATGGTCGGAGCAATTAGGGTGACTCGTCAGACGCGTCGCTGGGGCTGTGCGTTACATACATCGCCGACGCGCCAGACGCGTCGCTGGGGCTGTACGGGTTAACGGTGCTTAGTACGGTGATGCTATTGTTTCTTATTAGTAATATCGCCTTAGACTAACAATGGCTGTTTTAATGTTAATTCTAGTGATTTCCTATGCTGAAGACAATTATTTTAGCTTTAAAATATTATTTTTGCTTTTCATATTATTTGAGTGAGACCTAAATCGAATCTATGAAGCGATCCTGTAACTTAATTTACTCATAATCAAACCTCAATGTTACGTGGTTAAGAAATACATTTAACTAATTATTAAATATATATCTAACTTTTTATGTGACTTTGATATTAATCCTGATGATAATAATAATATAATACTATTAACGTAAGACAAGAACCAAGAATAATAACTACATTAAATATAAATAAAAGAACCTAATTATAAGAAAACTATTTATTCATTTCAAAAAGGGTAAGAGACAGAAATATTCTTACTTTAATATTTATCTTTCAAGACTTTTTATAGAATTAATAGTCCTTCTTTAGATATAACTTATTCGGTTCATAACCATAGCCTACTAAGCTTCGGTTAAATAATAATTCTTTATAAATACTACATGACTTTAATTAGTTTCAGTATTTTTTCATAATTAAAGAGTATCAGTCAATAAAGGATACCAAGTCCTAAGATCCAAAAGGAAAGGAAGCAACAACAGGAAATAATTTTATTAGATATTACTTTTGTTTTGCCTTCAGCTGACTGATACCTTAATATATATCTCTGTGCTATCTAGATTCATCAAGTTAACCACTTGAGGATCAAGATACGTAACAGAAGAGTGGCGACCTTGCCAGGATTCGTTTCATACAGTTTCACTCAGTTTCACTACCGTTTCACTACTTAAAAATCAAATATTAATCATGCCTCATCTAATTAATGACGAAGATGCTCGAGTTTTCATAGAATCAGAACCCACAGCCCCTGATATTGACTGTCTGTCAAAATCCGATCTGAAAGTGCTTGCCTCGCATCTCCAGTTAACTGTCTCAAACATGTCCAAAGTAGAGGTGGCTCAGACCATAAAATACCACCTGTTCCCTGTAGAAGGCGAGGAGGGTGACGGAGCAGTTGGTGGGATCTCGAGTAAACCTAGCCAACTTGATGAACAATTGCCACCTGGTTTGACCGGTGATCAAATATTCGAACTAGACCTAACCAGAATAAAAGCAAATACCGAAGAAGCCAGCATAAAAGCCAGAGCAACGACCGAACAAGCCGGACTAAATATAGAACTAGCCAGAATAAATGCCGTACAAGCCAGAGCAAATATCGAAGAAGCCAGAATAAAGACTGAACATTATGAATATCAATATCAAATAGCTCAACTAAATGTCAATACAAATGCTCCCATAATTGCTCCCCCTCTGGGATTGACTATGACCAGTGTCATTCCACCTTTCACTGAGGATAATGTGCAGGATTTCTTTGTTTTGTTTGAGGAAGTTGCTGGAGGTATGAAGTGGACAAGAGATCAATGGCCTTTTATGTTACAAACCGTTTTGACAGGGCAGGCTCGAGCCACGTATTTGTCAGAAGTAGCAGAGGTTAGGCAGGATTATGACAATCTCAAAGAAGCTATCCTAAAAACCTATCAATTGCAGCCTGAGGCTTACAGGCAATCTTTCCGTAAAAACCAGAAGAAAGTAGAAGAAACCCATAAGGTATTTGCCAGGACCATGACTAAAACTTTCAATCATTGGGTCAAGAGTAAGAAAGTCACAATCTACAACGATGTCCTGTTAGAAAATTTCCTATGGAAAATTGATTCTTCTGTAGCCTATCATTTAAGGGGGGAAAAGGTAGATTGTCTTGCCGACACCGCTGACATGGCTGACACATACGTGCTCAACAACAAATTTCGTGGAAAGAAGCCCTACGATAATTCTAGTTCTAATTTTAAGTATCTCAATCACAAATCTGACAGACCCAGTCACAAGCCTGTAACGTCTTCCCCAGCTAGCCAAAATAGAATTGTTCCCCCAACTAAAAATGCGACTCAGGGCAATGGTAACAGAGGTGGGGCCCAAAGTAATGCTCAAAGAGGGAACGTTCCCGTATGCCCTAAAGTATGTACTTTTTGTGGCAAGAGAGGCCACCTTGCTTATCAGTGCTCGGCCAAGGAGAGAACAGACAGATCGGGGCAGACAGTTGCCGCCGTATCTCAAACTCCATATGTGCCTTTAATGCAGGACTCCCGACAGAAGGAGTACCTAGCACCAAAAGTTCCTTTAATACAGGACTCCCGACAGAAGGAATACCTAGCAGCTAACTTAAACCATCTAGACAGGGGTGTAGTAGCATGTGTGGTGCAACCCACTAGGGTTAAGCCAATAATAATTTCACCATTAGTGCAGGACAGTTACCGTCCCTTTATTTCATCTGGCAACGTGAGATTAAATGGTTGTATGCATGAGGTAAAAATTCTGAGAGCACTACTAGCACCCTCATGGTGAATCCTTACACTGAGTGCCCACCTGGCGAACCAGTTGTAATGAGAGGTGCTGGAGGCCAATTTTATGCATACTTGGTAAAAGGCGAAATTGAATGTGAGTTACTACAGGGTGAGGCCACCATAGCTTTGTGTAGGTCCCAAGATATCCCTGTGCCCGGGGTAACACTCCTTTTGGGGAATGATGTAGCAGGTGAGAAGGTCTGACCAGACCCCATTTTGTCACTTTCCCCTGTTAACGAGCCACTAACCGGTGAGCTCGAAAAGGAGATGCCAACAGTTTTCCCTGTGTGTGTTGTCACACGTTCAATGTCTCAAGTAGCAGTTCCCTCAGACAGAAATGTACCGAATGTAAGAGTTGATGAAAGGGATGATGAGAGTGTGAATGACGCTCCAACTGTGCCTGATGATGTGACTGAGGTGGATTTATCTGACACCTTTATGGCTCATCTTGACCCGAACGATGACCATGAAACCCCTCCAAATTGTCCTAGTGGCCTGGTAGAGCTACAGAGAGATGATATTGAATGCAAGGAGTTAGCTGCCAGGGCCGTGAATGAAGAGGAATGTGAGAAGGAGGGTGGTGAATGTTTCTACCTCAAAGGAGGAGTATTGTGGCGTAGATGGAGACAGCCACACAGACCAATCGATGACGGGGCCTGGGACGTCCATCAAGTAGTAGTCCCCAAACATTGTCGTAGAGATATCTTGGAAATGGCACATTGTATACCATTGGCAAGACACCTAGGTGTGAGAAAAACTCTAGACAGAATCAGAGCCCACTTTTACTGGCCAGGAATGCGTGCAGATGTAGTGGAGTTTTGTAGAGTGTGTCACACTTGCCAGATGACAGGAAAACCCAATCAGAAGGTGCCTGTTCATCCTCTGGTGCCCTTGCCCGTCTTCGAGAATCCTTTTACTCGGGTGGTAGTGGACATTGTAGGCCCATTGCCTAAGACTTCCCAAGGTAACATTTATTTATTAACTATTATGGACATGGCAACTCGCTACCCAGAGGCTATACCCTTAAGGACTACCTCTGCTCCAACTGTCATCAAGGAACTGCTCAAATTCTTCACCAGAATGGGTTTCCCCCATGAGGTGCAAAGTGATCAAGGAACTAATTTTACCTCTAACATTTTTCAGCAGTCCCTGAAGGAGTTGGGTATCGAGCATGTTAAGTCTAGCACCTACCACCCAGAGAGTCAAGGGGTTCTCGAACGATATCATCAGACATTAAAAGGAATGTTGCGTAAATATTGTACAGAGACCGGAGTTGAGTGGGATAAGGGGGTACCTTTTCTTTTATTTGCTACTTGTGAGGTTCCAACTGAATCCCTGGGTTTTTCCCCTAATGAGCTAGTTTTCGGTCACCAGGTAAGAGGTCCTTTGCAACTATTGCAGGATAGCCTAGTTGGCCAGGAGGGGAACCAAAACCTCCTCAAGTATGTTTCAGATTTCAAAACCCGGCTGAGATCCTCATGTGAGTTTGCAGCTCAAAACTTGACAGTGGCTTAAATCTCCATGAAGAACTGGTATGACAGAAAAGCCCGTGAGAGGGAGTTTCAGCCCGGTGATGAGGTTTTGGTCCTGCTCCCCCTTTTTGGCCAACCTTAATCTGCCAAGTTCAGGGGCCCATATAAGATCATTCAGAGGGTGAGCATTACCGATTATCTAGTGACTACCCCAGACAGGAGAAAGCCCACGCAAGTATTCCATATAAATATGTTGAAACCCTACCATAGGTCCCCTGATTCCTCTCCTCCAGATTCTCCCACTGTGGCAGTGAATGTCAGGACCTGTGGACAGCCTGGTGCGGACGAAGTCTTCAGTTCACTTACTGACCCGCAACAGACTGTTCCAGAGCCTGAAGGTATCCATGCAGACTTGGACTTGTCATGTAGCCTATCCAACTTTCAGTATAACTCAGTAGGTTGGGGGGAATTACCATCTAAACTATGTCATCTTCCCTCTGATCAAGCGAACCAACTAATCTCTGTTTTATCTCAGTCTCCCAGTGTGTTCCGTGATACTCCAGGGATCACTTCTTCGGCCTTGCACGACATCGACGTAGGGGATGCAACTCCCATTAAACTATCCCCCTACCGTGTCTCACCACAATGCAGGAGTATACTGCAGGTCGAGCTTGACTATATGTTATCAAACAAGCTGATCACAAGTGCCTTAAGCCAGTGGAGTAGTCCGGTCATACTTGTGCCAAAGCCAGATGGGAGCCATAGGTTATATATGGACTATAGGCAAGTTAATGCTGTCACAAAGAACGATAGCTACCCACTGCCACGGATCAACGACTGCATTGACCAGATTGGTACAGCCACCTATATCAGCAAGATTGACTTAACCCTTAATTAGCGGCGAGCAACATAAGTCGAGTTAAAAAAAGCTGGACTATGTGGCGGCGCTCGACATAGGTCGAGTGGCAATTTCAGCACGTAATGTGGCTGAGAGAGAGAGACAAGTGGTGGCAGGAGACTAGCGAGCGTATGACTGCTCCAGACCACCGCGGCGAACCTACTGACACAAATCTCAGCTCCCTCCTCCCTCTCTCACTCGCTACATACTCAATTATGTACCGAAAGTACCGAATTACCTGCTTTTTGCACTCGCGTTGCACGGTTATTGCAAGAAAACTATCCATCATACAAGGATCGTTATGGTGTCATTCGAAAGCTCTGTTTATGCCCTTTCAGGGATAGGTACTTGTTTTACGTTCTGGGTCTTATTTAGGCATGAAAATGATCACGTAAACAGCCCTATTTTGGCTAAAAACACCCCGCTGTGCGGTACATATAAATAAACCGCATAGGCCGCTCGTAAGGTGTTAATGAAGGGATATTGGCAAGTAGCTCTCACCCCTAGAGCGAGGGAAATATCATGCTTTGTAGTCAATAATCAAGCCTTCTGCTGTAACGTAATGCCCTACAGCTTGAAAAACTCTCCAGCTACATTCCAGCGCCTCATGAATTTGGTGACTGAAGGGGTACCTGGATGCGTTGTCTACATCGATGATATTCTTATCTTTTCAGTCATGGGAGGAGCATCTTTACCAACTTAGATTGCTGTTCTTAAATCTTGCTGATGCCAATCTGGTGGTTAATCTTAAGAAATGCACCTTTGTAAAGAGTACAGTCCAGTATCTAGGATATACGGTAGGTCAGGGGCAGGTTGCACCTCCTCAAACAAAGGTAGAGTCTATTCTAGAATTTCCAACTCGTAGCACTAAGAAACATATCCAAAGGTACCTAGGCATGATTGTTTATTATAGGCATTTCATTTTATACTTTTCAAAGTTAACCGCTCCCCTGACAGATCTTCTCCGTAAGGATGTGAAGTTTGAGTGGTCATCCGAATGTGAGGAGGCCTTTAATGCTACCAAATATATTTTATCTAGTTATCCTGTACTCCGAGCTCCTGATTTTAACAGATCTTTTTCCCTAGCAGTGGAAGCGAGCAATACCGGGGTTGGTGCAGTATTGCTACAGGAAGACGACTGTGAAGTATTGCATCCTGTGTGCTATTTTAGTAAAAAATTAAATTCTGCTCAACGTAACTATTCAGTCATTGAGAAGGAGCTGTTAGCATTAATTTTATCCCTTCAATACTTTGCTGTCTATATGCAATCTGCCTCTGGTGCCATCACTGTGTATACTGACCATCACCCCTTAACATTTTTGCATAAGTTCCAAAATAAAAACCAACAACTGACCAGGTGGAGTTTGTTGCTGCAGGAATACTCCCTGGATGTCAAACATATTAAGGGGGTCCAGAACGTGCTAGCCGATTGCCTATCACGTATCTATTAAAGATTACATTTACCGGGTTGGCCTCCTACAGCAGTAAGATTCATTTAATGAGAGGATTTTGGCAATTAGCTCTCCCTTGTAGCGAGGTAAATATCATGCTTTAGTAGTGCGCTGTCAGGCCTTCAGCTGTGAGATGCCTTGCAGTTCGAATAGCGCTCCAGCTACGTTCCGGCTATGTTCTGATGTGGTACCTGGAGACGTTGCCTACTTTGGGTGATATCCTTATTATATCCTCATTATAATCTTGCTGTTGCCAATCTGGTGGTGAATCTATTCATGTCTTATGTTTAATATTATGTACTATACTCCTTAAATCTTTTCTAGGGGGGAGGTCTGACATACGGAGCCCAGTATGTTTATTTAAGAGTTAGAATTAAGAGTTGAAGGAGTGCCAAACTACTCAGGCAGCGAAGCAGACCAGCGAGGGGGAAACCAGCTCGTCCGCATACCAACAAACAAGCCTTCACACCTGCGTGCGTCATAGGGGACCCTGCAAACTACTTCGAGGACCCGACGCTATGACGTATGATCGACGCCAGGAGACTCCATTGGACCACGCACCTCTTACGCAACTAGAGGAGCTGTAATTGGGGCGCGCACCATCACCCGCCTCCTGATTCGTTCCTACACCATCATTGTTTAGTATATAAGACCCGAGTAGTGGGCATTCAAATCAGTCTCATTTGGAGTTGGGAAGGTGAACTTGCAGCTGGAGGAAGACGGGGTGAAGTATTATAATGGGATTGTGACTGTCAGTCAGATTATATAAGTGTGTGTTAAGTGTGTTCGGTGTAAACACTTAAGTTATGTTGGTTAGTGAGATATGTGATTGGGAATTAACGTTAATGCTACTATTATGTACTTAACTATTTGATTGGGAATTAACGTTAACGCTACTATTATGTACTTAACTATTTGATTGGGAATTAACGTTAACGCTACTATTATGTACTTAACTATTTTAGTTGACTGACTTGTGGACTAAAGCAACTCTTTAAGTAATTGGGTTATGATAAAAGTAATACTATTGTTTTATATTAAGACTTACGAGTTCTTTCATTTTCTTTTAATTAAGCTTACATTGCTTAACGGTGCTTAGTGCGGTGATACTATTGTCTCTTATTAGTAATATCGCCTTAGACTAACATGGCTGTTTTAATGTTACTTCTAGTGATTTCCTAAGCTGAAGAAAATTCGTTTAGCTTTAAAATATTATTTTTGCTTTTCATATTATTTGAGTGAGACCTGAATCGAATCTATGAAGCGATCCTGTAACTTAATTTACTCATAATCAAACCTCAATGTTACGTGGTTAAGAAATACATTTATCTAATTATTAAATATATATCTAACTTTTTATGTGACTTTGATATTCATCCTGATGATAATAATAATAGGTCAATATACAGGAGGCGCTACAATATAGGTAGCAAAATTCTAATGGTAGTTTTGGGTTCCTATCATATGCTTCATATCTATATACTTTTTATCCCCGGGAAAAAACAATAAATCTTGGGTTTTTTATTTTTTTATTGTATTTTGTTTTTATTTTTTGTATTAACCTAACCAAAAAACCTAACCTAACCTAACCTAAATGTATTTGGGGGCTATTAGGTTAGGTTAGGTTATGTTTTTTGGTTAGGTTAATGACCAAAACAAAAAATCCCAAGAAAATAAATGAAAAATCCCAAGATTTTTTTGTTTTTCCCGGAGATAAAAAGTATATAGAAATGAAGCATATGTTGATAGGAACCCAAAACTACCATTGGAATTTTGCTACCTATATTGTAGCGCCTCCTGTATATTAACCTAATAATATAATACTATTAACGTAAGACAAGAACCAAGAATAATAAGTACATTAAATATAAATAAAAGGACATATAAGAAAACTATTTATTCATTTCAAAAAGGGTAAGAGACAGAAATATTCTTACTTTAATATTTATCTTTCAAGACTTTTTTATAGAATTAATAGTCCTTCTTTAGATATAACTTATTCGGTTCATAACCATAGCCTACTAAGCTTCGGTTAAATAATAATTCTTTATAAATACTACAGGACTTTAATTAGTTTCAGTATTTTTTCATAATTAAAGAGTATCAGTCAATAAAGGATACCAAGTCCTAAGACCCAAAAGGAAAGGAAGCAACAACAGGAAATAATGTTAATAGATTTTACTTTTGTTTTGCCTTCAGCTGACTGATACCTTAATATATATCTCTGTGCTATCTAGATTCATCAAGTTAACCACTTGAGGATCAAGATACGTAACAATATATATATATATAT